>PVIJ01001794.1:0-184393 GCA_004024925.1 Scalopus aquaticus
CGGCCTCGCCCCCCGCCCGGCCGCCCCGCGCCCCCGGCGCGCCCCCTCGCCCCGGCGCCGCGGGAGCGGCCGCCCGGCGGCGCGTGTGTCCCCGGCGTTCGTGTGCGGTGCCCCCACACCCTCCCCGGCCGCTCCCGCCTCGCCCGCCCCCGACTCCCCTCCTCCGCCGCCGCCTCCTCCACCTCCGCCTCCTCCTGCTCCAGCCGCCGCCGCGGCCGCCGGCGGCTCCGGGGCCGACCCACCCCGGCGCAACCTTTAGCCGGAGACGGACCTCTCCCTGGATCCCGGATCCTGTACCCGGCGGCGGCCGCGCGCCCGCGCCCCGGCACCCCCAAACGCCATGTCACGGCCCCCGCTCCTCCGCGCGCCCCGACCCCCGCACCCTCCGGCACTGGGAGCCACAAGGAATTTTTTTTTAAGATTCCAACCTCTCCCACCTCCCCTCCACCTCCCCCCCCCCCCGATTAAAAAACCCCGGCATCCACAGTACTCCCCTCCTTCCTCTCTGGCCCCCTCCCCCCAGCCACCCGGAGTGAGGAGGGGGAGGGGGAGGGAAAGGGAAAAAAAGCCCGATCTCAAGGAAAAAAAGAGGGGGGGGTGAGAGAAAGAAAGAAAAAGAGAGAGAGAATAGAAAGGGCACGGGGCTGATCATCACCAACATGGCTGCCTCGGCAGAGACCTAAACGAGGAGTAACCCGGGCTGTGTCTTTGTCAGTTTCACCTCTGTAACCCTAAACTAATGCAGAAAACAACGGAGGAGGCTGCGGAGGGGAAAGAGGAGAGGGAGGGCGAGAAAATGGCACGAGAGGAGGTGGAGAAGGGATGACTTACGTGAGGGAAGGCGCTTGGGCTGCTCCTGCTTCCTCCTGGGCATTTTCCCCCTTTTCTCACATTCTCCTCCTTGGTTAATGTGAGATCAAATAAACCCCCGTGGGGGCAGAGAGGCAGACACTGGCAGGAGCGGGGAGGTAGTTGGGGGGCGGGCGGGCGGGCAGGGGGAAACCCCTTCTCTCCGGTGTGTGCAATGGGTTGAAGCTTGTTTCCTGGAGCCAGAAGAGGGGTTTTCTTCTTTTCTTTCCTTTCTTTTTTCCTTTTTTTTTTTTTTTAATTTTTTGGTCGTGCACCTGGCTTGTCCCCGAGCGTAATATTCTTCAATGGAAACGGAGCTAATAGGTGTGAGTGTGTGTGTCCTCCGCTCGCGTGTGTGATGGGAGGTATAAATAAATGAGTGCCGGTGCGGCGGTGTCTATGGCCGCGCGCTGTGTCTCCGAGCCCCTAACACTAATGTCGGGATCAAAGGGCAGCGGCGGCGGCAGCACAGCTCACAGCTCGCTCTCGCTCGCTCGCTCGCTCGCTCTCTCTCTCTTTCTCGCTCTCTCTCCTCTCGCGCTCTCTCTCTCCCTCTCTCTGTCACACACACACACACACACACACAGGCACAGACTGAGGGAAAGAGAGAGAGCTAGACACACACACAGAGAGAGAGAGAGAGAGAGAGAGAGAGAGAGAGAGAGAGAGAGAGAGAGAGAGAGAGAGAGAGAGAGAGAGAGAGAGAGAGAGAGAGAGAGAGAGAGAGAGCAAAGAGGAAGGTGCCCTTAGGCGTCCAGGGCGGACTCAGCCTGGGATTTGCAACTGCTCTGTCTGGAAAGAATGGGGTGGGGGGCGCACGTGCGGGGGTGGGATGGAGTTCTTCGAATTTATCCCGCTATTCGGCAAATCTAGAAGGGGGGGGAAAGTTTTTCCCACTCTTTAAACAACGATGAATTCATTATTCTGACTGATTTTTTTTTAAAGGAAATAGATTTTTCTCTTAACTTTCTTTTGTTTTTGATTCAGCTGCATTTTCTCCTGCACAAAATTCTTCCGGCTTTTGTCCCTCAAAGAATGACTTGCTCACCCCCTCACCTTAAATTGGTGGAGGGGACAGGCTCCCACTGGGTCTCAAAAAAAAAAAATCCCAATCAAAATAATTTAAGAAAAAATAAAAAGATAAAATATATGGTGGAATCAATAGTTAGGCTGATGGGCTGAGAGCTCGGTTTGGAAGTGTCCAGTGGGGTTAAAACTGGAAAATGCTGCCTCAGTGGAAATGACAGCTCCTTGACAAAGGGGGGAAATAAGATTAGGTCACCCCTGTTGGTTGATTTAATTGCTACATGATCCTCCTATAAGGCACACAGCAATCTTGACTTCTGAAAGTTACTTTTTTCCCCTGCTAGAATACAGGTTCAGGAAGTTTCCCCCAGCCCACCATCACAGTTTTCATGAACTGATACATACTTTCATTACTTTGCAAATCACACTTCTTTCTTCAAAGAGAGACATAAAGGGAAAAAAATAGAAAAGGACGACTCTCACTGTAACACAAAAGCTACTTGGTGAAAGAGGGCTGTTCTCTTTGTGACTTGAAGCCATTTGGATAAAAGTTCACTCAGAGGTTGTTAATGATTTAAACTCCAAAACCTGCAACTATAATTGAAGTAAAAATGGTCTAAGAAGAGTTGTTTCATAAAACTCTCTTTGTGAGGGGTAACTTTGAACTTAGCAGAATATTTTCTGTGTCATGAGTCAGATGTAAGTAAAAAATAAAAAGGTGCATCAATATCACTACATCTTCCCTTTTTAGTTTTTTTAAAACTCTGACTCATCATCTTATTATGTTAAATATTTTCTTACCAATTTTAAAATAGACCTTTTCATCAAAGAAGGCGGAGGCACATACTCGGTGAGGATGTATTAAGGGGACCCTCTGGAAACTTGCACCTAAAGCCAACGCCTCTTAGAGGCTCTGACTTAATTCTCACAACTTGAGAGGTAAAGATGGTCATGGAATTAAATGCCCACCTGATCCTTCAAAGGAACAATAAGTCTTTATTTGCACACTTTTATTGGAGCAGCTTAAAGAGTGTCCTTGCTCCCAAGAGGAGTTTTTCATTGATAATGAAATCTCAGGATGAAGCCCCGGCTGTCAGCTCCCCGGAGGACCTAGCTTCTCAGTGACATATAACGCCATCTAAAGCAGGATTGGAAACACCATCTTGAATTCCATCAACTAGCCAGAGACATCAGGTTTAAAATGGAACAGCATCCTTAAACCAATTCTTCCTGAAAGGTGGGTTTAAGCAAATGGGTAGTTCAGTGTCCCTGCGCTAAGGCTTAAAACAAAACCATCCTTCAACTCCAATTAAACTCAGCACGCCATGACTTTGACCACCATCAGTAGTGTTGGTGAAATGCATGTGTGAGTGATGTCAGAGCCCACCCATTCCGAATCAGCTCCTTGTCCTGGGTGTGTACAATCTTGAAACCTAACACCACGTGAGCACAAGGCTCTTAACACTCCATGGGCCTCCCAGAGAGCCTGGAGCTAGGGGATGGGGGACTCTGCCTGCGTAGACATGCCGCCACCTCTTCCTGAATTGCTATGACTGCAATGCTTAGTACACTATAATTGAAAACACACTTTAGGCCTTTCCTCAAAGTAGAGTACATTTCCTGCGACCTTTTAAAGGCATGCAGGCAAATGCTGTCAACTTTTAATTATGTAGGTGTTCTACCAACAGCCAAAAGCATTTTAAAATTGAATTTATTCATACTGCTACCACTTTCCAAAAATCATTTGAAGTAGTACACAACAACGGAAAATGGAAATAAGAGCAGAGCAATTTCTGCTGAGATCTCAGCTTGCTATCTCTCTGCCACTAGAAAGTATCTTCAAGGACACCCGGCGTCGCCCCCTCAATGGTTGTATGCTCAGGGTACACAAACTAATTTTAATGTTAGACTTACCCTAAAATATTAGCAAGATAAATAGCTGGAGGTTGCTACAATGGATTTCAAAATTGAATGAATAAATAATTTGGGGGAATCTGTGCCTTTTGGAACCATTAAAAGTGGATTATTGTTCACCGTGGTCACCTTACTGGAATATTCTATTCAATATTTGATTCACCCCTATGGTCTAAGATCTAAAGCCATATTTGATCTGAGTAATACTGTCTCCCCTTCCCCATCTCCACCACCTCTCAAAGGTAAGATTAAAATAAACTGTCTCAAAATTGTGCATCTAAGAAGACATTTCATAAATGTTCACTCTCACATTGTCAGTCTGTCTTAATTCGAGTATTGCTGGGGGGGCAGGGAGGGGAGATGGAGGGAGCACTTCCTCTCCAATGGTGTAGGGGCTGCAGAGGTGTCCACGGGGTCAACTTCATTTTCATAATAATACAAAGATGTTATTTGGTTGCCATTTACACCAGTGACATAAAAGCAATGGGAATAAAATGCTGACACCTTCACTCGCAGTCAAGTAGTGGCACCAAAATGTTATCAGTAGCACTTAGAGAAAAAAAGAAGGAAGATTCTTTTAAGAAAGTCCTCGATGGGGCAGTAAAAAATTTCATTTTATTAAATTTCAGTCTTTGAATACAAGACTTTGAAATATTTTTTTGTGTGTGACACTAAGGTAGGTGCCATGTAATATATCTCTGCATTCCGAAGTACATCTGTATGAGATCACGTGTGAGATGGTTTAACATAGCTGCCACTTTTTCATGGACTAGTATTTTTACTCAAAAGAATGTCTGGCAGACACACCCTGGGTATTTCTCCAGAAGTGAAGGAAGTGAGTCTGGAACGTCAAGGAAAACAATTCATGGTATTTTTTAGCGATGATAATGTCTACACTTTCAGGTAAAAATTAGAATTTGAGATACTTGTATGTCACCACTATGAGTCTGACAGTTTCTAATGCTACCAGAATTTTCACATGAGGTCCCTGGTAATATTAATGAATGTGACTTTTGGATATTGGGTCAACGTTTTTGTAAAGTAGCATCTATAACTCGGTTTTCCAACTGACCAATATGCGATGTTACAAAATCATGCTGGAGTAAAAGATCCATTCAAAGTACAAAATAGACAATGGATTTTAATATCAGTATACAACGTTCACTGATATGGTTTCAGTTTCCCCATTGTAAGTAAATTTTTTAAAACTACCACTCATCAAACTTGGGGTAGTGTCACAGAAGATGATCTGAAAAAGCTATTAAAATATTTCTCCTCCCTCCAACCACATATCCGTGTGAGGCTTGATTTTCTTCTTATTTGTCTTTAACCAAAGCAACATATCACAACAGATTGAATGCAGAAGTAGATATTAAAATCCAGCTGTCTTCTATTAAGCCAGCCATGGTAGAGATTTACAGAAATGTAAAACAATGCCCGACTTCTAAGTTTTTTGCTTTGAAAAATATAGTTACTTTTCATGAAAATGTGTTTCCCTGTAATGACTTTATTATTAGTATTTATAGGTGGGTGAATAAATATTAAAAAATTCCAGTTTTGATTAATATAATAAATATTAAGAGATATAACCCACATAAACAAGAGTCCTTTGGGGGTCCTCAATGACTTTTAATAGTGTAAAGGAGTCCTTATTCCAAAAACTTTGAGAGTCACTGCCCTAGAAATTAAGATGTAGTTAAATAAAAAGAAAAAAAGAACTCCAATAGGTGTTTTACTAGAGATCTTGGAATCCAGTTGTAAATGTGTTTATACTTCTCATAAAATGAAATCCACTTAGCTCCAGGAGATGAGTTTGGTTTTCTGGGTCTCAAGATCAGCTCCCCGATGCTCTTCCTTAGCAGACTCCAAGGGTATGTATTAACCAGGGCTCTCCAGGACACAGAATTGATAGGACATATGTAAGAGGAGATTTATTC
The DNA here is from genome assembly GCA_004024925.1 of Scalopus aquaticus. NCBI lineage: Eukaryota > Metazoa > Chordata > Mammalia > Eulipotyphla > Talpidae > Scalopus > Scalopus aquaticus. The sequence goes on from PVIJ01001794.1 coordinate 5,727, forward strand.
TGGGCCGAGAAGCCCCCTGTGTTCTGTCCTAGAAGCCAGAGGACCCAGGAAGCCAGTGGTGTGACTCAGTTTAAGTCTGAAGGCCTGAGAGCTGGGGTTGGTTCCGGTCTGAATCCAAAGCCCAAGAACCAGCAGCAAGGAAGGATGCCCTCGCTCCAGCAGAGGGTGAGTCCGTTGCTTGGGCAACTTCTGCTTCTGTTCAGATCCTCCATGGACAGCCCCCACTGGGGGATACCTCCGCCCTCATGAAAGGTATGTTCTGTACTCAGTCTCCAGATCCAAATGCTAACATCCTCGGAAACACCCTTGGGGAGACATCCCCAGACATAATGTTTGACAGCTCTCTGGGCATCATAGCCCAGTCGCATGGACCCATAAAATTAACCATCACATGGGAGAAGTAGGTCCTCACCAGGGTCTATGGAAAGGGGGTGTCCAGTCCTCTAAGCAGAGGGTCCAGTCCGCTTCTGACTTCAGACCCTCAGAGAAGTAAAAGTAGGGGGCCCTCTCTCTTTCCCAGAGCCTGAGCTATCTGCCTCAGGAGTTAAGCAGGGACACTCTTTACCCTCAAAGTCTGACATTTTAAATTACGAGCGCCTGTCCCAGAGCAGAGATAGGGGTCTGGCATCTCTCCTGGCCTGGACCTCACGTGCTGTAAATCAGCATCTGGTGACGATGCCCAGCCCTCCTGGATGAGGGGGAGGCTCCTACTGTTATCTGTGCTGTGTTCTTGGGAGGGGAGGGGCTGGCTGGGATTCACGAGTTTTGTCACGATTTAGATAAACTATGCTTTCGAAAGCACTGGATATGCGTAGCATACGACCCTGCAGAGAACCTGGCCAAGGAGATACTCGTGGCCATGTTGGGTGTCTTTCATCCAAATTCTTAGGCTGCAGTTCTTTGCTGGAAGCATCTTCCAGTAGTTCTTCCCCTCTGCCCCCTCTCGGAGTAGCGGTCACCTTTGGATTAGGTCAATTCCCCTTCTCTGTGGTCTGTCCTGTCAACTCCAATCCTGGGATCACTCAGTTCTCACTTATTTATTCCCGACTTCAACCCCAACTGCAACCAAAGCTCTTGTCTCCCGAGCCTCCTTTCCTAGCTCTCTTAGCATCTCTGTCAATTTAGCTTCCCCAGGCCTTTTTTTTTTTCCTGTTTGTGTGGATGAAAACTCCCCCAAGCAGCTGCTCCCAAATTTCATGCATTTCCCCAACTGATTTGCCTGGTCCCTTAATGTACTTCTTGGCTGCCTGACCCAGTGACCCCCTGACCTGCCTCAAATCGGACGCCATTGCCTGCACGACCCCTTGCGTCTCCACTCACGGCCTCTCCCACTGCTTCAACTGAGTCCATTTTCCTTCAATGTACAGCTTTACCTCTGTCCCTTCTCATCCCCCCTTTACCCACTGTGCCTCACACACCAGGCCATCATGGTTTACCCAACTCACATTCCTCAGCTTGCTGTGGCATAATGCCATAAGAATAACCAGGAACATAACTGGAGCACACCCAGAATTCTGATTTTTGGTGATCATCAAATAAAAGGGGAGCAGACGCCTATCACGAGGTTGCCATGTTCTCCTCTTTCCTCGGGCTGGCCTACTTCAGCTGTGGATCAGGCCAGTTCACCTCCAATGAATTTTTTTGCCCAGTTGTATTTCTTTGGGTATCTCATGGGTGGTGAGACCTAACCTGGAACTCCAACTGTGTCTTTTTGGTTGTCCAGGGATTGGCTATGCTTTTTTATTGGATTCAAAGTCCTTTCACATAAAGCAGCAAATGAGAATGCTCTGGGAATTAGGGATCGTGAGCTCCCTCTCTTCTATCATTCAATGTCATTCTTTAATATTTTTAATAAAGAGGGACAATGAGAGCTTCAAATTAGAGCCACAGAGCTTTATGGCAGCGGGGCCTGTGGACCACTTGGTTGCCCCTGGTATTTCACAGATGAGAAACTGGGGGATGGGTTGGGTGATGCTCCTAGCTGAGCTCCAGCTGGCAACTATCTTGCTATTCCAGAAAAGTAGAGCTCAAACACTGGAAATGGTGAAGGAATCTTGGTGTATCTTCATGGATTCGAGCAAACTGATTTTATAAACTAGAACTCAGCAGTGTTTGATAAAACAACATACAAAATTAGGGAATTTAAATATTACAACATGGGGAATTCTGCATGGGTTGGATATTGTTTTACTAGCTTCCAGCAGGTTTTATTAAAATCTGAATAAGGGATAGCAACAGAGGCTAGAAAGAAACTTTTAAAAATTACAGAAGAGAACTTTTGCAAACCTTAAACTCCACATTGAGAATATAGACACTTTGGATTAAAACCAGAAATCCTTAGGGAGCCAAAAGAGCAGGAGAGAAGAATCTACAACTCGTGAGCATTGCAAACATTTCAAAAATGAAGCGTCTTTGTGAAGAGCGTTTCGGAGACCCGAATCCAGCTCCCATTTCGGCGTCAGCCGGTGTCCACTTGGCCTTGCCAGCTGTCTCGCAGAAGGTTTGCAGCGGACTCCATCAGTGTCGCAGAAAGATGTCCACCTATCAGAGCAGATCTGTTACTCCTACAGCACACGCCATGAGTCACCCACCCCAGCTTCCTGACAGCGGTCACGGGGTCATTCCCACGTGGAAGGAGGGGCGCCCTACAGCAGCAGCTTCTGAACCTCCTCCTCTGCCATGCCGCAACAGGAGCCCACGCCTGCGGGACGGTAGGGGACATGGAATGTGATGACACGTTCAGGACAAAAAGTGATGCGTACCGATTGCTCAAAACACCAGGAAGGCACGGAAGGGATCAGCCGAGAGGCATGTACTGGTCTGCGATCTGGTCGCGACTGGTTCAGCCAGCGGCCTTTGGGTAAACAGCCCTGGTGACTGCGTTAACGCGGGCTGTGGAGTCCCGCCAGCAGAGGAGGGCTGCAGCGTGGACGTTTATTATGTAAACACCTCCCAGACCCAGTTCCTTTGGCACCTGTTTGTTCCCACAGGCCCGAGGACCAACGGCCCTCACGTTCCAGCTGAGGGTGTCCTAAAAGCCAGACCACAGGCATCACGGGCATTTGATTTCCAAAGGTCACCCATCCAGAAATTCGCACCCCAGGGGGTGCCAGCTCCTTTGGGGCCAGGTTGTTGCTGTAGAGAAAGGTTAGGTGACCAACCCCTTCTCCCGCTATTCCAGCTCCTTGGGGAGTTCGGTTCCTGATAGGTTGTCGGTGGGAAGCTCTGTGTGACTTTTGTTCTGTCCAAGGGCTTTGTTCAGCTTCTGAGTGTCCACACAGTTAGGCGTGGGGTGGGGGTGGAGAAGAACACACTTTATCCGCGAGAACTTTCTAATTCATCTTCATGTCAACTCTTTGAACCATTTCTTTGCTTTATGGCTGGGGAAACTGAGGCACCACCCAGAAAAGCAATTGCTCAAAGCTGTATAATTAGATCTCTTTTACTTGGGGGCTACAGGCCTTTGGATTTCTCACTAGTGCTCCCCCACAAGCCCTGTGGTCACCCTCCAACCATCAGGCAGATGCTTGAGGAGCAGAGGGGCCCCCAAGTTTGCCCTGGGGGCTAAGAGTCTTTTGTCTAATCGGAAAGGAGGAAAACAACATGCCCCATGCTCCCCCAGGAAATGTTGCTTGCAGTTCCCTGAAAGACAAGCATGAGCTCCCACAGAGGTAGCAATTGTTACGTTGTTAAAGAGAGCACAGTCATCTCTAAAAGTAACCAGAAAAATAGGCAGGAAACACCCAAGTAGGTTCTCCTGGCGCTGGTGAGGCCGCATCCCGTTGGTTTTCTGGCTTTGCCTCCCCCGGTTCCCCCCAGTTCTCCTCCCTGCTTGGCCCTGTTCTGTGCCCCGCAGGGCTGACATGGAGTCTCTGCCTGGCCCAGACTCCCTGGCAGGCTTGACGTGGAGCTGGGGTCTGCCAGTGGGAGGGACTTCCAGGAGGGAAAGCGTGGGAGGACAGAGGGTGTTTCTTCTCTCCTCCCTCCGTGCTTTGGGCCGTGTCTCTGGCTGTCCTTCCCTCCCTCCATAAATACAGCTTTTTGGCACAGCTTCTGGACTCGGGGTACCCTGTTTCCTTCCATTAGCCCAAGAGGTGAGAAAGGCCTTCCACCACAGCCAGTCCACCGGCACCTCAACATCCCTCCGTTGTCCCACTCTCCTTCCCCATGGGACAGCAGCCTGTCCTTAAAGGCTCTTCACTGGACCCGTCTAAGGTGGGTTCTAGTCACTGCCTGAACCTAGATGAGCCAAGCTCTCTCCCTCCTCCTGCGCCCTTCCTTCCTCTCCCCAATATGTCATGAGCTCTGCGTCATATACAGATACACACAGGCCGCTGGGATACCATGATTAGCAGAGATAATCCCCCCTCATGTAGAGTCCACAGGACCCCATGGTTCATTTTAGTTAGCCCTTCTTCATTAGTTCCCATAAAGCTCAGATGGTTGTTTTAAACCCTAAAGTACTGAAGCTCTCCAGGCCAGCCAGGAGTCTGAGAACAACACATGAGACTCTGTGAGAAGTAATGATAGCCCAGCCCAACGAGGAGCACGTAATCAGTAGGTGCTGCGGACTGGGTGTCCAGGTCCCCACAAATTCATATGTTGATGTCCTATCCCCTTTATAAGAAGAGACACTGAAGAGTTTCTCTCCCTCTGTCTCTTTCTGTCTCTCTTTCTCTTGCTCTCTCTCTGTGTCTTTCTCATTCTCTGTCCCTGTCTGTCCCTGTCTCTCTCTCTCTGTGTGTTTATGTCTCTGTTTTTCTGTCTCTCTCGTCTCTGTCTCTCTAAAGCTGAGGACACATGGGGATGGCCGCAGGCAAGCCACGAAGACAGCTCTTGCCAGACCCGCCCGTCTGATGCCCTGACTTCCAGCCTCCAAAGAGAAAATAACCTTCTCCTGTCTAAGCCCCCGATCCGGTGGCTCTTTACTGTGGCAGCCCCATCAGACTGATCTAGTAGATCATTTTTAAAAAGAAAGATCAGCCAGAATCAAGTTGCCCCCAAACCATCTCTTGGTCCCCTAGAATCTAGGACCATCTCAGGTCCCTGCTCAGAACAAATTTGGTGTGACCTTAGCAAAACCCCCCAGCGTGGCCTGGTTCTGCACCCCCTGTCCCTCTCCTGTAGTGTCCTGGGTGCCATTTACATGCTCAGCAGTGCCTCCTCTGTTCGTTTCCGAAGTGCCCCCTGTGCTGTCCCCAAGCCCACCTCCTGATTTGGGGGGCGGGGGAGGGGCCTCATTTGTCTCCACTCCAAATATGACTGTTCTTCCCCCTTCACACCCCAGGGACTCCTTATGCTTTTATTCCTCCAAAAATGACAGCTACTAGATTAAAAGCTGCTCATTTTTAAAAGTTTTCCACATTATTGAAACATATTGCTTTAATTCCTTTAACTTTAAATTTAAAATCAAGATATTATAAACCAGTGGCAAGAAATATATATATTGCATATATATTGCATATATATTGCTAATATACATACATACATACATACATGCACACACATGCACACACACACACACATTAGCAAATCATTGGCATTGTCTTCCATAGTAAAAGTAGCTGGGTATCATGTTTTTCTAATACAGGTACATATAAAATAGCCAGAAAGTATAAGGTATCATAGATTAAACATGGTCATCTTTCTGGAATGATCCTTTTGCTCAAATATTTGTTGGGGAAAGCTAACTTTCAAATAATTTGAAACATACTTTTTAAAAGAATTGGTTGGGTATACAGCATACCTGGGTTTTGCTCATTGAAAGTGGGGGTGATGACATCACTGTCATCTGGGTGGGACTTGGTGTGAGATTTAGATGAGTTCTGTGTGTGAAGTCCTGAGTGGAGTAATTGCCCTGACCAAACCCTGAATGAATTTTAAGTCAAAATACAAGATCTCAAAGAAATTTTGCCCAGAAAACTCTTTAGGCTCTCTCCCCAGATTCCCAGGGAATAAGTTTCCATTTTCTTTGGCTTCTAGAGCATCAGTTTGAATATATTACCTCTGCTTTCTGGATTCCCCATGCTTTGCCTCAATGCAGTGACTTTAATAACAGGAATTTTAAATATTGTGGTATTCATTCGGTTATAAATTTCACTTATAAAACATTTATTGAGGTTTTTAGGATTTGATTGTTTTAAGCCAACCTATTCTCCATCCTCCATCCCCATTCTTGTGCCTGGAACAAAATAATGACCCCGTGTTATCTGGTGTCCATCTGTCGTAAATCACAACATTCACTGGGTTACTTTCAGATCTATGTTAATGTCCTACAGAAAAGTTTATTTCTGAATGAGGACTGCCTTTTCTCGTTTTAACACTCCTTTTTGTCCTAAACAAACAGGTAAAAAAGCAAAATTTGCAAAAAAAAAAAATAAGAAAGAGCAACATCAGACACAATTTATTCTATAAAACCTGGCTTTTGTCTGGATTCAGAAAAAGACTTTTGTATACAAAAAAACAAAAATCCAAACCATACCCAAACAAAACAAAACAAAGCCCACATATGCAAGTTTGATAATGTTTAACTAAATCAGAAGTTGGAATCTTACCCTTGAAAGGATTAGAGTCACAAGACAAATCTGGTTGTCTCTGTGCTTTGAATGAATGAATGCTTTTAATTACACACTATTTTAAGCCTGTGTCGCTCTGTTAGTTACTACATTGGACAACTGCATTCAAATCACCACAATATATACACAATGTTTAATAATAACATTGCCTGTGAAGCGTTGGCTGCCATCACCCACGCTTTGGGTGTACAGTGTGGAAAAACTACTCTAGTCCCCGCAGTCCTGCAGTGAGTATCATATTGACAAATCCTGATCATTTTTGTAAAAGGCTTTCACAGAAACCCTTTAGGCTTTATCCGGTTACTTTTGTTTAAAACAACAAAACAAAATAATGGAACATATGAACATTGGAAAAAATGATAAATGTGGTAACGTCTCCAGTTTCAGATGCTTTCGTCAATGAGCTTATATCTTATTGAAAGCCCCAGAGAACACAGTCACTTAAAGTCACCGTTCTCTTATAACTTAGCAGTCTGTCTAAATGGGCCACAGGATGGGGGGAGTGAAGGAGTGGGGTGGGGGCAGGTTATACACCATGGAGCGGCATGGTGAAGGCGCCTCCTGTTTCTCCATTCCAGAGTCTCATTGTTACAGTGACCCATCTTTCAAGAGAAGCCAAAAATCTAAGTTTTATTAAGAAATTTCCAAGTCTTGGGAAACATACACCAAACCAAATTTATCTCTAGGTCAGATCTGTGGATCACCAGCTTCTGATCTTCCCTTTATGTACACAGAACTTCTGATAAATGATTGTAACTGATATATTGTTATATACATCAGACTTAAATATAAATAAGGTCCTAAATGCCACTGCATGTCCCAGATTCATAGACTCAATTTTGGAAGGAGGTTAGCACTTCTGCCTCCATCAACCCTAGAAATGAGGACAGCTCTGATTGGACAGGTATTATTGTGAGATTTCTTTGCTAGAGTCAGACTCATTAGGATGACTATTATCAAGAAGAAAGAAACTATTAAGTGTTGGTGAGGATCTAGAGAAACTAGAACTCTTGGGCATTGCCGGTGTGAATATAAAATGCTGCAGACACTGTGGAGGACAATATGGTGAATGTGCAAGTAACTAAATATAAATTTAGCTTAAGACCCAGCCATTCCACTTCTGAGCATATATACCAAACAATGGAAAGCAGGGCTTCAAGAAAATATCAGTATACTCACAATGATAGCAGCACTATTTACAGTAACCCCCAAAATGGAACCATTCCAAATGTCCACTGATGATTCAATGAGGATGGATTATTCAGTGGAATAATATATAGCCTGTTAAAGGAAGGAAATTCTGACATATGCTACAACATGGAGGAGTGTTAAAACCATTATCTTAAGTGAAAATAGCCAGACACAAAAGGACAGATATTTCACGATTCCATTTAGAGTGGTCAAACTTGTAGAGACAGAAAATAGAATGAGGAATGCTGTGGAGAAGGGAATGGAGGATAATTTTTTAATGGATACAGTGTTTCAGTTTGGGAAGATGAAAAAATTCAGGAACTAGTGGTGATAATTTCATGACAATATATATTTTTAAAAGTTATACATTTTTTTCCTTTTCCTCTTTATTGCAGTAACAGTACCATATAATACTGTAGAGGCTTAATTTATGACCATTGAACTGTCCACCTAAAATTGGTTAAAATGGTAATTTCTGTTCCATGTATTTTTTACTACAATAAAAAATATGTAGAATGAAATCTAGATTTCCACTCAGCCCCTCTCTCCTGTCCTCTGAAACCAAACCTTGGAGGTCTCCCAACCTAGTCCAAATACTGGCAGAGAGCAGATCCAGCACTTTCAGTCTCCTTTTGCATCTTTGCTGCTCCCCCTGGAGTCCTTCCAGCCTCTCCGAGGCTGCACCCAGGCTGGAGCAGGAAGATCACCTTCCTGCTCAAAATACCAGACTTCTAGAAGGCCACTTTCAATTGTACAACTCTCAAGTTTTTACCACATTTTCCTTGGGCCCCCAGAAATTAGTTTTCCAGGGCCATCGGTCAGGCTCACTGTTATCGGCAAATGAGAGACCACCCAGAAGGAAAGAAACAGAGCAAAAGCAACATCCTAGACTATTACTCTCTGATCAAGGTCTTCAAAGCCATTGTATTAGCACTACCTTTCAGTCCTTTCTGAATGCAGTAGCCGCAGCATGGATAGCTTTAAATATCCACTGACAATTGACTTGCGGTGGGAAAAGCCTCCAGTGGGGCTTTCTGGTTCATCCCTGGAATCCTCTGTCTGGACACTATGGCCATCACAAATGGGATGAGGCTAGAAGAGGAGAGACACTCGCTGAAGCCGGAACAAACCTTTCCCTTCTCTCAACCCTGTTCTACCTTCTGACACTTTTACTGCTGCAGAGTAAATGTAGTCTTCCGAGTTTAAAAGTTAACTCCCCCTACCTTTAGGTACCAATAAAATCAATTGTCCTCCTTCCTGAAAAGCACCCCCTTGCCCTAAAATACAGGGTCCTTTGATATTATTTCTCATTTGGCACTTGCCACACAGAAGACCCCAAATGCAGGGACTTCCTAAAGAAGCTCTGCTAGAACCCAGGAGCCCTTTGACCTCACAGACGTTAAGGCATCCTGGCTTATTTCCTTCTAAGAAGAGAGGCGGAAAAAAGACTTCCTTGCTCAAACAACTAACTTTGCAAAGGACCTTGAAAGATCTGGGGGGTGCTGGAAGTTCCCAGCTTGCCAGCTATGGCTTGGCTGCCACTAGGTCATGTTAAATATGAATGTGTGCACTGGAAAAGGGAGGTGACCTCAATTGTCTCAACAGGATATAGGACAGCAAAGGGCCAATGCAGCGAGCAGCCCTGGCCTTCACTGTTAAGAGCTTTAAATATCACTGGTATTAGTAAATGAGCAGCTACAAGCCGTGTCATAAACTTTATGAGTTCACAACACAGTGTGACAAATCCTTCTTGAAATATTGGTTGTGGATGAGGGATTCCTGAATGTTCTGGGTATAGATACAAGGCAGATGAGCCAGAGAGACACTTGTCTCTGAGCCAAAGTCCATCTGTGGGGCAGAAACATTATTCCTTATTATTATTAACCCTGACAACAATAAGCAATTTGATGGCATTGGAATATTACAGAAGTGCTTCAACGTCATTCTAAGTTATGCTAACCCACCAGAAGGGCAGAAGGGAAACACAAAGCTCAGATGCAAGAGAAGCTGATCTCCAGGTGCAGGACGAGTGGGGTAACCCATAAGAAGTCGTTTGTGATCATGGCTGAAAATTCAGAGTCAACAGAACCCCCACATTTGAAATGGCCAGAAATGTTCATTGCTCTAATGGTGCACTTGAATAAAATGTCAAAAAATCTAGCTGGGTTTCCCCTTTCCCAACCAGGCCCCCTATTCTGGGTTTGCTATCATTTTTATATTTTCTACCTTCATGCACATAGTCTTGTTCTGTAATTATGCATAACTGCTAAGGCTACAACTTTGTGTCCCTCGTGCTTTTCAAAAAAGTTTTATTTTACTGTGCTGAGGAGGCAAATCCAACACAAATGCTACCTTCTCAACACCTTCTAAAGTGTACAATGCAGCGTGGCCAATGAAAGGCACAATGCCGTACAACAGTCCTCTAGAAATTACTCATTTTGCTTCACTGAAATGTTATGTTCCTTGATTAGCAATGCCCCTGGCAGACTCTCTTTAAATCTATGAATTCAAGAATTTGCCTGTTTCAGATACCTCATATAAGTGGAATTTTGCAGGGTCTGGCTTATGTCACAGCCTAATAACCTCAAGGTTCCTTCAAATTGTCACCTATTGCAGAATTTCCTCCTTTTTGAAGGCTGAATAACATTCCATTGTATGTATATACCATTTTTTCTTCATCCATTCATCTTTTGATGGACATTTAGGTTGTTTCCACATTTTGGCTATTGTGAATAGCCAGTTGTTAGAATATGGGAGATTTGTTTTAGTGTGCTAAGAAAAAAAAAAAGAGAGAGAGAGAGAGAGCCTCTAGCTATAGCAGGCTTCTAGAAACAATTCTCTAGAATGATGCTTTGAGTAGCAGGTATGCATGTATTTGTTGCAAAATTCTCTGTTGAGGAAAAGAAGACTTACTGGTTCATTGAAAGGTGCAGGGATGGGCTGACTGCAGGCCTTCCCAGCTTGGAGCTCTACTGAAGTACTGGGAGTGACGCTCTGTCTCCTCAGCTCCCACTCCCACTGGGGTGACTTTCATTGCAGGCTACATTATGGTAAAAATGGAGGCCCAGTTCCAATCTCTCAGATCCAGAGGGGGAAGAATGAGAGTCTCTTTCCCAGAAGTACCTGTTAAGACTCATCGTGTGACATTGGCTCTGACTGACCATTTCCTCACCTCACCTCAGACCCAGTCCCAGAGCCTGGGAAGAACATGGTGTACTGAGCAGCTAGCAGGGCCACCACAGTTAAGGGAAGAAGGGTCCCCAAAACCAAATATCCACTACGCTTGTCTTCAGAGAGAAAGCGTAATGGATAGGGTGGGCATAAATGGCCTGGACTGGAACTGAGAGGTTTTAAGGAAGTAGGCTGAGTGTTGGAATCCCCAGAGACAACGAGAAAAGATCATTAGCCAATATGGAAGGAAATAGATTTCCTTCTTCACAGTTATGTAAACCATTCCTATCATCTGAGGAACGAAAAGCTGGGTCATGTTGTTGAAACATCACAAAAAAATTTCAGGAGGTTAATTTTGTTTTAGACCACTTTCAGCCTTGAGTCCGGATGAGGGTGTGGGTGGAGAGGGAATTACCTTTCTTCATGAAAAGAGATGAATCTGTCCCCTGAAGAAGCTGCTGTACAGGTGAATAAATAAATACTATTTATTTCAAATAAATAAATACTATTTATTTATAATAAATATTTACTGTAATAAATACTTAAATAATCAATATTCTTTATTCACCCATCTATTTATTCACCCATCTGGTGGTTTTTCTCCAGATGCTTCTGACTGGATTACCCTAAGTAAGTCATTTCTGTGCCTCAGAGAAGTTGGGTAAATGGCAGACGACTTCTAAGTGTTAGTCAAGGGAGCTGGTAGACATCTAATTTCATCATGTGACATATTACATGGTGCAAAAAGGAGACAGGTGCTCCCCCAGCCCCACTGGAAGCCAGGGTCCACTCACGGTGCCCAGGTTGCCTTCCTGCAGGCTTTTGGTGTTGGGGGCAGTGACTCGGAGTGTCCCTGTGCTTGGAAAGCCTGTGGAATGTCAGAACCCACAGAACGAAGAGGGGTGCTCACATCCCCTCTTGCTCCTCACTAGGCTTCATGCCAGGTAAGACTAGATCAAACCTGAAGGATGCCCTGTTCTTTCCTTCACACTAAGAGTGGCTATTCCCATTGAGAAACACGTTTCATTGAGTCACCATTGGAATATTTTGCCTCTTTAGAGGAAAAAAAAAACCCAAACAAAATAGACACGGAAATAGTTCATTCGATGCAGACTGCAGCCATGCTATTTCGTTGCCCTCCTCTTTTTTTTTTTTTTGACTAATGACAAAAAGTGCTTTCTGTTCCAAATTAAAAAAAACATTGGAAAAGCAACTAAAACTAAAATTCAGTTAATGTTCTTCTTTTAGAGAACTGGGGGTACCAGGTTAAGAGCTGTGTTTTCTGCTCACCGGTCTTGTGGGGTAAGAGGGCTACAGGTGTGTAAAATACTTGGTCACCTTTGGTTTGAGGTGTGTAACCAAAAAGCAAAACAAAGCAACCTTTGGAATGATATTCTGTAATTCTGGTTTGGTTTGGCCAACTAAAAGGGCACAAATGTCTTACACCTTACACTTCCTTCATTCACTTAAAAGAGACCGAGAGCATACATACATCCTTAATGAATTGACTAGATTTATGCACTAAGTGCTGACTTCTTGCTCTTTGGAAGGAGGGGTGTTTGGGATTTTAGATGTCAGTCTTCTGTTATTAAGCTCTGCCAGTCTTCTCTGAGACAAATCTTCCTTATCTTTTGTAATGTTTTCTGCACCCCCAATTTTTTTTAGCCTTCATTCTTTTTTACTCTAAATTTAATTATTTTCTTTCATTGTTGTTCACTTCTGTACAGTGATTGGTTACTCCCCTCAGGGTAGTCCCTGTAATTCTCCCACCGCCACATCGCCTGTGGTCCGTCGCTGTGTTCCTGGTACTCTTCCCTCCCCTTCTTCGACCTCTCTTCCTTCCCCTCCCTTGCTGTATGTCTCAGATCTAATGTGCTCCAAATTTCAGTTCCATACTCAACATCAACCTAAAGGAAGTTAGGGAGACAAATTGATGACCCCAAACTCAGAAGCAAGAGAGTGTAAAATTTTTATAGCAATCTGGGTAATTCAGCCAACATTCACCCTTCCCTGCCCTCTTGGATGAAAGCAGGCAAGACTCAGTGATAGTCTATCCCTCCTATGACTGTCCAGTGCCCTCCAAACCGATAGGTTCTAGGCAGTATTAGAAGTCCTCTATTAGGAAGTCTCTCTGCCCACATCTACTAGCCGAATGTCAGGACTTCATTTTCCTCAACTGCATCCTTCTACTATCTACCATTTGCCACTGGGCAACCCTCCATGTCTTTGACATTTTCAGTTTTGCCCTCTGTCTCATCCACTTCACTGAAGCCTGATGTCTGTGACTGGTGCAGTCTTCTCTAGCAGAGGCCTCTCTTCACAAGTGAGCTGAGAAGAGGCCTCCCCTTCTTAAACTCTGGTGATTGCTGGCAACAGTGCCCCTACCTTCTTCTCTGAAGTCTCCCTCTCACTCTTGCCTTCTTCTCTTTGTTAGTTGTTCTCCCTTCCCTGAGATGCTCTTCTCCTCTGGCCGTTGTGCTACTCAGGCTTTGCTTTTTTTTTTTTTTTTTTTAAGATTTATTTATTTATGCATACAAGCTGGGGTGTAGGCCAGAGGTTCAGGGAGGTGAGAGATTCCCCAGACAAAGAGTGGGGAGCAGAACAGGCAGATCAACTGGAATATACTACTGAGGAGAGCAGCGGGCGAGAAAGGAGGGGTCTGCTGTGCCATGTGGGAATCTCCCTGGCTGGGGATCGAACTTGTGCTGCAGTGGCTCTGGATAGCTTTGTAGTGCTGCACTTAACCTGTTATGCCACCAGGGAGGCCTGCTGTTTTTTCTTTTTTAACCACACTTTACGTTGTGCATTCATTTGAATCCTTCTCATCTTTCCCACACGGCTCTGTGTTCCCTGAACACAGACACAGCTTGTTCATCTTTGTACCCAATGCCGGGCACGGCGCTCTGGACTTAGGCAGGAGCGCCACGAATGTTTGTTGAGTGAATTGGAGGCACAATAACAAAAGACAGGGTGCGGGAAGCACCCTTGGGAGGCCACAGTGCTGGGCAGAGCTTTCTCAAGCTCACCCATCTTCTGGTTTGCCCCAGGTGACAAATTTTCAGTGCCCAAACTTGGAAAGTCCCGGGTAAATCAGGATGACAGGTCGCCCTAGAGCCTCCTAACCTCATGCAAGTCGCAGCATGTGGAAAGTAGCCGTCATTGAAAGGCATCCTGTGTGCATTGCTGAGAAGGGCTTGGCAGGAGATGACTTGGGAGCTCTCCATTCCTCCACCTTCAGGGCCCCTGGGAGTACCACGGGGATTATTAACTGAGCACCCTTCAGCCTGGCTGGGAAACGTGTGTGTGGTTCCAAGAAGGAAGTGCCCAGGTGGGATGCTGAGCCTGAAACCGAATTCTTGAGCGGAAGTCTCCACTCTGCCTCTCACTCCTTCTGTGAATGTTGGCAAATCCACTCACGTCTTGGAGATTTAAAAGTGGGAAAGGAATAATACCCATTTTCTGGAGTAATGTGAGGATTGAAAAGAATTATCAACAGAGAGCAGTTTATATACTAAAGATACCATTTCACTGTTAGGTCGTTTCTGTTAAAAAAAAATAGCATGCAAGTTTAGAAGGAAAATGGCTGGTTGAGAGAGAGACACCCGTCAGAACAAAGGTGGAGGGGTGAGGCTGGAATAGGGGAAAGGGCACTATCTTTCCTGAGACAAAGAAAGCTGAAGACACCACAAAGAGACGAAAGAATATGGAGCTGGAGGCGCAAAGAGGGAGGTGGCCCAAAGGTGGGAAGGCACCCCATGGACTATGGTGGAGGATTATGGGGGCTTTCGTGGTGGGTGTGGTGTGGGAACATATGCCTGAAGCGGTGTGAGCCTGTACCTCTTAGTCATATACAGGGTTGTAAACCGGACACCTCAATAAAAAAATAATAAAATTAAAAAAACCCATTGAGTTGGGAGAGCTAAATGGAGCCTACTTAAATCTAACTTTGAACTTCTTAGGAAAGTAAAAAATAGTAATGTTCGCTCCAACTTAGGTGACAACTGGGGTTAAAGGTTCTTGAAGAAAGTTTGGAATAACTTTCTCTTTTTCACACAAGTGTGGTCGTGGGTGATGGACAAAGGACTGGGCTGTTGGTGAGATGAGTGGATAAGGGAGAGCCCCATAGGGGAGAGAGCAGGGGAACAGTGTCCAGAAGCGAGATCAAGACTTATTTTCTCTTTTTCCTTTCATTTCCTCATCACTCTTATATTTTTTCCCTTCACTGACCACAATACAGTAACTTTAAAGGCATTACACTTATTACTTGTATTTTTTGAATATTCAATATTACTTTAAAAGCTTGGAAGTTGAATGTTTTGCCTTCCTTTCTCACTTAAAGAAGAAATTAGCAGAGTGTTTTCACTTCCATGTAGCCAAAAATGATATTTTTTTCAGTGAATCCTTTATTATTATCAGGGGGAAATACCTCCTCACCTTATAATGCTTAAAATATGTAACATTAATGGTTCTTCCTCAATATTCACTTGCTAGAGAGCGTGCCCATTTCCTGTGCAACTTTCTAGAGCGGCAAAATCTCTCTTTTGATCATCTTTCCTTAATGCTAAGGGCACACAAAGGCTAAACACCCCCAAAGGTCATCTGCCACACAGCCTGTATCCTGGCCAGTGCTCTCATGTGGAGAGGGGGGTTTAGGTTCAAGTCCCACTGCCCCACTCTTGTTTCACTTGCGTTGTTCTGAGTATTCTCATAAATAATGGATTTCTTGAAAATATTGCTTTGGTACTCATGCTGTAATTTAATTTGTCCCAATTCTCAAGACTATGCCCTCACTGTTTATTTATTATGAATACCTTCACACAAACACAATTTTTTTTTGCATGCTTCTGGAACAATCAAGGCCACATTTCTATCTCTGGCCTACAATGTGCAAAAGATTAACTCTCTGCTATTTCTGATTATTGAAGTCTGAGCCAAGAGATCATTTCTGAAGTCGAACTTACTTCTTTGGCTTTGCTGTTTGAAGCTAACTTACGACATTAACTAACTTGTCATCTCCTTACCTCCAATCATAGTATAATTTTTTGTGTGTATGTGTGTAGAAGAACTGCAGTGTAGGCAAAAGGTGCAGGGGTGGGGGGTGAGAGGATTCACCAGAGACAGAGTGGGGAGCAGAACAGGTGGATCTACTGAAATACACTGCCGAGGGGAGCAGTGGTGAGACAGGGAGGCCCATAGCATAACTTTGCAAAGAAACATGGGAATATTATGCTAGTGTAGACTGACTTAAGACTTCCAAGTGCTCTGTTTGTCTTCTTTCCTATGGCTTTAAATACCAACCATCAAGTCAATATGTCATGACCTGGCAACACCTTTAATATGCAAATATGTCTTCTTCCATCTAATTGCCATAGATTTAATTGAACTGCTGGGCTCTCTGTTGAATTCCCTATTTACACAGGAAACAATTCAAGACATCAATTTCATGGAGTTTTGAAGTATCCAAATATAGCTATTTGGAGAAGTCTTTTCAGCTTAACCCGAATCTCTATCAGAACTGTATTCCATAGGAATCTCGTTTGATATCAGAATGAATGACTATCACAAAGGTGGGCTAACTTTTCTTGATTGCAATGCATTAGTCTACCATAATACAGTCAGTTTTAAAACTTTCTCCCATGAATTGGAAGATTCTTGAATAAATTTATAACAACGTTGCCACTATACCCATCATTATTTGCTGCAGTATTTTGATCTCCAAGTAACTCTTTGGCGTCTGTAGAGGAACTGGAATTCCTATTTGCTGTCTGCCTCTCCATTTCAGTTCCTGCCATCAGCCTGCATTATTTCAGTGTCCACAAGAGGCTCCTTTAAACACCCTGCCTCACAATTTATTAATCTCTTGCAAACCAGTGCCCTGGTTTCCATCCCCCAAAACCTTTACCAACCCTGGTCTTGTTATCATCAAGAATCAAGCCACTTTTGCAATTCCGCTGTCCTCTTCTTGGATTGCAACCTCCTGCCCTCTCAGCTTTGTTCTTATTCTACACCTTGCAAGGCTCTTTTCTTAGTCTTCATGAAGGTCAAGTCCTCTATTTTTGAATATGCTATTGAAAAAGGATGTTATTGATTGTAAAATACATCATTATCTTGTGTACTACTAGGGAAAATAATATGCCAATGAAACAAGAGCACAATGATTTTGTGTCACTTAGAATTAAAAAATATTTCTCCAAAGAACTCTTTTAGACTTATTTTGGCATACTTTTTATTATGTCTCACTCATACATCTCAATAAAGGAGCTTGGTCGTAGTAAGTGCCTGAATTTTCTGAATCACTTTTCAAACCGCGGTCATTGAAACTCATGATTTTCCACACAAAGTTGTCCTCTGAGTTTTCCACAGCGTTGGTGAAGCAGCCCTTTAAAAAGAGAGCACTACAATTGTCTCTATATTCTTCTAAGACACTGACATCCATTCTGCAAGTTTTGATGCTGACATTTTATTGATCTTACCAGAAAGTATCAATGGAAGGTTTTTGACAACTACAAGAGCTCATATTTCTTCCTCAAATGGTCTTTAAATTGCTTGTTGACTGAAATGTCAAGGAGACATCAATTGTCCAGTCACGACACCAGAAATAACAACCTCATTACCACACTTTCTAGCAAGCTTATCTTTAACTGCCAATACACAAATCCATGAAATGCATCAAAGACTAATATATTGGATGGGTGATGTGGGCTTCATGGAGGACAGGTCCAGATGGCATTTAGTCATTTCACTTCTTTTATTCTCTGTGCTCTGAGGGAATCTCTTTTGGCCCACGAAAAATCCTCTCTCCTTCAACTTTCTCTGAGAGGACCTCTTCTGTTTGAATTTCTTTCCCCTGAAGACCAAGCCCACACTCGGATAAGGTGTCCAGTTCACACCTATGACCCCACTTACATGTCCACAGGCTGAAACAACCATGTTGTGACTGCAGCCATTGAAAGAGAGTGGCCAGCTTCAGAGCAGTTAAAATGCATATCTGAAGACTTCTGCTTCTAGAAACATGGAGTAGATACAATTTTCCATATTCCTCCTGCTAAGTATAATTAAAAATTCTGGACACTAAAATGAACACAATCCACCTACTCTAAAAGAACGACTAAGGGAATTTTCTTCAAAAAAAGGCAAAAATAAAAAAGGATTGTAGAATAACAGGAGGTAAGAAAGAACATTTAAAGCAAATAAAAATGGATAAATATATTATGTTTTCTTCTCTTCAGTCTAAAAAAATTGCATGAGGTGGTTGAGGCAAGAATAAGAACATTCTATGACGTGATTCTAGATGTATATAAAGAAAATATTAAGACAGTTCTATTATAAACAGGGGAAGGTAAAAGGACCTGAAGGAAATTAGGCTTTTACTCCTTACTGGTGAGATGATGACACCGCAGTTACTGATCTTAAGACTATGTAGAATGCAATACCTTGAGCGGCCACTAGAAAAGCTATACAAAGAGGAACTCCCTAAACACTTGAGAAAACCCAAGTGGAATTCTGAAAACATGTTTAAATAATCCACAGGAAGACACAGAAAAGAGAAACAAAACAGAGAGAACAAACAGAAAACAAACGTAACATCCAAAACTGCGGACTTACATCTGAGCATCAATAGCCATATCCGTGCCCGTGGTCCAAATGTACCACTGAAAACCAGAGGCAAGCAGAGCAGATTAAAAAGCAAGACCCGGGCCTCCCCGGTGGTGCAGCGGTTAAGCGCTGCGCTGTGGAGCTGTCGGCAGCGGCGACGTGAGTTCGACGCCCGGCCAGGGAGAATCCCACATGGTGCGGCAGACCTCTCCTGCCTCACCCGCTGCTCCCCTCAGCAGTGTATTTCTGATCTGCCTGTTCTGCTCCCCGCTCTGTCTCTGGTGAACCCTCTCGCCACACCACACCTCTGGCCTGTACCCCAGCTTGTATGTATAAATAAAATAAATAAATAAATCTAAAAAAAAAAAGAATTTCATGTTATAAGAAAAAAAAAAAAAAAAAGCAAGACCCAACTATAAGCTGTTTATGAGGATCTACTACAAACTATTGTGGAGTACTAGGGTGCCTTGGTGTTGAGTGTGCTGAAGGTTGTGTTCCCAGACCTCTAAATCAGACCTAGTGTTGTCAACCCATGTTACTCCGATTAAAAGAAAAGAAAAATCTACTTCAAATATAGTGAAGGTTGAAAGTAAATGGTGTGTGTGCACATATAAATGCATATATATATACACACATATCTAATATCCTTTTATACTATATATATTTCTCTTAATATATGGTATATATTATATATTGAATATATATTGTATACAGTAAATATTAATGAAAGGAAAGCATCAATGGTTATATTTGTATCAGATAAAGTAGACTTTGACACAAAGAAAATTGCCAAAGGCAAAGAGGGATATTGTGTAATGACAAAAGGGTCTATTCACGAAGAAGATACAACAATCTTAAAAGAGTGTGCACCAAACAGCAGAACTATAAAATATGTGAAGCAAAAACATACAGGACTAAAAGGAAAAACAGGCAAACTGTCAGTTGCATCTGAAGACCTTCACACCTCTCTTTCAATAACTGCTAGAACAATTAGGCAGGAAATCAGTAAGAATTTAAAACTCAGCAACGTCACTCTAGACGATCTAAGAAAAATTAATTGAACACTCCATCCATCAACAGCAGAATATACATTCTTTTCACGTATCTATGGAACACACACCAAGGCAGATCAGGTACTGTGTCCTCAAACAAACTTCAACAAATTTTATTTTATTTCCCCCACCACCATTCTTTGTAGCCCCTCGTTATTTTCCTTTCCTCTTCTTTTAACCTCAGAGGCCTCAGGATGTTTATTGATGTCCACTATTTTTAAAAGTGTATTATATAATTGTCTGCTATGTAAATGTCTCGTATTTGTTTTTATTGTTCTTACTTTGTTAAATAAAACTCTCTCAAATTCCCTCTATGTTATTGAAAATGGCTCCACTTCATCCTTTCTTAAGGCTATATAATAATCCATAGTATGGATGTACCATAGCTTGATCCAATTGTCTGTTCAGTGAACATTTCGGTGGCTTCCATGTCCTGAATATTATAAATAATTCACTATAAGCATTGTAGAACATGTGGATTTTTGTGTTATAAGCACATTAAAAAAATTGAAATCTTACGTAGTTTGTTCTTAGTCACAACAGAATCAAACTAGAAATCAGTAACAGTCAACCTCAAAACACCTGGGAACTAAAAACAAACTTCTCAGTAATCCATGGGTCAAAGAAGGGGTCTCAAGGCAAATAAAAAATATATATATATATTCATATATATATATATATATATAACATATATATCTGAAAGAAAATACAATATATCAAAAATTGGGGGACACGGTTAAAATAGTGCTGAGATGGAAATTTATGGCATTAAATGCATATTTTAAAAAAGAGGAAAAAATTCAGATCAATAATCTAACTTCCTACTTCAAGAACCTAGAAAATGAAGGGCAAAATAAATCTACAGCAAGGAAATAGTATTGAATATATATATTATGTATAAAGAGTAGAAATCAATGATAGTGAAAACAGAAGAGAAATAGAGAAAAATCAATGAAACAGAGAGATGGTTTTTAAAAAAAAAAATCCATGAAGTTAAGAAATGTCTAGTAAGACTCACAAAGAAAAGGGCTATCACTGCAGGCCCTGCAGACATCAAAGGGACAATAAGGGAATGCTGCAAACAGCAGACTCCACACACATAAATCTGAATGCTTACATGAAA
The DNA here is from genome assembly GCA_004024925.1 of Scalopus aquaticus. Classification (NCBI taxonomy): domain Eukaryota; kingdom Metazoa; phylum Chordata; class Mammalia; order Eulipotyphla; family Talpidae; genus Scalopus; species Scalopus aquaticus. The sequence continues at coordinate 26,435 of PVIJ01001794.1, forward strand.
TAAACCACTTCCCACAAGCTACCACAACTCATCTCGCATGAAATAGACCACTCAAATGGCCTTATAATTCTTAACAAATTTAATTCATAATTTAAAAACTTCTAAAAGAGAAATTTCCAGGCCCAGATGGTTTCACTGTAAAATTTACCAAACATTCAGAAGAATTAACATTAAATCTATATAATCTTTTCAAGAAAAGAGAAGGGACCACTACCCAGTTCATCTTATGGGGTTAATATTGGGGAGCTGCTCTTCAAGGCCCCCTCCGCAGACAGAGCTAGGGAATATATGTATTTTCTGGGTAACACATAACACGTAAAAATAATAACAACATCAAATGTTAGTGAAAATCAAAGAAACAGAATCACTTGTATTGCTAGTGAGAATCCAGTGGTGCCGAGAATATGGAAAACTGGCAGTTTCTTAAAAAAGTAAACATACACTACAACATGACCCAGCAATTGTGTTCCTGGACATTAACAACACTTATGCTCACACAAACCCTTGTACGCAGATGTTTATAGTGTCTCAAATTGTAAAAGACCCAAACTGGAACATCCAAGCCAGATTTCCTTCAATGGATGAATCGTTTCCTTCAAACAGCAGTATATCCATACCTTGGACTCTATTCTGTATCATAGAATGAAAAAGAACAAACTACAGATGCACAAAATGGCCTGGATAAATCCCACATGGATTATTCTGAGTGAAAAATGTCAATCCTCAAGTTACATATGTAGGATGTCATTTATAATATGTAACTTTCTGGAACTGGTGAAATTACAGACATGGAGAACAGATTAGTATCTGTCAGGGATCAAGGAGGGGTGTGGACAGGAGGGGACTGGTGTGGCTATAGAATTTTAACCCCAGAACAATACCCTTACAAACCTCTCAGAGGGGCCCTTGTTGGGGGTGGAAATATTCTGTACCTTTGTTACAGGGTAACCCCGTGGAGTGCCTGTCTGGGTTCTCACCCATGCACTTCAATGGTACTTAAAAGGCTCAACTGCAGACACACACAATAAAATTAATAAAAGGGTTTATTTACAAAAAGGGAAAGAAAAAAAGATAAAGAATAAATTGGTGAATGCGTCCTACCAGTTCCGCTGAGCTAGAGTCTTATCGCCTACTCAGGAAAAACTCTGGCAAATCCACACCACGGACCAAAAAAGAACTCCAACCCCCAGGTCTGGTTTTTAAGTCCCAAAACCCTTCCTTAACTCCTCCCTCAGTCCTCAGTATCCGTTCTTTGGTGATGATGGCATTCTGGGATTCGTAGTCCTAGGTGTCTTCGATCTCTCTGGCTTGAGGTTGGGGTGTGGTCCTGGGCCACTCCCCTTTCCTGAGGACCACCCTCTTCACCTTGACTGTATCATGTCAGTATCCTACTATGATACTGGACCATAGTTTAGCAAGATGCCACCACTGAGGGAGACTGGATAAAGGGTACACAGGATTTCTATGTTCTATTTCTTAAATCTACTTGTAATTAACTTTTTAAAAGTTTAATAAAAATGCACATCTTACCCTTGATAAAATACAGAATCTTGCTCAAAGTTCCACGGAAGAAAAGGGAGGAGCTTGTTGGAACTCAGCCTTCTCTGAATTCCCAAGCCAGAGTGCTTCTGAATATGTCTATTTATGCTTTTACTTTTTTCTCTCTTCCCTGCACCTCTCTTCTTTTCTTTTCCATTCACTTCTTTTCCTCTTTCCTTCTGTCTTGAATAATTTGCTCCTAAAGCTGTCGGGTGGGGCAGAACAAGGTAGGTGTCTGGACTTCAGGTGGGGTGGAGCTTGGAGACAGCATCCCCACAGCAGGGTGACAGGGAATATCAGGGGATGAGGCAGTGAGGGGAGCATCTGTCCAGGGAGTGGGACAGCAGAAGATCCGGGGTCTTGGTTTCATATGGTGGAGTGAAGAATTAAGCAACAAAAAATCCAAGTTTCCACTATCAGAAAATGAACTTCTCGATATGGAAAAAGAGAAAACTAGAATGAACCCTGTGAACTGGAGTGGAGTTGACAGTATTAGTACGAACTCAGGTTTTCAACAGATGTACATTGATTGATGAAAAAAGAAGAGCTACAGGGACCTCCCTGGTGGTGCAGCGGTTAAGCGCTGCACTGTGGAGCTGTTGGGGAGATTCCCACATGGCCTGGCAGACCTCTCCCGTCTTGCCCGCTGCTCCCCTCAGCAGTGTGTTTCTGCCGCTCTGCCTGTTCTGCTCCCCACTCTGTCTCTGGTGAACCATCTTGCCGCCCCATGTTTCTGGCCTGTACCCGACTTTGTATGCATAAATAAATGTTAAAGAAAAAGCAAGAGCTACAAATGTGTGTGGATGTTCCTAAGTCTGTGTACATCTCCTGGCATGTGCTCAGACGTGCTCCCTAGTTCTGTCCTGAGAGGGGACCATGAACAGCGACACTCCAATATCAGGAGCACATCCAGCTTCCAGAGTGTGGCTTTTAAATATTGGTTTTCACCAGAGGAACCAAGGATCCTTAGAGAAATGGCTGATTTCAGCACCAGTAGAGAAAATATAGGATGAGTCTGGAATATTTTATTTATGCCTGAAAGCAAGGATGTGCCCAAAGAATGACAGGGGCATATCAAGAGGACACACGCCAGCCCGATGGGGGTGGGGGCCAAATCCAGGACGTTTTACACACATAAATAATGATAGTAATGGATGACAACCAACTGAATAAAGGAATCAGGACTCCACTCTGATATAAACTAATGGATGAATGAATTGAAAGTCTGATGAAGAATAGCAAATTTACTTAATCACATCAAGCCAAAGAGTTATTTTAAAGGTAAAATCCTGGCCGATATCACTTTAACCAAAGGAACAAAGTAAGAATAGTCAGTAAATCTTGCAGCTGAAATCCTGCATACCTACTAAGAAGCAGTAAGAAATGGCTCCACTTCCTTGATTTTCCTGCAAGACACAGAACCCAGATCTTATGAAATCTTATGTCTTTATGATTATAAGGACACATCAGAAAAACGCAAACTTAGGGACATACAACAAAAGAACTCACCTGTTATTTTTGAAAGTGTCAAGGACAGGAACGGGAGGGTCTGTTCCAGGTGGAGGAGACCCAGCTCCCACCCTCACCCCGCCCCAAGCCCCAACCGCTGAATCTGAACGGGATTCTTTTGCTAAAAAAGATCAATAGGACATTTGCAAAACTTGACTGAGGTTTGAGGATCAAATGTAGTGGCGTCACAAGTGTATTTCCTAATTCTGTGGTTGTTTTTTGGTTATGTGGGAGACTATACCGGTTTGTGGGAACTATGTAGAAAGAACGAGGGGGCATGGAGTCATCAGCTCAGTCACTTAGACGTGGTTAGCAGGGTTTAGGGAGAAAAAAGGGAGTGTTTCTTCCCCCTTCTTTTATTGTGCTTAAACTTTCCTCTAAGTTTGGGATGTTTCAAAATATGGTCACTGAGTTAACCCCAGATATTTAAAATCTAGCCTGTCTGAAACAGAAATTGTCACTTTTCTGATTTTCTACTTTTCTCATTTTCAATTTTGATGGATGGTGTTTTTACCTAAACACCTCCTAAACGAAAAAACAAAAACAAACAAACAACAGTAGCCAAAAACCCAAATAAGCACGTCCTGAGGCTGGAAACCTCGCGATAACTCATGGTATCTCCGCTCTCACTCCCGGCTACGCCGCCTCAGGAAGAGCTCCCAGTTTCCACCATTTTCTCCTCCATTGCTGCCGCTGTGGCTTGTTTGTTGGTCCCTGACGTCAACCAATCTTCCTGCCTCCTCTTCCTCTACAGTCCTATTGGCAATTTTCTTATGAAAAGTGATGGTTTTTCTCCCATGCCTTCCTTAGAGACTTGGGTGGCTGGCGGGCGTGCTCAGCAGAGCCCAGTGTGAGCAGCTTTCCAAGCCCGCCTCGCTCCCAGGCCGTCCTCATCCATCTCCTGCCCGTCCTGAGAAGCTGCACAGGCAGCTCAGACTTCCCACCTCCCTCGGCAGCCCTGCCCTTCCTAACGTCTCGTGTTTATATGTGCCGTCCCCACTGGCAAAATGCCTCCTAGAAAGGAAGTCTCTTCCTTGTGGGAAGCCTGCATCTGGCCTCCAGCGTGTTCTCTCTGGCCAACAGAGGTCACTGCAAGGATGAAAGTGTGTTGCTGTAGGTGCTGCTGAACCAGCGGGAAGTCTTCATACTGGCTTCACCGAAGTTGGATCTTTCTAGACTCCTTTTGTGTAAAGGCCATCACAACGGCTTCCTCGTGTGAGCTTCTCAGTAGACACAGTGGCATCAATCTGGATTCTACTGAGGGAGTGTAGACACATTGGAAAGCACTGGTTGGGCATTCTGAAGCGATTCGCTCCTCACCTGGAACATTCTGAACTCCAGCCATGTAATCTGCACACATTTTCATAGACTCCTATGTCATTCGTCTTCCAGAAGGAACTTCCAGGGGAAAGCATTTGGTAAGTCTCTTCCCTCTTCTCCAGAAAAGCTGCGTTTCCAAGTGTTGGTCGAGGATGGCACATTTTATTTGATGATGGCTTTTGGTGATTCGTGATGTGGGATGCAAGCTTTTCCTTCATGCTACCTCTCGTCCAGGTCCGCAGACCTTGTACAGAGTAAGCATTATCTAAATCATGGTCCCTGGCCAGCGGGGCAGCAAACATATCTCTGGTCCAATAATTAAAAAGCCTTTTTCTTCTGGGAGTAAACATCAAACTTTGGCTCAAAGAGAAATGAGGAAAAGATTTGCATGTTTCCACCAACAGTGTATAAATTTGTTGTGCTGCTTATTTTTTTCACATTTTAATTATGTTCTCCCACTACACATTTTCAGAGGGTTTTAGAAATTAAGAAGCACAAGAGCAGATGAACAAAAATGAAGAAACAATGAAAGTGCACAGCAGGTGGAGTCCCTGGTGCGTCTGGTTCTGTCAGTTCCTGTCAGGAGTCAAGAACCAGAAGAGCCAGGGTCTGCGGGGAGGGGGAGCAGATGTGCACGCACGTGCTCCCCTTCACCAAGGCTCATCTGAGGGGTGCTCACCTGGCTTACGCCAGTCCTCTCTGTGAGTCCAATTCTAGTCCCCAACTCCTTGGAGCCACGGGTAGGAGGGAGGTGGGCTAAGAAAGGAAGGGGCACCCCCCTCATTTATGTTCTAGTCTCCAGTTCTGAGACGCCTCTCAGGCAAACTGCACTGCCAGTCTAATGATATTTCCGGGGACATTGCATTGAATGTGCATGTTGCTTGCGTGATAAATCCTGATTTAGAACCCACTGGCAGGAAGTAGGGAGAACTAGACAGGCCCCAGGATCGCAACTGTTGGTGTTGTTTTCTCTCCACGTGTTTCTCTAGTTCATCTTCTAGTAGTTCTTAACTTTTTCTCCCCATAATTTCATTTTTATGTTTAATGTTCAGTTTGGACCCAATTAGACTGCTTCCTACTGCTCAGAGATTTATTCTTAAAACATTCCAGTTACAAAATTCAGCCCGAGAAATCTGATTGGCTCAATTTGGGTTGGATTTCTTCTTTGTCCAATCAGGTTTGGCCACGGAGTTTGGTTCACCCAATAAAAGCAAGGGCACAGAGATTGACTTCATCAGAGTTTGTGCCGGTGGAGCTAGAGTTTCAACATGGGAATGGAGATGAGGATGGTCATTGAATGAATGTGTGGGAAATTTTTTAAATCCATGGGTTTTGGAATGAAATGAAAGATGGTTATAAAAATACCTTGGCTTATTGTGCAAATGAACAAAATCGTCATGTTTACTACTAAGCTAACCTGTACCTACCTTTTTAAGTTGTGAGACTCCATCCTTTAGGCAAGAATCTGAAGTCTGTCCTATAAAAATATCATAGATTGAAAGCTACAAACTTTGGGTTTATATAACATACCATTTGTGTAACAGTTTTTACTTAAAATTATTTAACATAATAAATACAGTGAAAAAGGGATATTTTTTCATATTGCTTGTAGGAGTGTCAATTGCCAGAACCCTTTTAGAAAGTAATTTGGAAAAGTGTATCCAAGATTTTAATGCGTCTATAACTTCATTTTGAACTTGGTTTGAGACTTATTTGAGCTGGTTACATAGTTGGTTACATAGTTGGTACAAGGTAATGAAACCTTGTTGAAAGATTGGTTTAAATTTTATTTGCTTTTTACATCATGTCCTTTCATGCTTTTCTGTTTAACTTGCATTACTGTGGATGGCAACTTAAAGTTAGGTTTGAATGAATAGAACAACATTTGTGAAAGCAGGTTAAAATGTGTGCGTGCAATTTGTAAAACTCAGCGTGGATGGTATGAAAATGGAGCTTTGTGTTCAAGTTGGCCTGTGACTACAGGTTTATAATGCGAGCTTTAGGATGTGATGACTGGAGGCAAACTTGGGGAAAGGGCACTGATGAGAGCTTGAGGTTTTACTGTGTCCACTCCCGAGTGAAATTTCATCGTCCCAGAATTTTCTTGGTCTAAGTCAGCTGAACTTCATCTGTAGCCAGAACTCATCACCTCACCCAATGTGCAAGAGGCCAGTCTCTTTCTTCAACACTGACTCTTTGTCAGAAGTTGGAGGGGATGCTGTGTAGTATGATATAGATATTTTTAATGCTACAGACTTAAGAATGCTTCCTTTCCCCCACTCAATGCTCCTACAGATCTCATGGTATTCTACCTATACCAAGCTGAGCCTATGGGATTTTCACCTACAAAGTCTTTTTTTTTTAATATATATTTTTACTGTTATTTATGTCATTTACATTTTGTATTCCCCTTGGGTAGCCCACCACCAATTCACCCTTGATCCATCTCCATGGTCCCTTGTGTTCTTTTCTATTCCATTTCACCTACAAAGTCTTTAAGGAGTGAGATCACACATTGGTCCTTCCAGGCCTAGCACAGCAGGAGGTCTAGTTTTACTGCACCCCTAGTTTTATTGAGGTATAGTTGATATAGAACATACTGAATGTAGGTGTACGGGATGATCACTTGATACGTGTAAATACTATGACACCATCACCCAATAACCCTGGATAATATCTGTCACCTCACATAGCTAGAATTTTTTCCCCTGCACACATTATATCCCCAGCCCAGATTTTCCTTATAACTGGGTGTTTGTTCTTTGGGGCTACTTTTGCTTACTTCCTTCAGCCTCCACCCCTACCTCTGGCAACTGCCAATCTGTCAGCAGAATATCTTATAACCAGATTTGGAGAGTCCTTCACAGCCTTGCACAAAGGCGGTCTGGAGAGATTTTGTCATCACACAGCCATGCTGCATGTACCCAGTTGTAGGTCGTTTCTGGTTTGCTTTCAGACTGCGGTTCCCAAGGCCACGGAGGTTGTTGGTGAAGGCCAGGATTCTGCTTCCGCGATGGAGACAAGCTGGGGAGGCCTCCATCTTTCCCTGGATTTTGTCAGAAGCTCTACATGCACATCTTGAAATTCCCAACTCTCAGGCTGTGCAGACCCAAATGCAATGGTTTTTAGATTTGACATGTGGAATGTAGATAGTTTTTAACACAATGTGGAAATTCATCACTGAGTAGAACTCGGCATTTGACTGTGAAATTACTTAAAATAACTTTAAAATTCAGTATTAACTGAACTCAGAATCTTTATTAGGTTTCTGAAATTCCAACAAAATCCTTAACAACATCTGTCATTAAGATGTACCAGCTGCATTTGGCAGGACAGCATGATCTACACTGACAGCCTCTGCTAGAGGCGGCTGCTGATCTCCTACGTGTACTTTTCTTATCAAGATTCCCAGACCTGAAAGCTACAAAAAAATAAAAAAATCCCCAATAACTTAGACTGACTTTGGGATGTTGAGGTGAGAAAGAGTAAGGAAAAGAAGACAATGATTTTGTATTGATTTTGAAATAAAAGTTCTAAGTAGGACCCTGCCAAAAATCAGCAAAAAAGGTGAATTGTTACAGTTCAATTCCCATTCATTGTTTAAACTGCAGCCCTAACTCATTTCCTGTGAACATTCTGCATTTTCTAAGAATGAATGATAGCACAAGAAGACAGATTTTGTGGTCTTCAGTTAGTTCTAGGTCTTACTGTGCAGACCTATTTTCTCCCAAGCCTAAGGAGTTAATTGTAGGCTCATTTCTCTACTCAAGACTCGGCAGGATTCCAAGCAGCCTTGGCCTCGTGTCCCTTTGTCTATGAGCTCCCCAGAACTGCAGACAGACCTGGGTGCTGGGGCATCACGCAGAAAGCCAGCCTGAGGGGGGCAGGAGACATCCTCCTACCCACCTGCTTTGTTGTCCACCCGTGAGCGCAACAGCAAAGGGGAAATCTGCCCTATCCCTGGATCTTGTTCCTCCCTGTCAGTAAGAAAGCTGCGGGCGCTCGTGCATATCACAGCAAGAGGAGACTGCTTTCCTCGTGTCTTGTGATAACTGAAGCTACAGAGGTGACACAGAGCTTCCCCTGGGAATCATGCTGAGGCACTGGGGCAGGTTTGGAATTAGTCCCTTATTATTAATAAGGGATGAGATGTCTGGTGCCAATGCCAACAACGTGTGTAAGGTCCCCTCAACCTGAGTTCTGCACAGAGACACATGCAAATGAATCGGCACCCCAAATCCGATATGCCACATTTCTTGGTCTTCCTAGATAAAGTAAATAGTTTTGGAAAACTTCTTGTCAAGGCAGGGTATTCCAGTGAGTCCTTTGGGGCCAAATGCAGCAAGAGATTTGCCAAAGCTCAGCCTGTGTATTTGTTAAATATCTAAGCCTAAAATTGTCGCTCTGTCACCAGGCAAAGTCACAACAGAGAACATTGGATTTTTATCTCAACTACTTGGTAAACATATAAATGACTAAAATTCAAATAAAGATATATTGATGTATCCAACTACAGTGGGGTTTTGCATTTTTTTTAATGTTTCTGTGTTTACTTGTTTGTCTTTATTTTCCTTCTATAATATTTTATACATAGTTACAAAAATAGCTTTTTGTATGTGAATGTATTTATTCTCTTGATTCTTTAAAATTAATGTTTGTGAGCTTTATAAAATTTTAGCCATTTTTTGGTCTTGTGTTTTATCTAGCAGAGGAGAGCATGACAAAGTTCTGTAAAGCATTTCCTTAATTTGCCATTGGCTATGATTGCACTTAAAATGTTTACTTATTTTTCAGTTAAATGCATTAAATATTATTGTTCCAGTGGCCTTGGCTGCGTCCAAACTGTTATTTCTGGCATTTCAATGTAAGTATGAGGTCAAGAAGAATAGAGAACACCAAATAAATTTCTCAGTAGGAAGTCCAGCTTCCCTTCTCCTATATGTTCATACTTGTGATTTTCAGGAGTAAAAAGAAATCTTAACAGGTAGATAAAATAGCCTGAATTTTCCTGTCATTTCTCTTCATGGCTTTTAGAACACCCTATCTATATTATTCTTTACCACAATAGGTAGTTTTCTATAGTAAATACTGACTAAAAATCTTCTTGGCTTACACATAGAGAAAATCCTGAAATAAAATATATTTTAAGTCCTGAACTTATACTCTTTCCGAGTCCTTCCTTACATAATTCTCCTATAGGAAATAAAGCCCCCGACATCTCATTTCCTGAGCTCTCCTTGACTGGGGCTTCCCTAACATAGATATTGTAATGTCTTTAAAGATGTTTAATCATCACAATTCATCAAACAATGTGGAGCAGCCTGACATTGTTTGTCTTTGTGTGGTTGAGAAAAAATGCAAAAATAAATTGTTTGTATAGTGTTGAAAATGGAGGTTGGGATTAAATTGACCCAAGGTTAATGATAGGATGAAGATCAACTGTCACGTAGCAAGAAAATGCTATAGCCTTGGCAATAATTAATGTTGAGCAATGGCTGGAGTTCAGATTATTGTAATGAGAGATGATGTGCTGGTTTGACTGTCCTGAGGTCAATGTTACTTGGTTTCCTATGGCTAGGGGTAAATAAGGAGAACTTCCTGGTAAAAACAATGTAACTAGCGCCGATGAGCCTGCAGTGACCCAGGGCCAGGGGAGACATTGTTAGTATGTATAAAGAGCTTATAAAATATGTAGCAACCTATGTTTTATGGAATTTGGTGCCTGAACCAAAAAGGGAGGGGGGAGCCGGGAGAGCCAGGGACATATTTATCTGACTGTACAAAACAGACCAAGATGATAGTTTCTAGAGTCCTGTATGTTGGCTGTTATCCTATAATGATTCTTCTGTTGAATCCTTCAGTTTCTGAATGACACCATTCTTTCCATAATATATCATCGGTTGTCCTTGCTCTGATAATGTATTACATTAATATATCATTAAAGCAACAGATGTATTAGAGCAATACATTATCAGAACAAAGCACTCTGGTGGTGATGTATTTCACAAAGGGTGAGTCCCTCCTTGGTCAGAACAGGTCCAGAAGCAGAGTCAGTTCAAGACAGAAAAGGTGAGTCCCTGGCACAAGCTCCCTGGCACTTAACACTTGACTGCAGCCTCAGCAGGTGACTTAGTGGGATGCACATTCCTGTCTCTTTTGGACCATGGCTTCTTCATCAAGACCCTTGAAGGTGGTGAGTCCTATTTCTGAAAAAGAAATGAATCAAAAGAAAGTCTTCTATGAAGGAAGATCATTTGCAGGCAATGAATTGTCCAGTGCCACCTCCTTTCTGGGAAGGCAAGTTCAAAATGAAGTCTCACTGGCCACTGCACCCTTCGCTGACACAGTGGCAGTGTATTTCCTCTCCCTGCCACCTCACCGAAGCACCATCTCCCCTCTGGGATTTCTCAAGTCCTGTAACTAGGACAGGGGCTTTCAAAAATCCAACAGTTGATCTATAAGTAAAGAGAACAAGTTCTAAAGAGACTCAACACTCCTAGTAAAAGCAGAATAGAAAAGGTAGAGAGAAAGCCGGTATCTACAAGGTGGGCATAGTGAGATCTGCCATAACTGGGCCAGAGAAGTGATACCCAGATGGGAACAAATACAGAGCAAATATGCGTCAAGAGCGTTCAGATGAAGACGGACTTTTAAAACACAGGTTGTCAATCATCATCTTTATTCTTTTGACAATTGGCTTAGGAATTCAGGATGTGGGGAGGCTTGGACCTGCCCAGTAGTCAGATCACATGGGGTAGGTTGACATGGTGACATGCAGACAGTGCCATAATAAGTGTAAGGGATTTTTTTTGTAAGGGGGGCAACCCCCCAATGACATTATTGCAATCTCCATGCAGAAATAAGATTTCTTGTTCACTGCCACCTTCTGCAGCTACGAGGCAAAACATCCAAAGGGAGGGACAGAGAATTTCCAACTCAGAGGCTAACTGGCTAGAGGTTTCAATTGATCCAAAGAGTTCCATTAATCATGGTGTGGGTGACGAGGGGCTAATACTCTCCAGGTAGCGACCTCTTCCATTTGTATGTGCCTGAGAGGAAGGGTGATTCATTTAAATTATTTTCCTTTCAGAATCTTCTCACAACTGTGAAGTAATTCCATCCCTCTTGCCCTTTCACTCTTCTAGAAGAAAGCAATAATCACCTTCTAGTAAGAGTCCACAGTATCACCCAACACCTTAAGAAAAGAGCCCTCATTTAGAGAATGGCTTCCCATAGGGGTTTCCCTCGGCACTTGAAGGAAGGTTTTGGGGGAGCCCAAAGGAAGGAGCAGATCGACTGCTAATGTGCTTTTATAGTGATTGTTGTGACTATTTGTCACATGACTTTTCCCCAGACTTTCGATATGAGATGTATGTTAACTGGCTAGCCATTTTCTGTGTGGATGATGTAGATGGACAGATGGACCTGTCCCTCAGTGCATTGACTTGCTCTTAATAGACTGCCAGACGTGGAGGGGAGAGAGAAAAAGGGAGCAAAGAACTGCTATTGTACTAGTGCTGGTTCCTTGTCTGGAAGTTACAATACGAAATACACCCGAGTTATCTGCCTAAAAGGGAAAGAACGTGGAGCAAGACGGCAAAATATTAACACCTTAAGTAGAAGCCACAGAAGCAGGCTTGTAAGAGGGGACAGTTATCTCCCAGATGAGCTTGGTTGCTGTTGTGTGTGTGTTTACCAGTCACCTTGCCACTTTCTCTTAGGATGGGATGATATGGGAAATAATTGAGGGCCGTTTTTTACATTTTACCAGAACAGACTCAGTTCCCACAAGGGCATGGATCTATCCAGTCCCGGACACACCACAGATTAATTCATTGATTTCAAATATTTTATAAAATGCACCCATCAGAAGTCTAGAAGCGTATATCCATCAATTAAAAATTAAACAATCAAAGCAAAATAACACACAAAAACACAACTCAGCCATGCCATCCATTACTAGGATTAAGTCCATCAACAGGAGACCAAAGAAAGACAAATAACTTACATTAGGCCTGCAAGTAAAATACATTTATCAGCCCACTTAATAAATGCTTTTTGACATTTAAGAGCCTGTTTTTGTGTGGTCCTGCACTGAGAGATTAACACATCCAATGCTGCATTCTGAGAGCTTATAGTTGAGGAAAGACAATGGAGGCGAGTCCACGGAGGACTCTCTGGCACGCTGTCTTAATGGGGAGCTATGCTTTAAATATAACAAATTAATATGGGTGTCTTCAGGGGGTTTCCTTCTATCACAATCTGAATGTGGGAGATAGATGAATTAGATGGCTCATATCAAGTGACGATAAAGGGACCCGTGGATATTACCAAGGGAAACGCGAATTGGCTCCAACTTCCTAGGGCAATTTGGCAATGCATATTTAAAGCCTTGAAATTTTTCATTCCCGTTGGCCCAGAAATTCTACTTACAGGACTTTATTTTAAAGATATAGTCGTGCAGATTGCAAAGATTTAGCAACAGGAATTTCCATTTCATCATTGTTCCTAACAGCCCAAGTTTGTAAACAGCCTAAATATTTAAAAATACAGAATTGTTTCAACTATCACAGAACAGTCACATGGTGGGAATCTATCACGTTCTTAACAAGATAATGAAAAACAGTTGATGACACCATATGACAAATTACTGATCACCATTTGGCTAAAATAATTGGTTAAAAAATGACAAAATCGGTATACACATGTGTTCCGATTTTTGTACATGTAGTTCAACAAGACTGCAGGGAAACACAACCAAATATTAATGTTGATTACTTCTATATGATGAAATCATGGATGATTCAATTTTTGCATATTTGTATTTTCTTCACTTCTGAACTGAACTGTAAGGCTAGTAAAAATGTACCAGTGAAAACAGGTGTCACTGTAGCTAGGGATGGGAGTGGCTAGGAGCTATAGCTGGAGATGTCAGGAGAAGCCAGGAGCCTCGATTGCTAAACTAAAACAAGGACATTTTCTCCATCTATAAAATTGAACTGCTGCCGTACAAAATATTGACATCTCACTCTATGTTCAAAATTGAGGACAATTTAAATCCCCTCCAGAAACTTGCATCGAGGATCGCACCTGTCAGAGCTGGTGCCCAGGGAAGTCTCATTGGAGCCTCATGTCTCTGAGGTCCCTTTGCTGCACCGTTCACGTGCGCGCCAGTGCACTTGGTGGTCACCTGGATGGACACCTGTGAGAGACCCGATGACTTGGCTTCTGTTTTTTCTCCCTTTGCTGCCGTAACAATTTCAAATATTCTCTATATCCCACCCCTAATCTTGTAACCAGGTCACCCACGAGTTTGTTAAGTGGGGGAGCTATAAAACACTCCGGAAATTGGGGAACTTCAGACTAGGAACATGATGTGCTAAATCTCCAGGGAGGGAACCAGCAGCCACCGCAAGGCTCTCTACTGTGTGTTCACTTAAGAGAGAGCACTTCAAAATATTAGAGAAAATATGGGGAAAATAAAAAGCAGTCTTAAAGCAAATATACATTACAACATCTGCAGATTTATGCACTCCGGGATGGCGCTCCCCCTCCCGCACACACTTTATATTCAGTCCTGTGGGAAAAGCAGCCTTGAATTATGTAAGTTTTGAATTATAGGAGGTCTCTAGGAATACATTCTTTGCATAAAATGCAACCATCTTGTACAGTGGGGAGTGGGTGGGGTGAGGGTGTCGGTGGCAGAATGGACGGCAGAGGGAGTGTTGAAAAGAGGACACATGTGTATAGGATGTTTAAGGAGTCTGTCCTGGCTGCTGCTCAAAGAGGAGGCTGAATTGGAGAAAAGAAAAGACGGGGTCTGGGAGGTAGCTGAAAGGGGCAAGAAGGAATTAAAAATAGCTCATCTCAGGCACTGAGGAAATGGGGTTTGTGGATCATGTGGCTTAACTTTCACAACCTTCAAGGCATTTTTTTCGTCTAGAAAAGAGAAGAAGACAGTGGAGACCCCAAACAGGCTTCCATGAAAAAACGCTTTCATTTAGTCAATCTACTTGTTTTTCAGTTTTTTGATAGTTCCCAAATGAAAATTTTAATTATAAACGTAATGCATGTTTTTAAAAGAAGTTCAAATTATGAGGAAGCATTCGAAATAGAAAGCGGAAGTCCATCACCCAACAACTTCCTGCCTCCCCACAGGGTGTTTGCTCTTCAGGGACAGCCGCCGCTGACCGTCTGGCTGTGGCCCTTGAGATATTTTCATACTCACAAAGAGACCTGTCTGTCCCGAAGGCGCTAGAACTTGCTTCCCTACCCCCATCCAATTAGACCTGAGGAAGACATGAATCATTTATCCTTTATTCAAAAAATAAACTTTCGAGAAGAGTTTTTGGGTCACAGAAAAACTGAGCAGAAAGCCGAGGCCCCCTACACCCCTGTCCCCACACAGCCTGGATCCCCACAATAGGCCGTCATGGAGCACATGGTACCTTTGCCGCGTGTGAAGACAAAGACGCTGCACTGATGTGTCATTAACACCTACGTCAGGGCTCACCTGGTGCACGCTCAGTGCTGTGTGTTCTTCGGTTTTGGCCAAAGACATGGTGATGCGTCTCCAGTGTTGTCTATTGTGTAGAATAGTTCGCTGCTCTAAATTCCTTTCTACTTTCTGTTCACCACTCCCCTTCCCTCTTTAACAATTTCGGGGTGAGGTGAGGGGGTGGCGCTGGGAGGCCCTGAGCTGTGCTTGGAGCTCACCTGTGTCTCTTTCCTTAGGTGCAGCAGGCCCGGAAGAGCTGGAGCTGGGTATTTCCAGGCTGCAGGTGGGTTAGCTCTGGAGAAACCCGGCATTTAGGCTCTGTTAACACAGTTCCCCTGCTAGTTTTTGTTTTTGTTTTGTTGTTGTTGTTATTTTCTCCTCCTGATCTCTTGTTTGGATCACCTATATTCCTCCTGTAAGTGAAACCATTCGATATTTTTCTTTTTCCTTCTGGCTAATTTTGCTGATCCCTTCTAGCTCCATCCATGTTGCTGTGAATTGCATGAGTTTATCTTTTTTGATTGCTGAAAAGATATAAATAATATATTATAAAGGTATTTATATATACCTTTATTAATATAATTAATATAATACGATTAATATAATATTAATAATATACTATTAAGTAATAAAAATTAATATAATTAATATGTAATTATTAATTTCGATTAATATTATTAATATAATATTAATATATTATAAAGGTGGTTTCCCCTGAGGGTGAGCTTTGCAAAGAACAGGATGCGCTAGCTTATTTAAAAAAAAATGTTTCTTTCCCTCTCTTGAGGGAAACATGAGGGGCTTCTCTGTTTTCACTGTGAAAATCTGGTCAAGCTCCTGGAGGTAAACTCACAATATTTGGGGACCTCTTTCTCACAGGCCCCCCTTGGAGTTTTTAGTTGTTTTTAGTTCTAGAGTTTTAGTTTTAGTTTTAGTTTTAGAGTTTTTAGTTCCCAGGGTTGTCCCCTTGGAGCATCCAGCCGTCTGTCAGCTGCAGGCACTGCTTGCAGGGAGTTTGCTGCTCCTGGGTTTCCGCTACAGGATGGCGGCTTGTCCGAGACCTCACTTCTCAGATGTATCTAAGAAGAATTGTTGATTTTCAGCTTGTTCAACTTTTTACTTCTTAGGACGGAGTGGTGACTTCTTATCTTCCAGTGTTCAGGTTGAGAAGCTGGATGTCTCTCTGCCTTATCCTCTTAAAGATAGTTTCTCACCGGTGGGTGTACTTTAGCCAGTCAGCTATTATCATGGGCACTTGACTTCCTTCCTTCCTTCCTCCCTCCCTCCCTCCCTCCTTCCCTCCCTCCCTCCTTCCCTCCCTTCCTTCCTCCTTCTTCTCTCCCTCCCTCCCTCTCTCTCTCTCTCTTTCTTTTTTCTTTTTGCCACCCAGGTGGGTCTCATTCCTGGGAATGTCTGGCACTAGTTAAGAGCTGCCCCAAGGGGTGCAGGTTTTGAGACGTTTCCAGCTCTCTGTGCTTGGAGACAGTGTGGTCCAGTAGCTCCGGTGCTCGAAGAAGCAATAGGATCTGGCTGGTGGAAGTGACTGGGAGGGCACTCAGTGTGAGAAGAAGAGCAAGGGCTTGGGCAGTGCTGAGGGTGGCATTGGACTTGTTCCGCTGGGCTCAGGGTTCTGCAGCTCTGGTAATCCCCTAGTTAGTTCTCTCTGATCTTGCTGCAATTTGGGGGTTAATCACAAAAACTGAAGTTGATGCTAAAGGGACAATATTAGGCACAATCAAGAAATTTGACCTGTAGGGGAGCAAAAATCTGCCACCCCCAAATATGTCCTTTTGCTAAAAGGTTGATTTCCTGGGAGGGGCTCTGAAGCCTGGGTGGAGGTTGCTTTTGTAAAAGAAATTTACATTTCCCTGGAAAAGAGAAAGAGGGTCACTTTTGCAGCCTGTGGTGTTGCCATCACTGACCTTGTCTCAGTTCTAGCCCGTGAAGCAGAAGGGACATCTATGGTGGGCCCTTGGGAAAGTTTTGCTTGCTAATAAGAGAGCCGGGCTTAGGAGGAGGGCTGCTATGGCCTGCTGCTCTCTGCCTCCAGGTCTTGAAAATGCATGTCCAGGGGCTAAAGTTACTCCAGCCACCTGGTGTCCTGAGGCAGGAGCACAGAAAAAGACAAAGCAGAGGAAAGAAAGAGCCTGGGGCCAAAACAGCAACTAGGAGCACCAGAGCCAGACCAGTAATCACCCACCTCTCAGTTTCTTGCTGTATGGGAGGGGAAAAAATAGGTGTCTGCTTGTTTAAACAAGGGGTTGACAAATTATGGCCTGCACCTGGTTGCCTGTTTTTGGTAGTGAAAGCATTCTTAATAAAACTAACGGAAAGACACCCTCTTTGGGAATAGTCCCTGCACTCCTCCATGCCATCACGTATATTTGTACGCTTTTTTATTGCTCTTTCCCACAGAGCTCAGCGCTGCCTTGCCTCTGCTCTAGGCTTGCTGCTTGCGAAGGGGGAGGACCTCTGTGTTATTCTTCCTAAATATTTAGCTCCATTCAAGCCCCATGCCAAAGTCTCAGACACAACGGTTGACTGAGGGAAAGACTGTCTCCCCTCTGAGGTGGACACTGGGGGCCTCATCATCCCGAGACCACAGGGCTCTTTGCATCCTGCTGAGTGCCCAGTGTGGCCCCTCCCTCCTCCCCAAAGCACCTGGACCACCACAGGATATGGGTATAGACATGGAGAGTTGGGAGGTACTGTGGAAAAGTTTAGCACAGCTCAGAATAGGAGCCACCTTAAAATGGAGTTCAGTGTTAGACATCACTGTCTGGGCTGCTTCAGCGAACTGCGTGGAGGACAACGTCATATTGGTCAATTGGCTGTCTTTCTCCTCAGACCCTAGCCCACTTCTGTCTCTCTGTCTCCTATCTCTCTCCTCCTCTCCCCCTCTTCTGTCTCTCCCTCCCCTTTTTCAGCAGGGACTTCTTTTCCTTCCCCCTCTCTCCCATTCCACAGCTTGCTATCTTTATTTCCCCACCTCATTACATAACTGTGTGAACCAATTGAGCTCTCAGGGCTTTCCAAACTTACTGGACTTACTTTTGAATATTAATGACATCTTGCTAAACACACGTGCCATTTACTGCGATGATACTCGGCAGAAGTTTTGAAATTAACTTTTCTTTTACTTCTGTAGGATCAATTTTTAAAGGCAGAATTTACTGCCCTGCTGCACCCTATAGTCTGTGCTCTGGGGCTGGAATGGAGCAAAGAGGTTCTTATAGATGGGGAAAGGGTGAGATGATCTATCCTGGAAAAAAGACAACCAATAAACAATTTAGCAGTCTTCAAATAAAAATTTGCTAGCATCTCTAGAGGGAAGGGTGGTAGCTCTGAAATTTCCAAATTTATAAGCAACGTTGACATGCATATGTTTGCACACTTGACTTAGCAAATTTTATAACGACTTTGCATTTGCTTGCTTCTTGAGAATATATAGCTGAGTCAGAAAAGCAGACGGTGCCATGGTGATGTGTACGAGGGAGGGGAACCCAGGCACGGATTTAAAAAAGTGCCACAAAGTGGATAATTAAGAGCTAACTGTCCATGAAGAGATATTATATAACCATCTTCAACCCCCGGAAGACAGAAGTGGGATGAAGAAGGGGGATAGGAGAGGAGTGAGAAGGCAGAGGAAATAAACTAGCTGTGCTTTCTTTATGCTTGCAATGTTAAAATCTGACATCTTTGCTGAAGATCTTTCTTGTCCCTTTAAACAAGGGTCACACGGTGTCTGCATGTTCCTCCTGACTATCTCTGCTTAGTCCCTGGGATCTGGGTGCTGCTGGCACAGTCTAGAATACACAGGCTGTTTTAGCCCGGGCCAGCCTTCCCTGGGATAGCTTCCCCTGACCTTCTGAGAACCACGCAGAGTTACCATGTACTTGCCCTGTCCCTCCTCCCACTTGCTGTTTTCCTGGGGGTGGCGGAGAGGCATGGAAGACTATTCAGCTGCCCTATAGAACAGCAATGATCAAAATCCCGGGGTGCAGCGCCACTCAGGTCCCTCTCCCCATAACATACTCACTATCCCCACCCCATGTGCCTTCCTGTTTTAGGAATGAGCCATTAGTGTATCCAGGCTCAGCATGAGCCTATACTCTGCTCCATCCAAGAGCAGAGTTTTCTAGATTCTAGAAAAATGAAAGAGACAAAGTGAAGTCTGCCTTCAGTGAAGGTGGGGGGCGAAATGTAGGAGCCACTGGGCAGGTTGTGATAAAGGCTATTGCCACCGTCCCAGCTTTGGGTAGAGGTGGTGGACCCCTGAGTGCTTATGATATTAAAAGTAATTAATTAACCAGAGAAGAAAAGCAGGTGATGCATGATGTGCAGTGATGGGGGTGTGGCATGTATCAGGGCTTAGGAGCAAGGCGATGCTGAGCTGCTGAGAGTGAAAGGGAGAGAAGACAGATGCTTGTTCTCTCCCATGGCACCATGGAATTCCTGACCCTTATTTAAAGTCTCCAGGAAAAAAGTAAGAAAGGAATTGAGGAGGGAAGGGAGCACCATTGATTGTGGTAGGTGATGCTGACGATGACTTCCACCGACATGCACCTAACACATCCTCCCTCCATTCTCCCAGAGAGCCTGTGCATTTGCTGCTCTGCCCATGTCACTTGGGAGAGACTGAAGCTCAAATTTGCGCTGTGGAAGCTGTGTCGTCAGCTTTGTGAGCTGGGTCTGTCCTAAAACTGAGTTCACTGTCCGCTCCCTCCTTTTCCTTCTCGCATAGAATCAACCCCACCTCAAACTGACCTATTATTCCTTTATCTGTGTTAATATCTTCAACTGGGTTTTGTGTTCAACACGGTGACTTTATACATCTCTGCTCCATACAACATACGTACATCTGGTTGCTTAGCTCTTGGACGACAATCTCATTTTCCTTCATTCCCAATACCAAGTCCTTTAGGGGGACATTTCAGTGCAGCTGTAAACAGTTGACTATCTCATTCCCATTCTGTGGTCACTGAAGAGCGGGGTCAAAGTTAAGACCCAAGGGGGCCTCCCTGGTGGCGCAGCGGTTGAGCTCTGCACTGTGGAGCTGTCGGCAGCAGCGATGCGAGTTCGACGCCCTGCCAGGGGGAATCCCACATGGTGCCGCAGACCTCTCCTGCCTCGCCCGCTGCTCCCCTCAGCAGTGTATTTCTGATCTGCCTGTTCTGCTCCCCACTCTGTCTCTGGTGAACCCTCTCACCGCCCCACACCTCTGGCCTGTACCCCAGCTTGTATGTATAAATAAATAAATCTTTAAAAAAAAAAAAAGTTAAGACCCAAGGTCCTGGGGAACAAAAGTTACTGGCTGTACTGTTTGAATTACCCCCTTAGTAGACTTTGGGGGGTAATAGAACACTTCAGAGAGATCCAAGTCTTCACAAAATTCTGTTTTCATTTCCATCTCCCACCACAGTTACCAGGTCCAAGAGAGGGAACTGTTTGTAATTTCTATGTGGCGAAGGGCGCCTTCTGAAAACTTTCCTTTGTGACCCAAAATGGAATCTTACCATTGGGTTGTTTTTTTTATTTTTTTATTTAGATGACTCCTTAGTCTAGGTAAGTGAGCAGTACTGCCTTTACCGCCATGCTGTAAAGGCTGCGGGAGGCTTGGATGGTGTTGCTGCAGAGGCAGCCTGGGGACAAAGGCTGCAGTTAGCTGCTGCTCGAAAGCAGAGAGGAAGAGTTCCACCAGCCCCATGCCCAGCCCTCAGCTCTCCCAGTACACCAGACAGGACAAAGTCTGATTCCTCCAGGCCCTTTACTTCCACTTCTTGTTCTTTTACCTCTCGCTTGGGTTCCCCACAACTAACCCAGCTCCCCCTTCCTTTGCTCTTCTCTTTTCATGTTCTCACAGTCAAGTGACAGGATAACTTCCAAAGCCTTTCTTTCATCCCCCACTCCATCCACATCCTCTCAGCTAGTCAAAGGCACAAATTTGCCCTCCAGTTAGTCCACCATTCATGGTGGGGGAAGGAGACTGTGACGTCAGATTTCTGGGACTGACTCCCCGCTGCCTGGAATCGTCGTTCATCTGTTGGTGCCTCAGGTGCCACATCTATACAGTGGAGGGGACCCGACTGTCGTGACTCACAGGGATACCAAGAGAATCAGGTGAATTCCTACGTGTGGAGCACTTAGTGATATCGTTGAAGCTTCAGAAGACTGTTGAGTGTTTTCAGGGGAAACTCCTCAAAATGTCATTGGTGGGTAGGAATGAAGACGGTGAAAGGGCCTTAGGTGGCAGGTCTTACTCCCCGGCTCCTCCTCTGATGGGGGTTGAGGTCTTGGCTGCACCAGTGTTTCTGCTTCTTGACAACCCATATAGTCAGTCTTGCATCTGTCCTTTCTATGTGCGCTGAACTTAGTCCAGAAGTGTTTGCTCATTTTCTTTTTCCATAGCCTACTTTTTTTTTTTTTTAGCAAAGTGGAAGACTTGGTCCTTTGGTGAAGAATTACCTCTGGCCAGTTTTTAAATGATGTTTATATGAATGACTATCTGTGAAATGTGATGGATAAGCTAAATGGATGCCCCTGGATTAAATAATTCAAGTCCCAAAGTAAGGAGGGAAAAATGCCAGAACAGCGAGGAGAGAAAAAAGTAAACATCACTAACCCCCCAGTAAAGTCCCCTTCTCCCATCTTCACTCTTTAATTATAGAACTGTATTTATGTACACACTTAGCTAATTACATGTTTATGATCTCTCCCCTAGATCATAAGCTGGTGTCTGTTCTGTATTATGTCTTCTCGGGGCTCAGACAGTGCTACACTTACCTATGGGTGTATAAGCACAATTTGCTGACAAACTGAGGTTGTTTATACAAATCAGTGTAAATATACCAGATATTTGACTCATTTGAAAAAATGGAGAGTCTATCAAATTTATGAGTTTCAAATCACAAAAATTAAAGGACAGAATTGGAGAAAATGAGAGTAGTTTGCAGTAATGATATTTTTTGCAGAAAGATTTGAGAGGCAATCTTAAGGACAGTTCTGTTCTCATAGGCATGTGGTAAGGGTGTATATGTGGGAGAGATGTATATGAATGTCTAGATAGGTACACACACACACTTATTTAATGTATAAATTAAGCTAGTAAGTCAGTACACAAGGAGAAAATACAGATAGTCTGGGCCCATGCTTAGAAACTCAAGAACTAAAGTTTTAGTTCCTTATTCTTGTGAATAGATTTCTATTCACATTTTGTCTGTGGTCTTGTTCTCTTTGGAGCACTAGAGTCTAGAACTTAGTTTGAAGGGATGGTACACACAATGGAATAGAAAGGAGAAATTTTTTCTTTTATGTGGACTGATATTTAGGAAAACTAAATGCTTTAAAATGCAACTTCCCAGCATAGGTATGTGTGTGTACATATCATAATATAATTTGAACACTGGTAATTTTATTATTTCATTTAATTCTTACAGCAGTGGGTAAAGCAGGGTTTCCATTTCAAGACTGGGATTTACTAACAATTGATAGGTTGTAGTGGCTGAGGTTGGAATTGGGGAAAGAAACTTACAGTTGATGGGATCCTCTAACACCACCTCCCCAAAGCCCATGATAATGGAAGAAGCGGTGAGACGGTGGATCTGTCACGTCCCTTTTACAGCATCACTGTGACTGTAGCGCCAAGGGGCCCTTAATCAAGTCTTTCTGTTCACAGAGGGGGAAACCAGAGCCCAGAATCCCCTACAGACTTGCCAGGTCAGACCCTGTTCTTGGCAGGACCAAGAGAGCAAGCCCAGCTCTTCACACCCAGCTCTCTCCCGCCCACTGCATCTGTCCCTCCCAGGGGCCTAGATCTCAGAATCAATAAGAAAAATCTTCTGCTGATAAATAATAAGACTATAATGCTGAGAAGAAATATTAGCAGTTCCCAGGGAAATGACATATGCCTAGATCATTTACAAAGAACGATACATTTACTCTTTTAAAGTTTGACTTACCTGTCAATTAAGAGATGTAAATGATAAGAAAAACCATTTTCTCCTACTTTGCAATTTTTTTTTAATGCTAATATTCATTGCTTTGAGGAATGGGACCTTGGGGTGTGACAGAAATTTTCTTATCTGGTGGAAGTAAAGCATTTCTTTCCTGAATGTTGTGTACCTAGAATCTAAAAGCGTTCAGACTTTGGATCTAGCAAATCAAATCCTAGGAACGTGTTCTAAAGTCAATCAGGTATGGATAAAGGGTAAAACCTGCAGCCCTATCTATAATAGTGAAAAGGTGCCCATCACGCATGTTCCCAAGGGGAGGAGTTTTAATAAAGTATAAATTCATGTGATCTTATGCAGCTGTTAAAATCATAACTTTGATTATTACTTGATAACTTGGGGAAAGGCTATGATAGATTGAGTTAAAAGGAGAATTCAAAACCATATGTAATCTGATTCCTACTTTATTATTAAAAGTGCACTGAGAAAAGGACTGGAAGGAAATCAGTTAGAGGCACGTGTTTCTGGATGATGAGTCTTGGAACATGCCCTCACGTAACAATGTATGTTATTCTGCTGCACTGTTGTGGGAATAAGCAAATGAATGAATTGTTGAAGTTTGGATAATTTAAGTTTCCTTCTCCGTAGCGGCTGGTATTTTCCAGATTTATGCAATAGATTGTATTCTTTGTATTATCATAAAAATGTATGATCGTAGAAAATTTATAGTATGTTGATACTGATTGAACAAGACAGCGAAACTATGGTTTTTTGTTTAATAGCCTTCCTGTTTATCATTTTCTAAAACTTCAGAACACTGGGGCTGCATGTTGGCTTGACCCTCTTTTCATAGAGAGGTTGGATGAGTTCCTTTAGAGAGTTCTTTGCCTTCTATTCTAACTCAGTGATCCTGGATGATAGACTTCTCTTTGTTAGGATACACTGCAGAAGAGTACTTGTGTATTAGTCAATGCTCATCAGAGAAATAGAAACAACAGAAGATGATTGATAGATGATGGATGGATGGATGGATGGATGGATGGGTAGACAAGAAGGTGGAAGATAAATGATACCTAGATAGATGACAGGTAGATGGGTTATTATGTTTATGGAGGCTGAGAAGTCCCAGGATCTGTTGTCTGCAAGCTAGAGGCCTAGGAGAGACAGTGGTAAAGTTCCATTCCAAACCTAATTGGGGGTGGGAGAGGCAGGGGCAATGGTGTAAGTTCCAGACTAAGTCCAAAGGCCTGAAAACTAGGAGCTCTGATACCTGAGAGCAGGAGAAAACACATGTCCCAGCTTAAGCAAAGAGAGCAGATTCAACCTTCTCCAACTTTGTCCTGCTCAGGCCTCACCAGATGAGGTGAGGGCAATCTTCTCTACTCAGTCTACTGATTTCAAATCTCTTTTTGAGCAGCATCACTGACACACCCAGAAATAATGTCTTATCAGTCATCTGGGTATTCCTTAGCCCTGTCTAATTGACACGTAAAATTAACCATGGTGGCCTTCATGGCTTAAATTCGTTAGGAGCTCCTTCCAATTTTGCAGAGATTTTAATTCATGTACTACATGAGCTTCAGCTATACTCAAGATTGTGTCATTTCATAACAGAGACACCTGTATTCCAGGGGGCAGGCTAGTTAGAACTGCACATGTGCTGTGAGGTCTCTGTAAACCAGCTGGCCTGTGTGGGAACAGGACCTCTGATCTTACGCTCAATGACATCATACAGTAACCAGGTGACTTCACGTGCTGGAGGTCACAGTGAGAGCGTTCTGTGTGAGGTTGTGGATGGTTCAGTTCAACCCATTCTTGTTTCTGAAAAACAATTCTAAGCTCCAAGGCCGTGGGTTGCCTTCCTAGCAGAGCAGCCCGGCTTCCTTCCATGTCACTATCTCTTGAGAAAGTCAACAATATGTCACTCTGTGCCATCACCAAGTATGGGCACATTGGTGAGGAAATTATAAAAGAACATAACTCTTTAACAAGACCCATCTCACTTATTTTTCATAATTTAGTAATTTTTCATAATCTTTTGTAATTTCATAGGGTAGAAATTGCCCCCAAAATTGCTATCAAATGATCACTGACTTTCTTGCAAAGCAAATGGAAAATTTTTAATTTTTACTAGATTTGGGGTTACAATTGGGTAATTACTAAGGAACCAAGGGAAGCCTGTGTACCTGTTCCAAGCAGAGAGATTATTTTAAAATAATTTGACATTAAAAAGAGAGAATCAGTTATGTGGCTGAACCAGACACACAGCTAGAACCAAGCAGGACAAATAAAGTCAGCCCGTGAAGCAAGAGTGTACCCAGTTCTACTCTCAAGGAGCCCATTAGAACCTCTTGCTTATATTATAAGCAATCAAGCTATGAAGTTTATTTCGAACAGTAAAGTTACCTTCTGTGGCAGATTCTTTTAAACTCTATATAAATGAACTAAGTGTGATGGCAGTTTGGTCTAAGGACACACATGTGGGCTGAGAACAACCTGGGGCCTGGGGCCTGAGGGCTTCATCGTTGCACGTGAGAGGAGCTAGGCCCCTCCGGTTCACAGACAGTAGCTGTGTACATTCCTGCTTTATTTCTGAGCAGAAGTGAACTGTCTTTTGCACAAATGATAACCTATAAGATCAGAGGATGTAAAGAATCATCTCTTAACACTTTGTAGTCCGCTCACATATTAGTACATGTTTTTGTCACCAGTATCAGGTGGCCGCTCACGTATTAATACGTGTTCATCTAGTCTCCAGTTTTTCACACCACGGTGGATTTATTTGGAACTATTAGGAGCTATTTCTTTGATGGTACTCAGTCTAGAACATTGTTTTGGTGAAAGTGTAAGGTGTTTAAGGTGTTTTATGAGAGATATTACAGTTGTTTTAATATCCAGTAGTTCAGGAGTTGTGTGTTTTATTGAACGCTTATACCATTCATGCGGTGGCACAGAAAATGGCCGGCCCCAAGGGCTGGTAAATTTAAAGGGCACCGGCACACAAAGTGTTAAGGAGAGTGTGTACGCTGGGTGAGACTCAGTGCTGAGTGCTTTACCACAACAATTTGCCAAAGATGAAATTGCCTGCTGTGACTACCAGTCCGAAAGACTTTCTAAACACTTACTCATTGCCTCCTAACTTCCATGTACATTTTTGTTGAGCATCTGATAGGTGCTAACTGCTCTGGGAGATAGAGTTAAATAGACACCGACTCAAAACCAAGTCCTGTCCTCAGGGAGCTTCCTCTCAGGTCCACGGGAGGACCATGCATCTCAATCACTCACGTACTGACCCCGAGCCGAAAGTGTCACGATAATTAATGACAGTAATGAAAGGGTGATCTTGGAGTTACATTGCTGTAGGAGTTTGGAGGAAGGAGAGATCATATTTTAATTGGGATTAAAGCATTAAGTCATTTAGGAAGATTACCAAATCGAGGGGATTAGATTGTCTTAAGGGTAAATTGCTTCCATCCTCCATTATCTTCAGCGGTGGTTTGGAAACACTTTTGATTATCAGGCCAATAGTAAATACCATTTAAGTAGCAGCCCCCAAGTATGCACATTTATATTTTGTCTTGCACATAGTTCATGTATTGCTCTGTATGTGATGTGCATTGTAAGACAAGATTAATACTTTAAAAGAATGAGCTAACTTTGAAATAAACAATATTTGAAAATATTTAGTAACTTTTATTCAGGGCATACACTTTTTTTCTTTCTTTCTTAAAAATGCTCTTTTTATTCAGGGCAACATACTGGAAGATGCTTCATCACTTTTGTGAAAATTCAACAGGCTGTGACCCGGTCATTCAAAGTTCTGTTTCTAAGTTCAGTTGGTTTTGTCTTTGCTTTTAAGGACTGTCACAGCTGAAAAAGGCATTTCCCAGTCAAAATAGACACTGGAGATACATCCAGAGTGAAATTCAGGGCAAGGGAGCAGACACCCCTCTGCAGTCCTGTTCTCTTGAAATTTTCAATGTGGTGGGGGCGACTTCTTGTTAGATCTGATGAGAACATGGTTTTCCTGGGTGACTCAGCTGAAGCAAACTTGCTCCGGGAATACAAACCTCGCCCCTCGTGGTCTTGTTCGAGTTTGGCTTCCCTTAGCAAGCTCTTCAGTCAGAGGGGTTTTCTTTTGTTCTGCGATCTGTAAGTCACTTGTGGATCTGGAGAGGGCTGGTTTAAAGCAAATTCAACATTATACTCCCTAATCCTCTTCACCTGGTACAAATAAAATGACCACATGTTGTCAGGCTCTGGAGGAGCAGGAAGGTAGGGACAACGCCACAGCAGACGCCAAGCCCTGGGGTCCCCGCTCTTCCCTTACAAAGGTCCCCGCGTGCGGGAAGCCGCATTATCTGACTTCTTTGCCTCCTCTCGGACCCGGCGCCCGTCCATGGTGAGTATCACCACGTGCAGAGCCCTTATTGTTAGGATTACTGCTTTTTCAGTGTTCTGTTTTCTTCCCACACCCCAACAACTGGGTTGAAATCTGTGCGGTGCACACTCACTCTCGCTGTGGAGACTTTCTAACTGGAAGACAAGCTCTTCCTCCACAAGAGGGCAAGGGCTAGGGGGTAGGGGTGGCACTGGACATCCCATCTTGGATCCCCGAAGAGGCCCGGCTTTCCTGTAAATGCAGTCCCCAGTGTCCACGCAGCCAGATGTCGCATGGATACCATACTTGTGAGAAAGTAACCAGATTTACTTTGTTACCTTTTCTCCAGCTCTCCTTAATTCTTCTTAAGCCTCTGCAGCTAGATTCATAGCTGAAGGTTGAGGGCGCTCCTCCCCCCACATAGCTACAGCGCACCAAGGGAAAGAAGGCTCCTGTTGGTTCCTCATCAGCATCCAGGGCTTGATCAACTGTTCTAATACCAAATGCCAATTCTCTGTGTTTCTGGATGTATCAAAACAGATGGTCCATGTTGTTCTTTTCTTACTTCTTAGTCTCAAAAAGAAACACTGCCCTCTCTAGGATTTGACTTATCCAGAGGCTAACCCCAAGGCTGCGTGGTGGGGCCTTGCTAACCACCAAGTCCCTTATTTAATGCTGTCTCTGCCCAGCCCAGTGACTCCATGGTGCCCCAGCTCTGAACTCTTTTGGGGAGTATCTCACGTGCAGGAAATTCTAGTGGCCTGAGAATATCTACATGGTACTGAAGGCCCAGTTCTGCCCCAGATTGGGTTCAGTTAGTTCTTTGGTGTCTTCCAAATGGGCACCACATCTGGATCCATGTTTAGTGACCATTTATGGGGCATTATCCCCTTTGAGGGTCTGTGTACACTTTAATCAGAAAAAAAAAATACTAAAACCCATGAATTATACACACAGTGCCAAAAAAGGGGGTAGTTTACCTCCCTTCTGAAGTTCATCTTAAGACTTTTTGAAAATGGAGTTTACTGAGTTGATACCCTACAAACCAATGCAGAGTGGATTGTTCTTGGTTTTTAATTTTTATTGCAGTTGTTTTTCAATGGGTTAGCTTTGAACAGCTATAAAATGCTATGGCACTTCTATTTATATTGCCTTGAACAGCTAAGGACAGTTCATTATGGCCTCATGTTTATCCTTAAAGACATAGTTACAAAGGCCTCTGCTTTATAATTTGTTTGTCACTGAAGTCTGTACACAGGCTGCTAGTTGTTTACCCAAAATCAATCTCTTCTCTTCTTCTTCACTAAGAGAATTTTCATTTTGTTGGGGTGGCATTATGCCCAGTTGAAAATCTGTATTTCATATCATCTCTTGGGGATAGAATAGGCCACGAGACTAGAATATTGCCAATGTCAATTTGAGGAATGTCCCTGCAAGAGGCTGACTGACCTGAAATGTTTTCTGTTGCCTTTCCTCTCCCACACTGTCCTTTCTTTTTCTTTCCCAGAATACAGATGCCATGGCTGGAGCTTCTGCAGCCATCTTATAGTCATGAGGCACCCTTAGGAACAGTAGACATGCCCTTTGCAGATAGCAGAGCAGAGAGTCAGGAGACTGAGAAACATAACTGTGAAGACTTTAACTGGCCCTGGGCCTCTTTCCTTGGAACCTCTGATCTTTAAGTTACGTGAGAGAAATCTAAACCCTGACGGGGGTCAAGTAAATGTGTGTGTTCATGCACACGTGCATGCAGCTTAGCCCATTTCTTAGCTAATTCAAGCATCTTATATGTGTATCGTTTAAGCCTAAAAACATTAGGGAGCAAGTTCTCTAAAATATGCAATTTCAGCAAATTCAACAAAACCTTTTGAAAATGAGTTATCAAACAACCTATTTGTAAAGTATCATCTAGAAATATACTCTGGTGTTTAGCACACACATAATATATTCTGGCAAAATTTCCCAGTTTAAGAGTATGAGTTCCCACTTCCCTGATGAACCACCACTTATGCCAGTTTCCTATCACTGCTGTAATGACTAACCAGATGCACAGGCTTAAAAAAAGTGAACACAATACTAGTATGTTATCTTAGTTCTGGAGGTTGGAAATACAAAATGGGTCTCAGGGCCACACTCAAGGTGTTGCCAAGGCTGAGGCCCTTTCTAGAGCTTCTAGGCCACTGGTTTTCCTTGCCTTCTCCAGTTTCTATAGGCCGCCTGGATTCCTTGCTTCCTAGCTTGTTTCCATCTTCCATGGTCAAATCTTTCTCATAATCCATGTCCCTGCAGCTGCCTCTCCTGCCTCCTGCGTCATTCATGAGGAGCCTCATGATTTCAGTGGGCCCATCTGGATAACCCAGGACATTCCCCACCCTCAGCTCCAGTTCCTTAGTCATGAAGGTGGAGATATCAATCTGGATATATCTGAGGGGCCATTATTTTGCAACTACTACAAGTTCAGTGCCTATCCATAAAGACTTATGGGAAGTGTATTCAGTCACAGGTGTATTTTTCAGTATTTTTGAGATTCCATACAATGCTGCAACTTGCTTGCTTTCACTTAACTGTGTAATGTACAACTTTGCATGTCTGGATAGAGAGATCCAGTAAGGTCGTGTTTTAAAGGAAGGCTTCCTTCTGGAAATTTGAGAAATTGTGGGTTTTTATTGTGCTATAGAAAAACATGAGCAGAAGGAAAGAAAAGGATTTTAGGAATTCCTCGTAAAGATCACTGCAATGAAAAATGAAAGTGGGAAATGAAAGAGAAATACTTTATGTATCACAGGTGAATGTGACATTTCCGAAAGCTCTGGATGTCCAATTGCAATGAGTTTAGCTTTGGTGAAGACATTGGATGTCATCGGCAGTGGGCATCTACGGCCGGCTTGCTTCTTAGCATCCGTCTCTCTTACCAGCAGCATCTGAATTCCCTTGGAGAATTACAGCTTCCCAGTGGATACATTTTATTGAGGTTAAAATAGATGCTTGCCCACCTCTTGGCCGAGGGTGGAATATGACCCAAGGTGGCCAATCAAATGCTCCCTTTCCAGAATCTAATTTTTGATTCAGAGTTATGGACTCATGCTTCTGTGCCCACTCCCCCACTCATATACTGAAACCTGAACCGCTAATGTTATGGTATTTGGAGCCGTGACCTTTGGGATGACATTAGGGTTAGATAAGTTCTTGAGAGCAGGGGTCTCAGGATGAATTAGTGACTTTACAAAAAGACACGCATGTCCACGTACCAAAGAAAGGCCATGTGAAGGCATGGGGAGAATTAGAAAATTCTGGAGAAGACCTCTGGCTGGTTTAGCTTCCAAAACGTCTTGGAGTTATCACAAAGGACAGGGAACAACCTGTGATGATTAATACACTCATGTTGCTAGACAGGAACAAAGGAGCCAGAATTCTGCAATTAGAACCTTGCACTAGAACCACGTGGCTGACATGGAGAAAGAACAGTTCCCACCGAAAAATGGGGGAATTGTTACCAGAATAAAGGGCCAGCAGTGCCAGGTAGCCAAAAATAACAGAGGTTGGGCAAAGCAGGGGCCAGTAAGCCAGGGAGCGCATCTGGGTGCTTAGGAGGTCGACGGGAAGACGGAATCTGAAAACAAAATGGTTTATTCCTGGTTTTTGACAATTCTTTTGTTTTTTAGGATATCACGGACATTTTCTTCCTTTCTGTGAATGAGGAAGCCCTTCTAAATTTGTCTTAGCAAATCACTTCCCAGAGGTTTTGGACTATGTACAGGAGACAAATGAAGAACTACTATACATCCATCCATCCCAAATGTGGGTTTCTTCGTGCGCTGCATTTTAGACGGAATTTGCATGTATTATCAAAGGTAAAATGTGTGCGCTTACTTTGAAAATGTTTAAAATACAAAGAGGTGTGTGTGTGTGTCTGTCAATGTGTGCTTAGGTGAAAACTCTTCTCCAAATAGAGGGATAAAAGGGGGCTGAGTAATCAAATAACTCAACAATTTTTAAAGGAAAATAGTATACCTATTAAATTTGACTTGTAATGTTTATTTTTCCTGCATCATGAAAATGTTGATTTCATTAATCATAGTAGTTGGCTGTTGACAGCCATTTAAAAATAATCCCTTGATAACTGACGGCCCTGCCAGCTCTTTCTACAGTTATTAATATATTCCTTATTACAGTATACGTATGTATCATGGCACTTTTTTGAAGTTTAATTTCCTCATTCTTTATAAACTGGTGAAAATGACTTTATTTTACTGTTCTTCACATTTGTACGATTATTATGCATCTGTATTACTATGGTCTATCAAGTCAAACTGTATTCTTTTCCTCAACAAAATCATTTTTAGGGCAAATGACAAATAAGCACAGGTAGACAAACTTAAATTGAAAATATACCGACTTTATTCGGGTTCCCCTAAAAGCAGACCCTGCCATGCGGACTGGACTGTGGGCAGTTTATTTTGTGGTCCCAGGAAGCTCAGGGGCTAGAGCAGGCAAAGAGGAAGGAGGAGAAGCCATAAAAGGCGTATTCATGAGCAGCCGCCGCCTCAGCCAGCGCGACTCACCTCCACTGAGGATCCTTTGAGGAACCGTGTAGAACAGGTCCCAAAACAAACCCACTGAGGGGTGGGGAAGCTGGAGCATTTATCTTCTGACTCTTGAGCCTCATTGGTTAAGGGTTGACCTTGGAGGCATTGAAGCCTGGCACTTTCACCCTGGCTGTGGGTTGAGAAGGCCTCAGACAGAGAAACAGAGCAGTCAGTCAGGCCCGTAGGAGGCAGGGAGCGTGCCTGGAAGTGTTTGGTACAGCTGCAGGGAAGAAGGAGGTGGACAGAGACACGGTCGGTGTCTCGACAGTGATGACCACACTCACTCGTTGCTCTGATCTGACTCTTTCATGCCCACGTGCGCTTCCTCTGTTACTAACATTTCAAGGTTGTGGCTGCAATTTCTAAAAAAAAGACTGAAAATATAAAAGTAGTGGGACACGCTATAATCCTCACTGCCACAACTGGTCCCAAGTTCATCCTCCCTCTCACCATCCTTCTCCTCTCCCACCTAGTCTAGATTTCCCTTCCCCCTGTCCAGCTCCATTGTTAGATTAAGTTGAGTGCGCAGTGGGATGACTGGCCTTTCATCTCCGAGCAGGTGGGCCTGGTTGCTTCATTCCCTTCTACCATTATCCCCCTACACCTACTATTCAGTAAGTATAGAAGCACTAAGTGGTGCCTCAGTGAATCCCCCAAGTTCCCAGACATCTCCCTCCGTGTTCCTATTGTGCAGCAGCGGCCCCAGCTCTTCAGGATAAACAGAGCTAACTGTCTGCATCAGTACGGTAATTTGCATTTATACCTGCTGATCAATAACATGAAGATCCCAAAATCATTTGGTGGCAGTCAGTGGTTTAGATGCAGTGGAACAATTACTGTATCCCTAGTGGAAATGTGCCCCTCTCTACACACATATACTGAGACCAAGGCCTTCGATCTGGAAGAGTTATAAGGAATAAAATCATAGTTTCTACTAGTGGGTCACTGGGAGTATGGTGAGTGGGACTGATCTACTTGCATCCCTTAATTACCATTTCTGTGTATTCAAGGAATTGGGGACACAGCATGTATAGTGACTACCTATAGTGATCATAATCCAAGCTCCCCCTTTCACCTCTACTTTGTCCCGTACACCACAGGTGAAGGTGTTGGTAACTGACTCCACAAGGTACTAGAGTTTATCAACCAACTTACCACCACCGGTGGGTTTTTATTACCTACCTACTATTGAGAATATACTTTCCAGGCTCACTTCCAGCACCAACTATCTTATCCCAAATCAGACCCTAGACAACACCCCAGATACAGGGAATTGTTTTGGAGAGGATCCCAGGAGGCACAGTGAGAGTGCGGAAAGTGAGGGAGATGAAGGAGGAAATCCATTTAATGAATGGGTTATTCCTGTGGGGTAACATCCTATTGGGTAGCTACAAGGAACCATGCAGAAGGCTTCATGGTAGTCCACCAAATATGGGAAAATTGGCTCTTAACCCACTGATTCCCATTCTTAATTAAGATGTGTTAAACCTCTAGCAATTCCAGGATAACTTGTGTAAAAGCAGAGCAAGCTCTTGTGGTACTTGTAGGAAATCCTCTGAGAAGGAAGTGATGCAGGTGCTTGAGGAGAGAGGCTGTCAGCGTGCTTAGGAAATGTCACTGCAGCTACAGAAGGGAGTTGGAGGAAACCAAGAGTGTCAGCTACACCTACTATTCAATAACTCCTAGGAAAAAATCAGGAGGAGGTCTTGGTTAACATGGTGAATTGAACATACCCGTTTATCACACCTCCATCCCGAGGTATCACTAAAATGACTGACAAGGAGTAAAAACAACTTTATAAGAATCTGGAAGGATAAAGAGAACAGAAGCAGCAACAGCAGATGAGAGTTAGCAATGAAATACTGGAAGACAGAAAGCAGAAGGATGAGTGGTAGCAAAGTTAATAGAGCATCAAGGAAATCTGTTAGCTGTGGAAACCATCAAAGCGCAAATGGATCCCTATAATCAAACCCTGGGAAGGTGCAGAGACCAGCAGTAGTTGTTGCCTCTATAGAAAGGGGTACAGGAGTGGGGATGAAAAAGTGACTGTAGTTGGACCTCAGAATCCCTCTCTCCTGTGCAGGCAGGGGCCAGCACCAGCACCAGCCTAGCTGGTTCCATCTCCATTGGATCTTCATACTGAATGATACTCAGTTGGGTGGAGGATGGAAATAAGGCTGAAAAAAGGAAGACTCAGGTAAGTCTACATTCCACATACTGAAGAATATGACGCTCATCCTCTTTCCTCATTTAGATGAAGGGAAGTGGCAGCTAGTTTCATTTTCCCCAGAGAGGAGGTTGGAAGATTCCCTTCTGATGAAACCAACTGGTTGAAAAAAGACTTACGTACTAACATTTGGAAGTTCCCCCAATGACACGACTGATCACAGTAGATGGTAGTGATTGACAAGTACTACATATACATACAGAGCTTCAATTTGATATTTTAAATAGCTGCTATAGGCTAATATTTGCATCACCACCAAATCCATAGATTCCAAGCCAATTCCTAATGAGACGGTATGCACAGGTATTTGGATGGTGTCTGTGGAGTTTTGGGGAGGTGATTAGATCATGAGGGCAGAATCTTAATGAATAGAGATAGTGTCCTCATAGGTGATCCCAGAGAGCTCTGTGCCCTTCATCCTTATAAGAACACAACAAAAGAAAAAGTCAGAAGTTTAATAACAACAGAAGTACCCTCTATACAAGGCGACACCCAACAGGACTGAGGAACCTGCCCACTTGGCTTTAGATGCCATCTTAATAGCTTAGCTAAGATAAGGGAGGTCAGGAGTGAGGGAAGACAGGGAAAAGTCAGCTAGGGAGTTTACCAAGGAAGGCACAGTAAACAAAGGTGTGAGATCTAGGCAGCGAAAGAGCATCTCATCTCATCTCCTCCTGCCTACGGCTGAAACTTACACCACTACTTCCCCTGCTTCTCGGGACTTCAGACCTAGACTGAGTCACACCACTGACTCTCTCAGGTCTCCACGTGCAGACAGTAGTGAGGAACTTCTCAGTCTCCATAATTGCATGAGCCAATTCCTCTTAATAAATCTATCTATCCATCCATCCATCCATCATTTATCTCTTTAATAAATATGTCCTATTTTTTGTTTTTCTGGAGAACCCTAGTTCATATATAAATACAGGAATCTCTGTGAGAACTAAAATAATATAAAAAATAAAGCAAAAAAAAAAAAGGACTCCAAACTGCAGTAAAAAAGATCATGTATTATATAAATAATACTAAATATAATTGATATGTAAGTAAATTTCACGTAGAGGGAAAAGAAAGAAAATCGTTTCAATGTGCTATAACCCTGTGCATATTTACTAAGCTGGTCAGCTAGCATCTCTTATTTCTCTGTGAAATTAATTTCTTTTGTTTTAGAGAATTTCTCTTTTGTCCAATCCAAGCACCAACTACGGACTAACTAATCAGAGTATCCCACACCAAGTACATAGGGCCAGGTATATGACTCAATCAGGACAACCCGAGTCTTGTTCTGGAAGTTTCTGAATTGAATTGAGAAAGGGCTGGATAAACACAGCCTTGGAGTTGCCCCAGGTGTGCTTTCTGTGTGGAAATCCATCCTGGCACTTCCGGCTAATGAAGCGACAGGAAAGAAGGCTGGAAGTACCCAGTGATGCATGGTGGGGAGGGACACAGGGAAAGCCACTGCCCCAGCGCTGGGGAGAAAGGCTAATGCGGGAGTGCGGGTGGAGCACAGCAGAGACTCAGGAGCAGAAGCCGCTGTGGGAACCAGTGCTGAGGAACTGTGATTGATACATTGCCGGGGGACTCTGGGACAGCTTGGAGAGTAAAACATGTCAGGGGACCCAGTCATGGGGGGGGGTCCCCTCTTCTATTGTGGTATTTTTTTTTTTTTTTACATGCAGGAGTCCTCACAGTAAATACTGAGGAAACTTCCCCTTGTGCTTCCAGCATTGGGGGTGGGAGGGAACATTCTGAAACTTGGAAGTTTCCTTCTCTTAAGAGGGTTTGCCTTCAGGGGAAGCTAGTTAGGCAGAGCCTAACCTGCTGGGGATTTATCAGAGTTTAGCTGAGTTAGCAGAAGGGAAACACCCAACTCCAGTTTGCTCTAGCCATCCTTTTCCCCAATTGGGGAAGAAAAAAGTGAAAAATCCTGTGCAATTGAGCTCCTTTGTATTTGTCCAAAGGCACGGAGAACTTATAGCCACACAAAAACTGCCTTGGATGTTTATAGCAGCTTATTCATGATGGCCAAAACTGGGAAGCAACCAAGATGTCCTTGGATTGGTGACTGGGTAAATAAACCAAGATACATTCAAACAATGGAACACTATTCAGTGCTAAGAAGAACAGAGCCACTGGGCATAAAAAGATATGGAGGGACTTAAATGCATATTGCTAAGAGCAACAAGCCAATCTGAAAAGGCACCATATGGCATGATGTCAACTCTATGCCTTATGGAAAAACGCAAAACTATGGTGACAGCAAGAAGATGAGGACTTGCCAGGGGTTGGGAGGTGGGAGAAGATAAATAGGCAGAACACAGGATTTTTAGGGCAGTGAAACTACTCTGCATGATGCTATATTGGTGGTTCTGTGATGCATTTGTTCAAACACATAGAATGTACATTAAGCAGGAACCAGAATGTAAACTGGCCCTGGGGTGATTAGGAGGTGTTAGCATAGGGTCATCAATAGAAACACTCTGGACTGTTCCACTCTGGTGGGGGATGTTGATGCAGGACTAAGGGAGCAGGGAGCTTGTGGGAAATATCTGTCCCTTCCTCTTGATTTTGCTGTGAATCTACAATTACTCTTAAAAATGAAGTCTATAAGAAAACCTTGTAGTAAGTAGAAGCGATGACTCAGGCATGCAGGGAAATCTGGGGGAGAGATGAAGAAAGAACCACAGGGCGGGAACAAGAGGAAAGGTTGACAGCACTGAAGTTCCTGGTCCCTGCAGTCCAAGTTCACCAGCCAAAAAAGTGCCCAGGAGGGTTGTTCCAGGTTGGATGAGGTCGCCCCCACCCCACGCACATGGTGTAGGCAGGGGGCACACCACTGACAAGCATTTCTTGTACCCCCATTAAGTGTGAGGCACCAAACTGGACACACTCAAGGAACTGAAGAAATCAGAGCATCCAGACAAACAGAATCCTGCAGAGCCTCTGCTGCGAGGGGGTCTGCGTAGGCAGCAAGGGCACGGAGGGACTTCAGCATCCGGGTACCGAGCCAGTGCAGGAGCGGAGAGGATCCTGGGGGACGAGGAGGGAAAAGGACACGTATCTGGGCGGGGGAGGGGCTGTGCGGGGAGAACTGGGATTGCAAACTCAAATGTTTACCAGCCCAGGCTAAGCGTGAGTCAGACTGGGGGTGGGGGCTTTGTGGGGAGCTCAGGCTCCATCTGCAAAGGGCTTCTGTGCCCAACAGATGAATGTTGTCAGGGGACGCCCCAGGGTCACCAGATCTTCCAGTTTCTTCAGGAGAAATGAGAGATCTAAATTTTGTTGTGAAATTTATTACTTTTAAATGTTGACAACAACTTTCAAGAATTAAAACAGCATGTGAGCGAAACGTAACACGTCTGCTGGCTGACTCCGGGTTGCGGACCTCCGGGAAAGCTGGGTGCCGTAAGCAAAGGCGAAGCGGGAGGAGGCGAGCTTATGTTTGTAAGGAGACCTGGAGCAGATGGTTTGTGTGAGAACTAGGAGGAGAGTCTGGAGAGTGAGATGGGGCCTCAAGTCCTGCTGACAGGTTATTCAAGAGAAATGTGTGCGGAACAATATTTTAAGAAGATAAATTTGGTGGCTGAGTGAAGGATGAGTCAGACATGAGAAACACTAGAATGCTGTTTTATTCAAAGAGCTGACTTTAAGGGATTGGTAGGTTTGTGTTTTTTATCACACTCTGGGTCCAAGGTATTTTTATGTGAAATGATAAGGTTTTCCTCCCATGAGCCTAAAGCAGGATTGATGTTTTTGCCACCCTCCTGACAGGGCAATATTGAAATGACAGGTGACTTAGAAGGAACGTGGAGGGGAAGATTTGCTTTGCACAGTCCGTTGAAATTGCCACTGGATTGTTCTTTGCTCTCCGCAAACCCCTTTTTGAATCCAGCCATTGTAAGCCTCTTCTCTCACTCCATACTCCTTCATCACTACCTGTACATCCTCCACCCAAAGAGAGTTGTGTTAGTTGTGAAATTTTACCATCCAGATCGCCCTTCTGGAGAATCTGCCTTGATAAAGATGTAGTCTGTATACAGAGTAGAATACTTCTCGGCTATAAAAAGGAAAAAGGTGCATTTGTAACATGGATATAACTAGAGAGAATTACGATTAATGAAATGTCTGACAGAAGAAGACAACTACTAGTATTTCATTTATATGTGATATCTAAAGAAACAAAACAACCAAATGAATTAAATAAAATAGAAATAATCTTTTATACTTGATCATAGTTGCCTTATGTATTTTGATACTCCTTCTTTGCTGCATATGTCTTGATGAGTATTACATCTTCTTGATTTACTAGGCCCTTAATCATTAAATAATGCCCATCTCTGTCTCTTATTACCCGTTTTAGCTGAACTTTATTTTATATGGCTGTCCCTGACTTTTGGGGGGAGGTCTCATTTGCTTGTAGGACTGTCTTCCAACCTTTGTACGCTGAGCTGATGTTTATCTTTGTAGCTCAGATGGGCCTCCTGGAGACAGCAGAAGGTCAGGTGTTGTTTTCTGATCCAACCAGCTATTCTGTGCCTTTCGACCATTTACAATGAGGGTGATTAAGTGATAGGTGAGGATTTGCTCCTGCCATTTGTCTTTAGTTTCCTGGCTCTCTCTATTTCCTTGATCAGTTATTGTGGGTTTTCTTCAAGTTGATAGGAGCGCCCCGCCCAGCAGTTCTTGTAGGTGAGGTACAGTGCTGGTAGACTTTTAGACCATACAGATGTTGGTTTATAAAGATGCACACCTGAAACTCATATAATGTTACAGTGCAATGTCACTTGAATTTAAACAGCAAGAGTGAGTGACAGCCTGTGTCCCTTTTGGGATTCACTGCAGGAGACATGCCCAGTCATGCTCCCACAGGCGGCTCCCAGTCGGCTCTATACATTTGTGGAATTGTTCATTTAAATTTTACTATATGCACATTTTACTTTAATAGACCTGAATTTACCACAAAACAAAGTATGAAAGCCGAAGATGCTCTGTGGTCGCTTACAAAGCAGCCTTTGTATGTGCCCGTGGACAGTGGCCAGCTGAAGAGGAAAGTCAGCATTTAATGGAGACACAGACCACAAAGTCCACTGAGTGGCTGGCAGGTCTGTTATGCTAAGGAACCCGGCACTGGCTGAAGAAACCTGGGATCCCCAATGTGAATAGGGACGTAGGTGAACACCCCCGAGGTCTGTGGCTCTGCAGACTCCCTGAACCCCCAGAACTGCGCAGTCTGTACTAAAAGCCAAGATTCCATCCTGGTGAAGACACTGCAGAGACGTCTTTCCCTCACCACAGCTAGGGAGCCAGGGACTCAACCACCACCGCTTCTGCTGGTGCCGTGTGGGTGAAGAGGTGTAAGTCACAGCATAACACTACTGAGGACCTGCTGGGCCTGACGGGGTGAGAGAGCACATCCCACTGGGCTGGGAGAGTTCGCCAGCATGGGCGGGCGGGAGCCGGGGAATGCATGTGGGGTTTGATGGTGAGGGTGTTTGTCAAAGAAGCCAGAACATAGGGCTGGGGAAGCAGGAGTTCACTTTCTTGGGAACAATCTCTTGGACATTGGATTTCACACCCTGGTGGTGCTTCCCCCAATGAATCTTCTGCACCCTAACTCTGTTTTGGCCTCTGCTGCACAGAGGGAGCTGTGCTGCCAGCCACCCTTTCTTATGCCGGTCTCACCAGAAGTCCAGTCTCTCGGTAGACACTGGCCCAAGGAGAGGGCTCTTTCCGCCCGCAAGTGCTCTCATGATGCCACTAAAATGAAGGGGAAAGGGAACATTTCTCCACAGTTTAACATCCAAAATATCTGAATTATTAAGCTGTGGGCAAGGCTTCATTTACAGAAAGAGAATCATTCATGTTTTAGCAAAGCATCACCCCGCAAGGTGAGTTGCACCCAGTGCCCGGGAATCTTCAGCCAGCCTGAAGGAGGTTTCCCCTGCTCTTCTGCTTCATTCATCTCCACAACTCAATACCAGCCCATTTTTCTTCTCCACAGCACGTTAAGCACAAATTCAAATTTCCATTGATTGAAATGGAAACTGCGAGTATTAGGAAGATAAGCTGGTGGTGCCCAGGGGCTGGCAGCTTTGAGGGGCTGGCTCTGCTATGCTTACTGCTTCGATTGCTTTTAACTTCATCCCCCAGCAAGATTCTATGCAAATAGAGAGTTAGGGTTATGCCTTCTTTGTCTTTTGTTCATCCTACCTCAGATACTCTGCCCGTGTTTCCCACATTCTCAGTCAACAGCTTGTGTTGGGCTTCAATTATTTATGCAATATAGTGAAACCAAACAAAGGATCGGATAAAGACAAACTTTTAAACTGATCCTATAAAAATGACCGTAGATCTGAGGCATCCAGAGGGGAGAGGGAAGAAGAGAGATAGGGAAAAGGGGGGGCGGAGGAAAGCACAATGGACTATGGTGGAGGACTATCCTGGAGGACTACCCTGGAGGACTATCCTTGAGAACTGTGGTGGTGGGCTATGGTGGTGGGCTGTGGGTGCTTTGGTGATGAGAAAAATGTGGTGACCATACCCAAGGGGAGAAAAGCTGTATTGTGAAAAAGCAAACAGGAATGTAAAATAATGTTATATCATTCATTAAAAAAAAAACTCCATGGCCTTCTCTTTCACTAATACTCTTCAATCATGGCTGGTATACATCAGGATCAAATCATCCTCTTGTTTTTCTTCTTCCAATGTGAATTTTTTTGCTATGAAAGCAAATATGTTCATTGGAAAAAGTGGACCACATGCACAGATAGAAAAAGAAAACACCAACCATCTCCCCCCATCCCTTACGTTCGTTCACCCAGGGGTGAGCTGTGGTGGGTGCGCTCTGTATCTTTCCTTCTGCCCAGACAGACATGAAATAGCAGGTGTACTCGTGTGTGTATGTTTGTTTGTTTCACCAAAAAATGATTACACCTAAACAACTTGATTTTCTTATCCCTGCATCAATTAGTGAGGCGGCCTCATTTTTAAAAGTATCATATTCCAAATTATTGGTAAAACCGTAATTTCTTCAGTTTATCTCTGAGTTCTAAAAACATTGAGTTTGTTGTCATGATGTCATAAAACATGTAGTTATTTCTCTTCTGTGAATTTCAGGTTCATGTTCTTTATTTTTATGTTTAAATCTCTAAACCGTCAGCAGCCAATTTCTGTGGCTGGGAAGACATAGGGGCTTATGTTTGTTTTCTCCCTGACTGATGACCAGTTTGTAGTATCATTTAAAAAATAAATTAGCCTTTCTCACTGAATTGAAATTTTACCCTTCTGTATATTATATTTTAAGTCCTCATCTATACTTGCAATTTTGCAATTTAGGATCAATTCCTGATGCACTGATAAATGTTTCTATTTCCATTTTAATGTTGCTGTGGTTACAATGGCTTTATAATATATGTCAAGATTTGGTAAGGAGTTTTTCCCTGTCTCTAGTCTTCATTTTCATAATTTTCTTGCTATTCTTAGCCATTCATTCATTTTTCCCTGTGAAATTTGCATTCATTTAATCGTTTCACAAATAACTCGATGTGATTGTAATATGAATCGCACTGCAGTTACACACTCATTTTCTGTAAGAATTAACATGAAGCTGCTGTCTGGAGCCAGGGTGTGTCTCTGCTTATCTAGAACTTGATTTGTCTTTCAAAAAACATTTTGTACTTTTATTCATCTAGGTAATGTACTTTATTATTTAAAAAATCCTTAATCTTTGTCATTATTTTATCATTACTTTGAAGAAGATATTTTAAATTTCAAATTATATTATTACATATTTCAAATATGTGAAACACATAGAAAATAATATTCAGGGAAACAAGTCCCTTCTTCTTGTGCTTACCTGATGTTAACATTTAACAAGTCTATTTAAGAGTTCCTTATTTAGCAGATGGAGAAATGAGAACTCTGATGATCTCTCATCCTTACTGTCCCCAAGGAAGTAGCTACTATCCAGAAACTAAACTTTATTATCTATACATGTAAGCTAAATTTTAATGTTTTTGTGTGTTCTAATAAGAGAGATCTAAAAAACTCAGTTTGTATCTATGACTAGTTACTGAGAGTAGCGAGAAAGTTCAAAGATTTTTATGAGTTTATTTTTATTGGAGATACTTTATCAAGTTCTTCTAATTATAATACCTTTGTTAAAATCTTAGGTATTCTTTGGCTAGAGTTTCATCACACGCAAATAAATATAATTTTATCTTTTATTGTGTGGTACTAATTCTTTTACTTTAAATAGCTAAATATTCCAAATCATGTTGAATAACATTGTTCACATCATGTGTAGGAAACAGACTAGATAGTTCTCAAATTGTAGTTCCTGGACCAGCAGCATCAGTGTTCCCCTGGGAATTTGTTAGAAATACAAATTTTTGCATCTCATCGAGATCTACTAAATTAGAAATGCTGGAGGTAGATCTACCAACTTGTGTTCTCCCAAGGCCTCTGACCACATTGAAGTTTGAGAACCATTGGTCCGTAGACATATGGTGGAGCTTGAACAGTCTGTTATTTGTTTCATCTTTGGGGGTCCGGGGGTTCCTCTTACTTCCTAGTTGCTCCATGTAAGTTTTTTGTTAGCGCCCCCTTTTCCTTCCTGATCTCTAATGTTGGAGTGATCAAAGAGTGAGCATCTGATCCTTTCAATTCTCCATTCCACTCACTTCCTTAATAATGACATCGACTCATTGTTTGCTGTATGTGTTAGTCACCCAACTTTGCAAATACAAGTATAGGACAGTGAATTTTTAAAAAAGATTTATTTATGCATACAAGCTGGGGTGTAGGTCAGAGGTGTGGAGGGGTGAGAGACAGATGGGGAGCAGAACAGGCAGATCGACTGAAATGCACTGCTGAAGGGAGCAGCAGGAGAGAGGCAGGAGAGGTCTGCTACACCATGTGGGAAGCTTTCTGGCCAGGTATCAAACTTGTGCTGTAGTGGCTCTGCATATCTTCGTAGTGCTGCACCTTAACCCATTGCGCCACCAGGGAGTCCCAGAGGCAGTGAAATTTGAATTTCAGATAATAACTTTTTTTTAAAGATTTATTTATTTATGCATACAAGCTGGGGTACAGAACAGAGGTGTGGGGCAGTGAGAGGGTTCACCAGGGACAGGGTGGGGAGCAGAACAGGCAGATCTACTGAAATACACTGCTGAGGGGAGCAGAGGGCGAGGCAGGAGAGGTCTGCTGCGCCATGTGGGTATCTCCCCAGTCGGGCATCGAACTGGCGCCACAGCTGCTGACAGCTCTACAGCGCTGCACTTAACCCGTTGCACTACCAGGGAGGCCCGTGAATTTCAGATGATAATAACTTTTTTAATACAAATTTTTTTTAATACGAATGTTTTCCAAATATTACATGAGGAATATAATTGCTATTGTCAACATTAATCATTATAGTTAACAATAGTTGTACTAAGCAATTAGTTAAGGACATACTTGTACTAAAAATTATTGTTTATCTGAAATTCAGATCTTACTAGATGGCTATATTTTCTCTGAAAATCCTAATCTATGGGTCAGGGAACCCCTAAGTCATATCTCCAACCCAGATCATTCTCCAGAATTGTAGGAACTGA
This sequence comes from Scalopus aquaticus, assembly GCA_004024925.1. NCBI lineage: Eukaryota > Metazoa > Chordata > Mammalia > Eulipotyphla > Talpidae > Scalopus > Scalopus aquaticus. The sequence continues at coordinate 70,043 of PVIJ01001794.1, forward strand.
TAACTGTTTTCTGCATCTCCACATGGGTGACCAATAGGCATTTCAGACTCAACATAACCCAAACTGCCCTCTCGATATGCCCCTGTATTGTTGGGCTCTACCCATAATTGTCCCCTCTCCACGCTGATGGCAGTTCCTTCCTTCTAGTTGTTTTGGACAAACGTGTGGGACCACCATTTTCTTTTTCGCTTTCTCTTGCAACCCACATCCTATTAGTCAAGATGCTGATCTGTTGGTTCTACCATTAGAAGGTGTCCAGGTACCAACCATCTCTCCTAATCTTCATGCCACTATCATCCTGTCGGGACCCACCATCATTTCTTCCTTCCACAAAGCCTTCTAGCTGGTCTCCATTCTTTTCCCTTTTGCTTCTGCAGTCTGCTCATTACAGAAGTGAAAGGGATTCTTTTAAATGTGAATCAGGCATTCCTCTTCTGCTCAGTGCTCTCCAGTATCTCATGCAGACTTGCCAAACTCTTTTCATTTTCTGCAAGTAGCTCTTGTTACTTCCTTGATATCATTTCTTGTTTTTTACACTCTTCTAGCCATCCTGGGCTTCTTGCTACTCCTTGTTCACTCTAGGTAAATTCCCACCTGAGGACCTTTGCACTGTTCCTTCTCCAGATACTCACTTGGTTAACTCCTCACCTCTTTTGAATCTTTGCTCAAATGTCACTTTCTCAGTTAAGCTCAAACAGATGGCTCTATTTAAATTTGTGATTTACCTCTTCATACATCCACATGTATTTTCCAAATTTGCTTTATTTTTTCCCCAAAGGACTTACCATTTTAATGCAGTTTAATTTATTCATTGTGTTTACTAATTATTACCTGTCTCCTCCATCATTCCAGCCCAGAATGGTCAAGAGAAACCAGAGGAAGCTTCTGCTCCTATTTTATTTCGAGTGGACTTTTACCCCCTTCCTTCTTAACACATTTTTCTTAATACTAACAAGAACTTTTCATTGAACTTGCCCCCTCCACTTCTAGTAAGATAATGCAACTTATTTGAAGAAATAAGATGCTAAAGGATTTTTATATCAGATGAGTAGTTTGCAGCTCCAAAGACTTCAGGATTAGGTGACTGCAAACAAATTCAGCTCCAGCCAAATGAACATGATCCTTCTAGACATTTCTCCATAGAAGTTGATATAAAAGAATATATGTCCCCCTGCAGAATTTGCTTCCTATTTTAAAAGATCCTAAATGCCTAACAGCAGGGTTTTTATTAAAGTATTTCAACAAATTGTCATGAGGCAAGGCTTTATAGCATGTATGACACACAGTAGGTCTTTAATAACTACATTTAGACATGCTCACAATCTCTCTGCCTTAAAATGTACTACTTATTTAATCTCCTATGAATCTCCTAAGAGCTCTGAGCTCAGCATTTGCTCAGGTGAGTTTATAGCTACCATGCCATTAATTCAACTTGTGTAGTGGAGAGTTACCAAGTGCTATTACCCTCATTTTGTGGAAAGGGAAATAGAGTCACATGTAAGTCAAAGTGATTTGCCCTAACTTTTATGTGTCATTGTCACAGGTTTTCTTTCCATCAATTCTTAGTACCTTAAAGCCAATATTTGGCTGCAGCTTCATGACAGACTTTAAGTGAAACTAGCTGTAAGAAATCAGGCTAGCAAAAATACTTTATATTTATTACGCTTCCCTGGGGCCCTCGAGTGTTCTGCATCTCAGTACTGGAGAAGCGAGCAGTAAATTCTGAGGCCCATTTCATGCCGAGAGAAATGATTGAAGTCAACAGCCATTAAAGGTGATGGAAGTGATAAGTTCTGCTTCACACTTGGACTGTTTATCATCACTGCTTATGCTTGTCAATCAGAAAATTAGAGGATCATGCCGATATCGATGTTGCTATTCATTCAAATCATTTATTTAACCTCTCTCATAGACTTTTAATCTAGCAAAAGGGAGATTTAAAAAAAATTCCCAACAAGTTTATGAAAAAGGCAAATATAAATTCAGTACATCAGCAGCCTTGCAAATGATGTTTGTAAGAACTCCAAATGAAAGTTATGGATATCAGTTCAATTAGTAGTCCTCAAACCTCCATGCAGCTGAAGCAACTGGGCAGATTGGAAAAAAAAGAGAGAGAGAGAGCATGGACACCATCCCCAAGCATTCTGGATTCAGCAGGTTTGAGTTGGTGGTTCAGGAATCAGTATTTGGAAAATATCTCCACATTGATTCAGATGTAAATAGGTTTGGAAACCACTTAGTTAAATAAATAGACTCTAAGAATGAAGAAAGTCAGCCTGGAACTTCTTCCCAATTGGCTGATAATTAATGGACCCAAACCAATTTCACTAGAAAGTCTTCATTCAGAATGTCAAAGAGCTAACTTAGCATATTAGATTTCCTTTACGAGCTTGACCCATGCCCTGGAATGCCAGCTTGTCCGCCTCTGTGAATATACAGGAGACACCATATTAGATCCATCTTTTCTGACACTATCACCCCTCGCCGTGCTCCCTCCCTGGACGCTCACTGCGGCCCTCATGTTTGTTTATTCTCCCTCCCAGTCTTCCTCTCTCACCATCTCCCCTCCCCACACACACTACCTTGCCCCCAAACCTTCTCCCAATGGGAAAGTGAGAATTCAGAGCATCGTGTCTAAAGAAATAAACCTCAAGAAAATGAAGAGCTTACACAGACTGTGAGTGCCCAATTTATTTTGATGGAGTCTTTTTAAATAATCACCCCACACATGATCCTATTTTTCTTTGCTCCCTAATCCTTTCCCTCTGCTTAATTCCGACATTGAATCGTTAGTGTCTTCTGGTAGCTACTCCATATTTATCATCATTATATTCATTTTATTGATCTCAGCCTTTGCTCCAATTTGTCACAATTTTATGAATTTTAATTCAATTCCTTTCTCATCTGTGACCCTTCCAGCTTCATACCATCTTCACGTTTTTATTAATGTGGTCTGCAGTCTATATTCTGAGCTGCTAGTTATTATTTTTAAGTGATATTAATGCGATTATTTAAAAATATTGTACCACTGCAGTACCTTCTTGGGAGAAGAAGGTCTTACCTTAACATTAATCCATGAATACTAACTTTTCTATTTAAGTTTTTTTTTTTTTACCAGTTTGGCCTCTGTTTTCAGCAGGGTGCTTGATTCACAAGTCTCTAGATTTCCTCTGAATGTCGTGTAAAGGCAAATGCTTTCCTAACACTGAAAAAACACCACAAAATACTCACCTTGGCATTGTACTTCCTTTGCCTACAGAGCTTCTTAGCCCATCACATAGATAAATTCTCAACTTTCTTCACCTCTGTTAAGATAAAAAACAAAATTCAAGGCAACATTAAAATTACAGAAAGCCTTTGACAGAGGACGACAAATCCTGCACATTTATAGGTTCTGCTGACACTACATCCTAAATTTGTTCCGTGGAATCCAAGTTCTAGTCAATACAGGCTTTTCATGTCTCCCTGGAGAGCCGCTCATCCTGAATACTTAGTGTACCTGAAGGAAGTGGGTTGAGATAAATGAGTGGATTAAGATGTAGCTATCCCAGCGCTTTCTGGCAATTTCAGTCAAAATAGTATATATCTACATAAAGATGATAAACCTCCATGGTGACATTCTGCACTTGTTTGCATCTTTGAGTCACAAATTTCAGCTCTTTCTAGAATCGCTAAATTTCAGAACACTTGAGGAAGAATGTTAAGCAAGGTTTTTCTCCACTTCCATATTAATAGGCAGAGGTGTAAGGAACAGTTGCCTGTCTCTGGGATTTTAAACCAAGGCACCCATCCTGCTCCTGTCTTCAGCCTTCCAGCATCTTCTTTCTGTGCCCATCTGCCCCATCGCCTCCTCTTGTCTCTAAACTGGATTTTTGATGCCTGGTTTTAGGCTTAAGTCCTCATCATTGCCCCTCATCCAGTTTTGACCTTTTGAGTCCCAAGAGCTTAAAATTTATAATTTAGACTCTCTCTCCAACTGAGCTTTTCGACTACTTCCGGTAATCACATTTCTGGCTCTAGCCCCCAAGATATGTCATCTGAGCAGGACCTGGGATATGGCACTGGGTTGTGTTTACACTGGATCCTTCTGGAGAATGTAGATGGCGTCCGTGTAACCACAACCTAATTGGCCTGAAATAAGAAAGGTAGCTATTTCAAATCAACAGGTTTTTTTTCTGTACAGATGAACCATGTGGAATTACCTCTAATGATTATAGGGCCTAAAGACAGTTTTCCCACACCTGTGAGTGTGAAAAAATTGCATTTGGTGGTATATGTTTGACTTTCTTGAGTAAAAAGGCCTAAGATATTGATACTATTTAACGAAAAGAATTCAAAAGTCGATTTGTCTCAGACTTTCAATTACTGGATATATTATATGATACAGACTTCCAAAGATGTCCTGAATTCCTTCCAGTCTCTCATCAACTATTTAGAGCAGGAGAAAGGGACCTCAAAGCACATATCATTCAGCTCATTGAATAGAGTAAGTAACCCAAATCACAGAGAAGCTAAGTTTTCTAGAGTTCTATCTAGAACCCAGATCTCCAGTCTGGGTCTGATGTTTTCCTCTTATCACTCTGAGTGACTTTAGTATTTCTACTCTTCCAAAGATTAGTAAAATAAGGCCATGTTGCTTGTATCTAAATAAGATAAATGCCTGTATCTAAATACAGTACAAAGAAAATAACCTAGCCTATATTGGAAATTTCTGGAATGCTTTATGAATTCTACCCTAGTGACATAGGACCATGGCATTTAAATTGGAAAGAACACATCATCATCTCTATCCGTTCTCTATTCTTAATTCTATCCCAACAAGTTGCCACAGTTGGAGTCTCATGAGAATGTAGCTGAAATGGCCACATGGGGAAATCTGTTTTGAATGTTCTCAAGTTTATCCACTGAAATTATATCTTCATGAGTCTAGATAGTTTTGTTTCTGATAACCCAGGCCAATAAAATCATACCTATAAGGTATAACAAACCACTCTAAAGTCATTTAAGAATTTTAAGCACAGAGAACAAATTTTCACATTTCAGATAAAAAGCTAATGAAATAAACAAATGTAGCTTTTCTGCAAATGATCAAGACTGGTGTTTAGTTTGTGATTGTAGATTGAGTGACATTGGCTCACATCATCTGTTAAGACAGTCACTAATATATGTTTGCTGGTCCTCAGACATCTGGTTCCAATCTGTGTTCCCTGGCAATTTCATCTGACTCTTTCTCAATCAGCAGTACCCACTCTTGTTCTTAGATTAAGTACCATCTCTGTAAAGGGTGATCATTGTCAGCACCCATGATAATTAGGTTACAATCAGGTTGGAGCATCCTTAAGAAGAAACTGAGGAGGTCTTTGGGGAGTCCTGAAATTGGGTGCTTAGATTTATGCTAGACCACTGCTGTCCAACATAAATCGAATGGGGGCCACTCATGTAATTTTAAATTTTCTAGTATCCACAGTATAAAAAAGTGAAAAGGGACTACATAAAATTAATATTAATAACCTATTTTATTTAACTGTACATTTGATATATGTGATATATGTGGTATAGTGGCATTTTAAATGCTCAATAGCCACCTGTATCTAGAACTCATTGTATCAGAAAATGTAGTGCTGTCCTTTTCTTCACTTAATCCTAGTAGGTACCTACTCTTTACAATGAGCCTGCCATATTGGAAAAACCATGGCAGGACTTCCCAATGGTATTAGTCAGGGTTCTCCTGAGAAACAGAAGAGAGAGAGAAAAAGAGAGAGAAGTGGGGGGGGGGAGAATACCAGATGGGGAGTGGTGGGGAGAGAGGGCTGAGAGAGAGAGAGAGAGAGAGAGAGAGAGAGAGAGAGAGAGAGAGAGAGAGAGAGAGACCTTTTGAGGAACTGGCTCACACAATTGTGGAGGCTGGCAAGTCTCAAGTCTTCTTTTCCTTTGGGAACCTCAGTCTCTTTCTCCTAGGGTCTTCAACTGGATGACACCCACCGACTTTATGGAGGGCAGTCTGCTTTACTCAAGAGTACACAGACTTAAATATTAACCACATCTTGAAAAAAATACCTTTGTAGCAATACCTAGACTAGTGTTTGACAGAATATTTGAGTATCATAATCTAGGCATAATTGACTATCACATCAACCAAAGCAAAGCAGAAAATCTGAAGCAATGCCCCATATAACTCAGGAAATCTTTCTCTAGAAGTCTAGGTAGAATTGAGTTTTGCTTTTGCTGTGACAACCTAGCAGGAAGAATGCCTTTTCACAGCTGCTCTTAACTTGCCTATTTTTTTCATGAAAGACCATCACTTGAAACATTTAAGCTAGTGTAACAAATAACTTGATTGTGTTGCATTAGCAAGGAGGATATTTTATAAATTAAAACAAATGAACAAAAGAAACTAGGACTGTCAATCCCCACAATAGCATTTCTTTGAAGAGAAAGGCTAAATCACAAGAGTATGTGACATATAAGACAGAGGATAACTATGGATTTTTTTCATACTTTATTTTACATAGAATTGATAAACACAGCAATCACTCACTTAAATTACTTCATTGCTTCTACTGTCCTTCACAAGTTTGCTTGGATGGTTGCCTGATATTTCAAGCCTTCTGACTACTTGATGGGTAAGTCAGGTAGTCCTCTCCTTCCACTTCGGAAACTGAAAGGCACAAATGTTTCCTTTGCCAGTTCCCTGATGTCTGGGTCAAGTCGTAGGAATGAGGCTCCCCTGTTCTCCTTGAGACATTAACTGCCAGTGCTGGAGGAGGAGAATTTATGGAGGTGACCGGTGAAGTAAAAAAGCCAATGAAGAGTCGTGACTCTACAGATGCCCTAGTGCCAGCATCACCTCAATCCAGCCATCAGGAAGCCCGCAACATGGCGTCACACAGCGACTGCTCTAGGGGCTGAAACTGGGTCGTGCCTGAGCCTGGACTTCCGGTCTCCTCCTCACCTCTGATTCTCTAAGTAAGTACCCTTCTCGTCATGCTTTTCCTTTTAAAGTAACCAGAGTTTTGTTGTTGTTGCTGTTGTTTCTCACCAAGAACCTTGATACACTGTGGAATCCCACCCATAGGTGAGATCTCCTGCACGGCCCCCAATTGGCTAGACAAGCGTTCTCAGTATTTCTGGTCTGTGCTTACTGAGGACATCACAGAGATTTTGCCTATGTGCCTGGGGCCTATGGATATTTACCCTACTGGCAGTTAGGATGTCAAGTTTTAAATTATTTATTAATTCCGTTTAAAAATGATAACCTCATTGCTTGGTAAGTCATATAACACTTCCTAAGGAAAAAAAGAGCTTTCTTTCCAAAAAATGAAAAGAATTATTGAGAAGAATGGCATTGTTTTATGATTTTGCAAATTTCATGTAGCTCTGGCATAATAGAGGACAGTAGTCTTCTTGGATGTGCTTCTGAATTCAATCTGCTGTTATACGTTCCTTAAGTTAAAATGAAGAAAATCAAGGTTAATCTAGATCTGTAGGTGAAGAGTATTTTGATAGCTTTTTCAGATGAGTGTGGATATTTTTCTTTGAGACCACAACCAAATTGACAACTGGTGGTTTCTTAAAGTTAGTTACATGGTGGAATCTGAAATCATACCAATAACGTTGACTGTTATGTTGCACTAAAATTCATGTAAAAATGATTTTGTGTTGTGTGTTGACTACTGGAAAGTACTAGTGTATAGAACTACAAGGATCTTTCAAATGTTGCCGCACTTCACTACACGGTATTACACCACATTCATTAATTACCACCAACTGACTTAAAAAATCTTCAAGTATTGGAAAAGTGTCAAGTTGAAAATGACAAATATAGATTTTTGGGAAATTGTAATGTTCACTTGAATATTCAAATTTTATCACTAGCAAAAGAAAAAACTCTATTGTTTTCCTATAAGTGACAGCATCACTTCATTAAAAAACAAAAGAAATGTCTACCAAATACATCAGTCAAAAAACCTAGTTTGTCTAAGGGTAATTTTTTCGAGTAAAAACAGTGTTCTTTGAAACAAGTGACTAGTTTAGTTGTGTTCAAACAATTCCTGTGGTATTTTTTCTTGAAACATCCAGTGCACTTTGGAATGAAGCAGAAATTATTTGGATGTACATCCCATAGAATATTTAAAAATCTTGTATTTGAGGAACTAGCTTTAAAAAAAATGTATTTTTTAAAAGATTTATTTATTTATGCATACAAGCTGGGGTATAGGCCAGAGGTGTGGAGTGTTGAGAGGATTCACCAGAGACAGAGTGGGGAGCAGAACAGGCGGATCCACTGAAATACACTGCTGAGGGAAGCAGCGGGTGAGACAGGAGAGGTCTGCTGTGCCCTGTGGGAAGCTCCCTGGCTGGGGAATGTAACTCAGGCCCCAGTGGCTGCTTGATAGCTTCATAGTGCTGAGACTTAACCCGTTGCGCCACCAGGGAGGCCCTATCATGGACATTTTTAAATGAAATTGACCTCTCTCCTGGCAGGTGTGTGAGTGGAGAACACACTGACCACAGCCCCTCTGGGACAGCAGCCTTGGTTGGTGCCAGGGCCCTGCCACCCCTCTCCCACTGCCTCTGTACCCTGAGTCCATTTGCCTTCACATTGAAAAGGCCAACTAGGGCTTCAGCACTGTGTAAAAATAGCTTTCACCTCATAGTCTCCCTGGAAGATTCTTGGAGTCCCAGGAGTCCATAGTCCACGTGAAAGGCACTCAGAGATCCCAAAGCAAACTCGTGAAGGACAGTAGAAGCAGTGAAGTAATTCAAGTGAGTGATTGCTGTGTTTATCAGTTCTATGTAAAATAAAGTATGAAAAAGATCCATAGTTACCCTCTGTCTTACATGTCACATACTCCTGTGATTTAGCCTTTCTTTTCAAAGAAATGCTATTGAGGGGATTGGCATTCCTGAGACGCCGACCAGCTCAACCAAATGGGTGGCTTTGGCCTTCTGTGTCGCTATAGAATGATATAAGAACTGTCTTCTAAGTGGGTGCTTTTTTTCCCCACATACATGTTTTTATCTACTTTTTATTGAAGTTACATGAGCTTATGACATTCTGTGAGGTTCAGGTGTGCATCTGTGTATCTGACACCAGTCTCACCACTGGAAGCCCAGTTCTGTCGTCCACTGTACGACTGACCCTTTAAACCCGATTTACCACCTTCCTTCTCCCCACCCTGGTGACCACAAATTTGGCTGATAGTCTAAAAACTTATTTTTGCTTTTATTTAGTTCATTTGTTTCTTTATGTGCCACATGTGTGGGAGCATATGGTGATTTATAGGCTTTTGGAATAATTTTATCTAAATAAAGGGCAACCTGCTCTGCTTTCTTGCAAGATCTTTTCCTATCTTACTCTAGGTATATGGTCAAGTGACATTTCAAAAGTTGCAATATCTGGGTCCATAATATCTTGGGCCCAAACTGGTTATTTTGCCACTTCAATCTCTCAAACTGGAGGTTGTGCCATAAAATATCACTAGTCTCATCTCATTTCAAGGAGTGAGGTTGGGGTGTGAGGAAAGGTCACTTGGCTTGGGCTCTTGTGATGACCTGTGGCTACGTTAGGTTAGCGGTCAGAGATTCCAGAAGCCTCACCTGAATCTAGCCTTCGTGGGTTTGGGCCCCTTGATTAAAGGCTGATGTTGTGCAGTGAGAGAAGGGCAATGAGAATTGTACATGGGCCAGTGTGAAATGATACCACAGAAGATTTGTGGACTAGATCATATTAAACTGATGATAACATGTAGAATGGTAAAAATTCTCTTTCTAGCAGACATGTCTCAGAATAGAGAGCCACTTACCTACCAATCCACCATCAGGTTCAGGGAACCTTCTTACTGGTGATGCGGAGTGTTTGGATTAGTGGGTACAGGCACATCTTTGAGATATTGAGGGCTTGGTTCCAAAAAAGCAAATATCGTAATAAAATCAGTCATGAATTATTTTAGTTTCCCAATGCATATAAGTTACATTTACACTATACTATAGTCTACTAAGTGTGTGATAATAGCATTATGTCTAAAAAAAAACAATGTACATACCTTAATTTTAAAATACTTCACTGCTAAAAACATGTTAACCCTCACCTGAGCCTTCAATCTGCTGCTGCTAGAGAGTCTTGTAAGAAATGCAGTCTCTGCAAAGCACGATAAAGTGAATCACAATAAAACAAGGTGTGCCTGTATCAGAGAAACTCCTTTTTCCTCCAGAGAAAATATGTTGAAGTTGCTTTTGCAGATTAGAGTGAAAAACAAAATCTCAGTTTGTAATGAAAAGTTCGATAACAGAGTTAACCACAGTTCACAATATCTCCAGTTAGAAATGTATGATAAAAATTCTAAAGAGATGTATCTGGTAGCCACTATCAAATTAGGTGCTTTATTATTTTATACAATAAGGTGTATATAGAACTTGTGTATATGCCAAGAATTGGTGCATATAAATGGTTGGACCACAAATCCTTCAAAATACCTCTTCTACTTAGAGTTGAACTAAAATGATAACATGTCATGATGCAATAAAATTCCTGCATATCTTGACCTGGGTAGGTAATTTAAGGAATCAGAGTCATTGGCCTTGCACAGATTCAAGAGCATAGGTGAAACTGAAGGTCACAAGAACTCTCTTCATTGCTGGCAAGGTGGAGATTGGTCCATTTTGGGAAACAAGTAGGCATTATCCAAAATCTGAAGATACACCCAGGACCTAGAAGTTTCAATTTCTAGAAATATTTCCTAGAGAAACTCTCTTAGTTGCACAAGAGGATATGTAGAAAGAATAATAATTGCAGCAATATTTATAATAGCAACATTCAAAAATATCTAAATAACTGCCATTAGGAGATGGAAGAATAGTGTGGAATAATCAAATAAGTAATAAACTAAAAAGAGTAAAGGAAAGCTACCTGTTGTTAATCTAGCATCATGAATAAATTGTATAAACGCAATTGGGAGTATAAAAAATAAGCCACAAAAATATATCTATATATTTACTTCTAACATGCATACCATTCATGTTAGAAGTAAAATAAATAGCATATTATATTTTCTTATGGGTACATTCATCAGAATTAAATATAACTATATGTTAAAAAATATGACAATATGAATGTGAAGGGTGCACCCCAATTTCAGACTAGTGGTTGGTTTTAGAGAGAAAAAGACAGGAATCAGATGGGCAACTTTATTTTGTCCATAATATTTTATTTTTTCCAGTTTACTGAGAAATACTAACATATATCACTGTGGAAATTGAAGGCATATGGCAAGATGGTTTAATGTACGTATATTGGGAAATGAGGGTGACCATAGGTTTAGTGAAGCTCCATCATCTCACACAGATACAGTAAAAAGAAAAGGAAGTTTTTTCTCCTTATGATACAAACCCTTAGAATCTACTCTCTTAACAGCTTTCCTATGTGTAATATAGCAGTGTGAACTATGATCACCGATCAAACGTTTGATTCTTAAAAGGGTCAGAGGGGAGATGGCAAATTAATAACATTTATGAAAAGGGCAGTGGGTGTGTGGAAACTTGGTACATTGTTTCCATTTTTATGTTTGCAGTTTTTGTAATGAAACAATAAACAAATATTTAAGAGGACAGTGTCTAATCCTAAGCACTAGAGAAATCTAGGCCCCAGAGGAGTTCCCATTATTTACTAGTTGCAGGTCAGAGGACAACTTCCCTCATTTCACAAGCTGCTTCCCTCCCCCTCCCCCACCCACATTGCCTCTTGGGGAGACTGAGAAACTTAATGGACCTCATATAAAGCACCTGGCACCCAGCCTGCCAGAGAAATGCTAGTTCTGTCTCTTGCATAGTGCAGTTTGGTAACGTCAGTTCACACTCCATGCTTTTGTGTAAACTAGAAAAAGGTGGTGGGTGGGGAGGGGGGGCTCTGGGGCAGAATCCTCTTCTATCCCTGTTAGCCTGGTCTTCCTTCCCTCTTAAGCTCCTACCTGTCTCAGGTGTCTACCTGTGTGTGAGTGTACGTGCACATATAAGAAATAATTCACAAATGCCTTAGAGCAGAGGCTAAGCTTTGGAGGGTGGGAAGCTAGCTGTCTGTCTGATTTCATATAGGCATGAAATATCTTAGACTTAAGGGCTCCAAAGAATTCCATTTCAGTGGAACTGAGAATCAGTTAAACTTTTCATGTTAAGAAAAGTGCTTGCTGGTTGAATTCTCATGGCATATGCATTCATTTTTATGTAGACTTTCATGGCTATATAATGAGGACAGTTTTGTGTGGTCAGCTTTCAATTATTCTTGCGATGGCAATATCAGAGAGCTCAGGAAAATCCAAAACTTCATCTGAATCAATACTTTCAATATTTTTTCAACTACTTTTTGACTGGCAGAAAAGATAATAGATTCAACTATCTACTTCTCTTTTTTGTTCCTTTTTTTTTTCATGCTAGAGAATTTATTTTTTAAAAAATGGTGAAGGTCAAAACATCTGTAGCAATAAAGGTTAAAAAAAAAAGATTGAGCAATTAAAAGATCTTTATTACTATGGGGATCTTGTAAAATTCCTACTGAAAATCGAGCTGGCCATAATGGTTTGCTTTCGGTTCCATGCTCTGTATCTTTAGACTGAACCTCAGAGCTTCTTGTAACTCAGCTTAGTCCACAGAGGAGGAGTGGAGAGCACAGAGTGGCATCTGGAACGCCAAGAACTTCCCTGTGTGTTATCTCCTGCATGACTCCAGGGAGTTTGAACAACCAACTATATAGGCAGGGACCTCAAAGGATATTTCAAAGTCAGGGACAGAAAAGGTGTCTAACCATAATCCAACTCTAGGGGTGGAGCTCAATTTTATTTCCTAATCAAATAAGTGACAGGCAGTAGAAAATCAAAATCCATAAAGTAGCGAACACAGAAAACTATATTCAGTGGGATACCTCCCAAGAATATGGAAAGAAACAGAATGAAACTAATAAGAACCAGTACATAATGAATAGGGTTACCTATTTGCAGGAGTTACCTGAAAGATGGAAATTGAACAGAAAATAGATGCTATAAACAGCCAAATCTAATTTAAAAAGTATATTCATCAGACCCTGATGTACAATATGTTGGGTAGTTTCCTGCACTTACAAAGATTAGATCAGACAACAGTAGTCCGTATTGAACTGAAAACATGTATTTAATAAATAATTCCATCTTTCAGCTACTGATGTGTTCCATCAGTAAACATAGCCAAGGAATAAAGTTTATGTAGTTTTTGGAGCTCGAAGAATAAGTCTATTAAGTGTGTAGAGTAAAAAAAAATAAATACAAGACAACTGAAAAATACCTTAAGTTTCATTGTTTTGGTTGGAAGTGTAAAGTGATGGAGCCCTCAGAAGTTCTTCTATTTATGTATGACATAGATAAATTCATGAGTTCTTCATTATCTCTAATGGTCTCTGATTCTATTAATGATGATGGGTGATACATAAGGTTTAGGAACAGATGGAAATTCCTCACCATGAATTGCTCTTTTTCTCTCTTTTTTTTTTTAAAGATTTATTTATTTATACATACAAGCTGGGGTACAGGCCAGAGGCTTGGGGCGGCGAGAGGGTTCCCAGAGAGAATGGGGAGCAGAACAGGTATATCAGAAATACACTGCTGAGGGGAGCAGCGGGCGAGGCAGGAGAGGTCTGCCACACCATATGGAATTCTCCCCAGCTGGGCATCAAACTCGCTTCTTGTGCTGCCGACAGCTCCACAGCGCAGTGCTCAACCGCTGCGCCACCAGGGAGGCCCTCTTTTTCTCTTTTACTACTCTATTTGCATGTGATTAAATTCTTTGATTTTGCTGTAATAATATATGATTCCAAAGAAGCTTTGCTGCAAAACTGAATACAGTACCTTTGATGTAAACAATGCAAGGCAGTTGTTTAAAAATGTGATCTGGAGATCAATATGACTTAATGTGGTCAAGGTCTTTTTGAACTCTTCCATTTGAAAGTGGCCATAACAGATTAGGGCAAATTTATGCTGAAAGTAGAAATGTCTATTTGATCAAATTTAATTTACTTATGTTTAAGATTTGAATTCTATAAGTCTTTGGAGGTGAGTATTAAGATTATATCAATATTACTGCCTCCTGCAAAAAAAATCTCTAGTCTATATAATGGAATGATAAGCATTCAGAGAGGTCTACCACTTGTTTTCGTGGTACATTGATGGCTGCTGACTTATGACCCATTAGTAGGTCAAGTTCATTGTCAGTAACCATCATATTATCCTAACCTCTCCCGCTGACTACAGAGCAAATGAACCAGAAGATAAGGTTCTTTCCTGGATCATTAAATTTTTCCATTTGGGTAAATGTATATCTTTCCTGATGTAGCAAAGTAGCAATGAGCATTGTAATTTTGAGAGCTGAAGCAGAGGTATATGGAAAAGGGCCAGATGGCGGCCAGCCCAGCGATGGTTGTGATGAAGCCCTCACTGTCCCAAGCCTGCACCCAGATTTTCAGGTTCTGTTTGCATATCCAGATTTGATGGGGCCCAGGGGTGACAGCACATAACCAGTCTCTCACAGGGTTGATGTGAAAACCAATAAACTTATTTCTTGATTATAGTGGTAACTATTACTCTATCATCAATAGTGTATATTATATCTTTAGATCACTTTAAAAAAATCTGTTTCTTGAAGTTGAATTTCATGAAGATGCTTGCTCTATCGGCCAGAGTCCTATCAAGAGAGAGAGAGAAAAAACACAGTAATTCAAAAAGTGATGATTAATACAAATAATTGGACGTAGAAAAGGCATTAGCTGGTAAGAAATATAAGTAACTCCTAGGCATATAGGAATAGCAATATAAGAAGCATCCGCCACCCCAGGGCATCCAAGGAGGAAAGAGACCTGCTGGGAGAGTGTGGTTGCGATTCACTGCTGTCCAGCGAGTACTAAGATGCTTTGTCAATGGAACCTGCTCCAACCCAGGCTTTGGAATGTCAAGGAAGCCACCCACAGACAGATACCACAGCTTGGAATTTACTGTGACTTTACTTGGGGAGGTGCTGAAGGAAGTTGTTGGCCCCTGGGTGGAGGTCGTTGTTGCATGCTGCAGGAGCCTAGCCATGGAGAGGACACACACAACAAAAGAATGTGGACAAGACAGCCAGCCAGAGCCAGGAGAGAAGCCCCTTCCTCCTCGGGTGTCCCTCTAGTACCCTCTAGTGACATGCATAATAACATCATGCCTGGTGGAAAGGCAAAGTTATTTACAGGGCCCTGCTCCATTCTCATTGGGTAGGTAATGAAGGGTTGATTTGGAACCAAAAGGCAATAAAATTGATAACTGGTTCACTTGCTGAGTGAGTCAGCATGAAATGAATCCAAGCAAAAGTAGGCTGTCTTTAAAAGCATTTCATTAGGCCAAAGAAAATCCAACAAACTCTCCTAGTCCCAAAACAGACAAGGGAAATGTCTACTCAAGGATGAGGTCTATGGCTCCAGATCATAACTTGCAGATAGTTCTGGATAAACAGAATCCAATTCTCATCCTGTTTCCTAAGTTTAATGATGACCATCTGCTTGCTGTTTGAGCAGGATATAATAAATCAAATTGGCTTAAATTTTCTCAGATTTTTAGCACTTTCAAGACCTATCACTCTCAGGTTATAATCTTACTACTACATTTATTTCTCTTGGGTGTTTCCCCAAGTCTTCAGTCACAGTACAAACTTTGGGTGACAACTCTTCCAGCCCAGAGCTGATCTCTGTTCTGCATGACAAAGTATGTCTCACTGGAGCCTCCTCTCTGCCTATGGACGGAGCTCTGATTCTCTCCAGTCTGACCTGAGAGAAGTAACATCTTTTGTCTTTTCGAACCAGTGGTACATGAAGTACTAGAAAACTTAGTAGGCCTTCTGATAATCTTTCTTATTCCCTAGAAATAAGGTTTGTGAGGGGGAATTAATAAATAAAAGGAACACTTACTCATAAAGATAATTATTTACTAGCTGTGTTAAGTATAGGTACTTTTTTTTCTTCACAAAGCAAAATATGGATACAAAGAACAATCATTTTGTTAGGTTATTGTACAAATGAATTGAATTAATACATACCAAAGCACTTAGGTCAACACCTGGTACATGGTAAATATTCACAATGGTATATGTAATCTGATGTGAAAATTTAAAAAATGAGAGAAACAGAGTAACTAGCTCTGTATGGAAAGAAAAATATCAGTAAAAATGAGGAATTACAATAAATTTTTGAAATAAAAGAAGGAATTGCACCTGTTAATACTAGACTAAGTTTTATTGAGTACAGTCAGACATGCTGTATTTATTAAGCAAGTGGTAATTTATGAAAATTTAGAATATCTGTCCATTCAGGACCTAAAACAGACAAACCAACCATGAAGACTCATTCTCCAGCGAGTCTGTGATGGGTGGGGATGCTTGGTGCCACACCCAGGTCACTAGATGGCGCTCTGGAGCAATTGAGCTTTGTGTTTGTCGTGATTTTAAACATTATTTTAAAATTAGATTATTCTTGTAAAAACATTTTACACAGGCACGAGTAGTTATGTAAACCAAAAATAGCGTGACTATGTCCACCAGGACTTACTTGCAAAGAGCTGGTGTGGAAGTGCTGGGGACTTTCAGGACAACAGACTCAGAGGAATAGTAGACATTTAGGAAGATAATCCCAACACAATAGAAGTTGGAAATTTAGTAGTTAGCTGGAATCCCTTAACGATAGAGCAACTACGGTTCCAGGTCTAACTGTCAAAGCTACAGGTGTAGCCAAAATGCTAATGTGAATTAAATAAACACTTAAAAAGCAGAGCATTGAAAGAGTATGCTCTGAAATCATTCCCAATCGTATATCTGATCTTGACTAACTACTTCACATAAACATTGCTAACTTGAAGCCATGCTCTTTCCTAATCTTACTTTGGATTAGTGTTTGCTCTTTATTAGGGTGTGTTTTGGGGAATGTGAACATGGATATTTTTTAAAAATGTGTGTGGGAGGCAGTGGACCATTTTTAAGGAAGTAGAGTGCATAGTGAGGCGCGAGAGGAGCTGGTTTTCTATGCAGGTGCTGGGCAGGTTGTTAAGAAAGAAGAGATACGCAGGCCTTGTTTAGACATTTGAGTCATGCCATTGGGCTGGAAAGCCTGTTGATTCAGCTCGTTGCTTCACTTTCCTCACTCAGTCCAGCCTTGCCAATTTTTGAAACAGCCAGCAGAGAGTGAGAATGAGGGGATGGCCCCCCTGCAATCCCTATACTGCACCACCCAGAGCTTAGCCAGAGTCTTACGCTGTCATAACATCAGAGAGGAAAGGATTGTACTTAACCTATAGATTAATGGCTTTTGATGGGGACTCAGGAGATAAGAGAAATCAGCTGCTGTGACTCAAACATAAGGTATGGTGGGAAAGGAAACAATCTAACAGCCTTGGAATAAAAAAGACATGGAGATAAGCGATTTACAAGGTCAAGAAATGAAGAGGAAATTTAAAAGGAAATTATTCCCTGGCTTCAGGAAATTAACTGCTGATTCTTTCCTTGTAAGTTGGAGCCTTAAATAGTTAGAGAGGTCTGTGGTGTGTGCAGAGGAACATCTGTCTGGTGGTGGTGTAACTCAGGCCACTGGCCGATGTCCCAGGGTGTGACATCTTGGTGATCTGCACCTTAGAATCCCAACTAGTTTTATGTGATGTCATTTTTTCAGTCTTTACAAGGTTGAACACCACTGAGAATTGATGGTTCATTATCTTCAGATTACTTGGCCATAAGTTTGAATGATAGAATTTTCACTTTAGATATTTTCTTAAAATCAATTAAAGCAAATGAGTAATCTGTGGGTATTGCTTTGACAGTCAAGGTTCAGGTGATAATTCAGTTTTGTTTTTTTTTTTTTAAAAAAAAAACCTGGTTACATAGCACAATGTTAAGATGTTATTTCTACTGTAACCAGTATAAGAATCCTGTTTTGTTGGGCAGGAAATGGATCACTTAACCCCCTGGGATTCCTGTGTGGGAGGGGCAGGTAGGAGGAAGCTGAGGGACAGGCACCAGACCTAGAGCAGGAGAGGCTGCTGAGGTGGTACGAACTGAGGTGGTGCTTGCTCTCCCGTGGACCGGCAACTCTTGAATCACATTACTCAACATGGGATGTGCTTGATGTGAGCAGATCCAGGATTTCAAGGAAGAACCCAGAGAGAGTAGGCTTGTTTCATTTGGTATGTTTGGACTTAAGGTAGAAATAGAGGCAGGAACCAGGAGAAAGTATGGTGCTAAAATTATGACATTGGTCTTCTGCAGTCATTTAAAGTTGAGAAGCAGTTGCCAAGCTGGAGCTCATCAGGTTCCCCATGCCCACCTACACTAACAGTGACCCCCTATATGATGAAAGCAGTGAACATGGTCCTTATCCGTTCATCTGTTGAAGGACAAGTGGGTTGTCTCCACCTCACACCTGTTGTGAACAGCACTGCAATGAGCTTGGGACTGCTGCTGTCTCTGGGAGAGCAATATGCAAAGACTAGGTGAGCCTGGGGGCCTTTATGCTAAGTGAAATAAGCCACTCACAGAAAGACAAATGCTGAGGAACTCCACTTATGTAAGGTATCCAAGAGTCAAGTCCATAGACTCAAAGGGTAGAATGGTGGTTGTCAAAGACAGGGGAGACAGGGAGATGGGGAGTTTCTAGTCAAAGACTATAGCATTTCAGCTAAGTAAGAAGAGTAAGTTCTAGAGATATTCCATCCAACAGTGTACTGATAGTCAATAATATTGTATTTTGTACTTAAAATATTGTCAAGAGGATAGGATTAATTAAATTAGAGTAATTAACATAGAAATCAGTGAAGCATTCCTTCTATCAGAACTCACTCCTCTTTATCTTTGTGTGACTTTATGTTAGCTGGGACCTCCCTGCTCCTTGAAGGGTTGGGTAACTAGGTAACTGATAATCTGCTCCCTCAGCTTCCTCATCTGTGAAATAGGGACTTAGCAGGCCCTTCTTCATGAGATATGGTGAACATTAGCATAAAGCCCTCAGACTATTGCCTATCATATGGTTAAATATGGAATATATGTTTTTAATATCATTAAAAATTAATGGGGGACTGTTATTCAAGTGGGATAAGGTTTCAGCGATGAGTTATGCTAGATGGATAGGTCTTAGTGATGTACTGTACAAACAGAGAGCCTATAAATGACAATATGATTCTGGGCACTTCAAAATGTGTTGGTAGGGTAGATACCATGATAAATGTTCTTCACACACACACGACAAACAAAACAAAGGGACACACTGAAGCTCTGGTATCTATTGGGCTTGTCTATTACTGTGACTATAGTGATGGTCTCTCTGGTATCTGCATATGTCCAAACTCATCAAACTGTACACATTACATGTGCTCAGTTCTTGGCATATGAAGTATATCAATAAACTCTGAATAAACAGATAACTAGATAGAAAGCTAGATAGATAGAGGTACTCTAATACTCTCTGTAGTAGTAATAGATGAGGGAAGCATCACCTTCTATGTGTGGACTTTGCTTAGTATGTGCTTCTCTACCATAATTTCTGAGCCCCCAGGCAGAGTATCAATTTTTTTTAAAGATTTATTTATTTATGCATACTAGCTGGGATACAGGCCAGAGGCGTGGGGCGGCGAGAGGATTCACCAGAGACAGAGTGGGGAGCAGAACAGCCAGATCGATGGAAATACACTGCTGAGGGGAGCAGTGGGTGAGGCAGGAGAGGTCTGCTGCGCCATGTGAGAATTTCCCTGGCCGGGTGTTGAACTTGCGTTGCCACTGCTGACAGCTCCACAGCTCAGAGCTTAACCGCTGCGCCACCAGGAGGCCTGGCAGAGTATCAGTTTTGGCGAAAACTTTAATACTCTAACATGGGGAA
Organism: Scalopus aquaticus; assembly: GCA_004024925.1. Lineage (NCBI taxonomy): Eukaryota > Metazoa > Chordata > Mammalia > Eulipotyphla > Talpidae > Scalopus > Scalopus aquaticus. The sequence continues at coordinate 89,940 of PVIJ01001794.1, forward strand.
ATACCCAGAGATCTTAATGCTATTGCATCTACCTTCTAGTTGTTGGCACTGTGGCCAAATGCCAAGCATTAAAATATTCCAAGAAAGATGGAGGCTGGAGGCAAAGCAGAAAGAAATCAGAACGGGGAAATAACCATTTTAATAACACCCAGTTATGATTAAATAATACAGAACTAAAACTGAGCATTTTTTGTTAACACTCTGTTTGAGTAATGTTTGTACTTTGAAATGTTTAAAATATTTAAGGCAAGAAGAAATGAAACTCATGGCAACCAGTTAAGGTCATACATTTAGGACAAAAATGATAAAATATTAAAATAAAAGAAATAAATGTTCTAACTGAAATTCTGAGAATCTGTGGAGTTGAATTATTCAAAGTTAGAAACACATCTGACCTGCAATCTATTATATAACAGGAAGGGATAGTAAAGATCAAGAATAGAGCAAAGCCAAGAAATGAGGAAATGACAGTGAGTACTGCTTAATAATATTCTAACTTTACACTTAGATTCAAAGTAAGGAACTTCAAAGAAAGAAGAAGATATTTGGGTAGTATGAAATGGAGTTGAGAGTATAGATAATGGAGCTTGAAAGTGGTATTTTCAGTTAAGACACCTAAATGGTCAGGATAAACCAAGTTATGCTGCAGAAACAAACAGCCCTAAGCCTCAAGTCTATAACAACAGTTTCAAGTTTTACCTACAGAGTGGGTATCTATCATGAGTTCGTGAAGATCTCTGTTCATCTGTCACTTAGGGAGATTGCCAATGGAACAGCCGCCATCTTGAACTTTGCCCATCACTGTTTGAGAGAGAAATGAGAGCCTAGTGTTTCAGATCATACAAAATGCTAAGTCCAGAAGTGACGTGTCGTACTTCAAAGGGATCAGAAAGGACAATCTTATCCTGTTCCCAGGAGTAAGGAAGGAACAAAAAGATCGGAACAACAACCTAGTGATTCTCATACAACTGCATGATACTCATTGGGAGGAAAACCTTTTTGTTTGACTGGGGAGTTTCCTACTCTTCTTTCTTCATGAGAAAAATGGCTCCGGATCCCACACTTAACACGAGCAGAAAACATCATTGACCAAGATATAAATTTAGGGTGATTTTACATAAAAGATTTCAGTTTTAATTTTAGCACCAAGTGCCACAATGTAGTGGAAATCCGATAGACTATGGGACAGGCAAGGCCTTGCCATTAAGCCTGATGGTCCTGAACTCAAATGGCTATGGCGTCAAGGGAGGTGGCCTTCATGGGGGTGAGGGGGCTGAGACACACAAGAGGGAGTGGTGGGGACAGGGTGCCAGAGGGGACATGCCTGCCTCAAGGGAACAGCTGCTTCTCAGTAGCAGCAAATTGTTGTCATGAGGATGGTGAGGTGAACGTTGCCAGATTTTCTGATTTAAAAGGAGACTCATTTAAAAAAATTAAATGTAACATGTCCTGATTTTTAAACATTTTTAGACCACCCTCCCAGCCACCAGTGGGCCCTGAAGAGGCTTTCGTGAGGGACACGCTCCATCCAGGTGTGAGGACATGGGTGTGGGTGCTGCCTTCTCCCTGGAGCCACCTTGGGAGATGAGAGTTTCTGAAGGGCAGCTCAGTGATGCTCCCCAGTGCTCATGTCCTCAAAAGGTTGCCTTGATCTAGTAGAGACGTGAGATGGGGGCAGCATAAGTATGGGGGGAATAGTGGAGGAGAAAAAGGAAGTGTGAGGGTGTGAAAGATGACTGATTTAATAATCCTGTGACTTAGCAAAGTACCTGCAGACTCTGCAGGGCTGCAGATTTTAGACACACACACACACACACACACACACACTCTCCCACTCACACACACTCATGCATACATGTAATATGCATAAATATACATATATGCTTATTTATACATATATACTCTTTACAATGAGTTTTACTTTAAAAGATAAACACATTATTTCTTAAAATTCAGGAATGAATATGTGCACAGGAAAAAACCCCTCATCATTGAATCTAGATGTCAGGAAATAATGGTCTGGGTCCCAAATTCCGTCCACCAACTGTGTTTTTGTTTGTTTGTTTGTTTTTGTGTTTTTAATCTGGCACCAGAGTTGAGAACTTTCTGTTTGTTTCAGAGTTGCTGAGGCCAAAATCATAAAACACTCTGCTTTCATTTATATCCCTTGACTCAAAGAAAAAAAACAACAAACATAAATATTCCCACCTGTTTGTAGGAAAAAGTGGTTTTGTATTTGGAAGTAAACAAAATAAATTCAAAACTTACAGGTAAGAGTTAGCTCTATCACTCATTTCTTTAAAAAGCTTTTATGACCATCCAGTTAGAACAACAGGATATTCTCCCCTGAAATGTTAGGGACGCAGACTTCCAGGTAGACCACGCACTGGATAAACTTTCTTGGAATGTCCTCGGTTAGTACAATCTTCACATTTCAGGAAAGACTCGGGTGCTGGGTGATGTTTCCTTATGAAATATTGGTCAACACTGTTCATAAACTAGAGAAACCCTAGTGGTTCCTGCAACTACATGGCTTTTGCAAAAATGAGGTTACATAATCTGTATGACCACCACCCTGCGGTGGCCACAGCGAACCTTCTGCCGCTCCGATCAAGGGTCAGCCACTGAAGAAGGGGTGTTGCGACTTTACCAACTTCCCAGTAGTGGCTCCAAACACCAGGCAAGTTTTGGAAACAGAGGAGCTGGCCATGGCGCTCACAAGGAAAGCAGTAGCTACCCAGTCTGAGTATTAGAGCAGCCGGCTTCATAACTAACAGGAGAACGCTGACTGTTCCTGTGGAGTCCAGAAAGTGAGTGAAAAGGTTCCATTTTCACAAAGATGCGTGTGGGGAGGGCAGGGAAACCAGTCCTTGCTTGCATAAGGGAAGACAGAAATCGTAGGTGTGGAGACCAGTATGGGACCTGCCCATACGCAGCCACACTGGACAAGGCTCCGAGGGGCTGGCCAGCAACCTTCGGGAAGATTCCTTTGCTGTCTTTACTTACTATACCCCCCATTCCATTTCTCTAATATACTTCCCAGTGAAACAATTCGTTTATGCATTCACACATGAAACTAATTATCATAGAATTAAAACTTTGCCTGCTTCTTTCTACAAATTGAATTACTGAGACTCGGATTGAATTCTAAAACATCTCTTCTTGAGTCATTCCAGGGGGGAAAATGAATCACATGTGTCATGGACCTTGAGCATCCTGGTCTCCTGTTGCCACCAGCACAGGGAGCTAGATGCTCAGGAAGAGTGGGTGATGGAGATCAGAAAATGGGAGCAAGACCCCCCCAACCAGGGCCTCTCAAACAGCCCCACCACCCAGAACTCCAGATAAGGACACTCGTTCTTAGCCCTGAGTCTCAGCACAGGTCGACCACTCGTAAACGGCTGTAGTTATGACTCTGTTGAGAAATTGTGTTTTTGGCCACATCTCGGGCATGTTGCGGATTCCAAATTACAAAATAAGATGTGCAGAATATTTTAGATGGCTGTATTTACATCTATTTTAACCAGCACGTCAATATTCATGTTGTTGGAGAAGGAGCTTGGAGAACCGTTGCTCTGGATACAAAATGATTAAAGGAATGCACAGACCTCAAAGCACAGTGTGGTGCAAAACTCAAATCCTGTTTCCAAACGATCCAGGGGCTGCCTGTGCCTGCGCTGCTGTGCCGGTCGGCATTCGTAAACTGGCTTTGGGAAACAAGATTCAGAATCACTTCCTTGGGAGACCACATGACATGAGGATTTCTTAGCTGGTGGGGTTTGAGGGCAGGATGCTTTTTATCCAAAATACAGGGACACAGGGAGCGGCAAAACTCGACATCCCTTACACGCCTTCCTTGTGCCTAGTAGGTTAGAAACACTGTGGTAGACACCAACTAATCGAGCCCAGATACCACCTTCAGAGTATTTATAGCCTGTTAAGACAAACTGTTTTTTTCCCCTGTAACAGTGACCATTAAAATATAGCCAGTTCCCCCATTGTCAGAAATAGAAAGAAAACCATATTCCTCTGGAACACCATGCTATTAGCTTAGCAAATATATAAACAGATGTCAGCACAGTAAACTCAACGTATCGTGTAATTGGAAGCCTCTTGTTTATAGCAACCAAGAAACTGGAGTCAAAGAAAGTTGGAGCGCCCTGCTCAGTGTCCCACAGCGACTCGGCCATCCAGATGGCACTAGAAGCCAACTTTTCTGACTCAAATGGAGACTCGCCTCGTCACCGAAAGTACCAGACTGGGGTCTGGTTGGTCCTTTCTGGCGCTAAAGTTCTATCACTGGCCACGGCCACACTGCCATGCCTCTGCCGTCCTTCTGAGTTAATAAAATCACCCTGTTGAAGAAAAAGCATTGTTTCATTACAATGGAGAAATGCCACGTTTAATCACTAAAAAGGACACAATGCTGCATTCACTTTCGTGGAATATTTATATTAAAAAAATTAGATAAGAGAGGTGTTAGAGAATAGCCCAGTGAGGAAAGGCAGCAAGTCTGTTACAGCTTCGTATCTGATTCCCTGTTAACTGGGATCATGGCAGGGACCCTGAGGCACGCAGGCGTGGAAACTGCCCTGTCTGGAATCTGACGTGCTAGTTGTTTTTCCAGGATGTTATTTCCTTTAATTTGGAAAGATTACTTATTTATTTAGTCTTGAGGTAACACTGGTTTACAGCACTGTCTATGATTTTTCAGCGGCATAGGTTCATACCGCTTCAGATGTAGGGGACCACGCCACACCCAACCAAAGACACCTATAATCTTCCCCATAGTCCATTGGGCCCCTCCACAGTTTGGCTTCTTATTAACAGGGCATCCTCACCCTCTGAAAAAGCGCCCTCTTTCTGTGCCTTCTGGAGAAGGCAAACGGAGCCCTCGCAAATCGGTGCAGGAGGCTCTTGCCCCTTGTCCAGCCCTCAGCTGGGTTATTAGTGGAAAAAAAGAAAGTTTGTACCTGTTTTTATCGCATGTGGCCGGTTGCCTTTGCAGGAGCCTCCCAGCGCTGCCGCCTCAGTCCCAGGAAGTCATGATTGCATTGAGACAGCAGTAATAAAATGTGACATTAACGATTCTCTGAAACTCTGTTTCAATGCACTTTCCCACAGTGCCTCTCATCTCAATCACCCCAAGGTAGGCGAAAACAAATATAGGAGAAAAACGGGGCTCAGAAAATGTAGGTGAGTGCCTGAAATTTGACAGAGGTGGACCCAGCACTGAAATCCAGGCCCTTGGAAGCCTGGTCAGGGCAGACCCCCAGGACAAGGACGGACACAGAGACTCGGTATCAAGCCGCCTTAGGAGTGGGGAGCATTCCTGTGCCTTTGCCTCTGGTAACCGCAGAAGAGGACCTGTGGTTCCGACACCCTGTCACTGCCATGGCACATCTCCCGCTGCAACCTTCATTTTCTTCCCTGTGCTCTGCTCTGTAACTGGTGTGTCGATCTGTCAAGCCCAGCCTGCTGCACTCCCCCAATATTTATTTTTGGATAAACTGGAGGAAATGTTAGAAAGCCTTGGACCACAACACTGAGGCTGACCCCTTATTCCCAGTCTCAACCTCTGCCTACACTTCTAAAAAGATCTCACTGGAGTAGGGAACTAAGTATCATTAGCATTTATTGCCCTCCTACAGTGGCCCAACCCTCTGTGTGAGGCTAAGAGCATCAGATGTTCCCAACGTCTTCACGTGATGGGAGTTTGGCAGGAGCTTGAATGCAGGCTTGTGATCCAGACCCACACTCTCAGCAGTGACGCCAGCGCTATCTCCCAACGGTTGGGTCACACTAGCATTTAGAAATCGCTTCAAAAATATGGGAATCTGGGTTTTCTTCCTCTGCTGTGGCACAAACACAAACTAAGGACATACCTCACAACCAGCTGCAATTGATCTTTGTAATTTAATTGGGGATTAAATATCAAAAAAATTGTTCTATGTAGCATGATTTATGATGTCTTAACTTTTCCAGTAGTTCATTTCAGACTTTTTAAATAGTGGGAGAAAATAGTACCCGAGTAGCTTTTTAAAGTATGTGTGGGAAATTAACTGCAAATATTAAAAAGATCACTCACCCACAGTTAGCGTTTATTTTTAACTCCCAAACAACAACACATGAGCAAATGCAACTATTTCTTTGCTCTTCTTTTCGCTGTGCTTCCCTCTCTGAAAATAAACCATTAAGGTAGAAAAGGAAAATTTAGATGTCTCAAGACAAATTACACTAGAAGTTATTTTTAAAGAAATAATTTTTATCAAGACAAGTTTGCATATAAAGAGATAGCTACCAAAAGAATGGGGGGGGGAGGGTCGAACCACTAGGTGTGTCTTAGTTACGCAATAATTTATCTAGGAACAGTTTATATTTCACATCCATAGCACAGTCTTGCTTCCCCATCACTGGGAGCGTTCAAGCCATGGAGAATGAGTACTCATCAACGTGGAACAATTCCAGAAGGATTTTGCAATAGATAAGGGAATTGAGCCAGCTTAGACCACAAGTTCCTTCTAATTGGAAGATTCTATAATTTCCAATGTAAACAACTGAAATAGGTCAAGATCCTCACAGGCTTCATTTCATAAGGAAACAAAGGCCCTGGGATTGAATCGCAAGTGACTCGGGAACAGCGGCGCTTCGGAGGCCAGGCGCCCTCTCACAGCCGCTTCCCGGCGGTGTCCAGGTCAGCATATGTCCTGTCCGTCCTGCCATCTCCCCATCTGTGAAGTGGGGACGCTTAGAGGACCCACCTCACAGAGCTGTGAGCAGGAAACGAGTGAACTGTGCTCGGAAAGGAGCTGGCCCAGGGCAGACCTTCCATCACCTTAGTTACGCCATTATTTTTGAAGAATAACCGGGCATTTAGAACGAACAATCTTATCTGGTCCACCTTATTGTCACCAACACGAAACAAATGGCAGCCCACTCTGAGTTTAATTAAGGTGAGGTAAAGCTCCTACCTTGTCTGAAGTAAAGGAAATGAGGAAGGGAGAGGAGAGGGAAAATGAGCGATTTGATGTACAGAGCACAGAGAAAGGGCTGGTGTTCAGGGAGGGAATGAAAATTCCCTTTCTTTGAACCTACTGGTGCTGGGAATAGTGTCTGAGAACACCCTCACTGTGCACGGACACACACACATCCTCATCTCATACACCAGACACACATGCTCACACACACACACACATAAATACACATACACACTCATCTACAGAGACATACACATATATACACTCTCACATACACACATTCATACATACACACACTCACATACACACTCACACTCAGCAAACAAATTTGTGAATTCCTGGTCTCTCTGTCCCTCAAGTCTTACACTGCAGCACAAATCCTCAGCCCGAGTGCTGATTTAGGGCCTTCATCGGTGGCTCAAGCCCACGGGCCTCCCCCGCGCCCCTGATGAAGCTCCAAGCCCTGCATGGGCTGCTGGGAAGCAAAGGCTATCCTTTCACCCAGGCCCAAGGCCCCTCATTCCTGTGAGCGCTCCCATCGCCTTCTGTGTGGGACCCCATGGAGTGCAGCAGAAGCCTGCAGAGAAGACTTCCAGGAGGAGGCCAAAGCTTGGTTAGGCTCTGTGCAGCTGTTGGCGTGAGGAAGACGGCCAAGCCAACCAAACCAGTAAGACAAAAGCCCAAGAAAGTCATTCCCTTCATCAACTTTGACCGCGGTCGACCTGGGCTTGAGTCCTGGCTCTGCTACTTATTAGTCAGTGAAGGTGGCTTGGGGCCAGTTCCTCAAACTCTCGGAACTTCAGCGTTGCGTTCTCGGATGGGCCGTCAGCTGAGTAGGAGCTAGGAGAAAGAGGTGAGAACTCATACCCCTATGTGGCACGAGGGTTGCGGCAGGCTTTTGCTGAGTATCGGTGGCATTGAATCACTCCCACTAAAATACAATAAAAGAGAAAGTAGCAACGATATGTTGACGTTAGAGTGCGAAATAATGTCCAGGAGAGCCAAAAGTGGCACGGTGTGCTCAGTGTTTAGGCTTGGTGTGTCAATTCTTGCCAAAACCACTAAATTAGGCCTCGGTTCCATCCAATGATTCGCCTTTTGGGGGTGGGGAGAAGGTTTTGGCAACTCACCTTGTCTATCACCCTCAAGATGTGCCACAAAATTCAGCCGAAACTAAACACAACTGTCATCAGCATCCACCTTTCCAACCAGCCACAGAAGCCAACGCACATCATCGATCTGCTTCATTAGCGCCGTCTGTGATTTCACCTTACTCCAAAGATGGAGCCAAAACGGGTCTGGAAATCAGTTTACAGTAACAGCAGCGATTTGTCACAGGCCTGCTATGAATCCGGCATTCACCATGTGCTGTTTCCAACGCACATTGCAACTTACAAGAAGGTCTGTTCTCACTCACAAACAGGAACCCGAGACACAACTGACAACTCAACAAAAGCCACCTCGCCCCCTCGTGGGACGCCACTAGAAGCAGAGCTGTCTCGCCGGCTGCCCTCGCCCCAGGGGCTGCTGCTCCTCTCACTGTGGGACCAGGGAAGGCTGGCGCCAGGTGTGGTCAAGGAGCCACGGATCCCTCATCTCCCTGGTGCCGATGGACGTCACTTCCGGCGCTGTGACAGAACGTCAACTCCCTGGTAAGTCGGAAACTTTCCCAGGAAAGAGAAAGGACCACCCAACACAGGAAAGACTAATTGGAACTGTCCGGGAGACGAGTGGAGGTAAGACGTTGAGCCTGCCTGGGGCTGACCCAGCGCACCGTGAACTTAGCCACCACGGAGCGCTGCTGTGAGGTAAGAGCAGCTGCCCTGGACGCAGAGGCGGCCTCCCAGAAAGAGGAGTCCCTGCCTTGAGGAGGTATTTTCACTTCCTGGAGGGGGCAGAAACTTTTTTAAAAAGTAGATTTTAAAAAGCAGAGGCTTGGTTCAAATCCTGTCTCTGCCATTTAGTAACTGTGATTTACCTCTCTGAGCCTCATTACCTCATCTAAGTGAAACCCATAGTATTTAGTTCAATTTTCTTGCCTTTTTTTTTTTAAGATTTATTTATTTATGCATACAAGCGGGGGTACAGGCCAGAGGCGTGGGGCCATGAGAGGGTTTACCAGAGATGGGGAGCAGAACAGGCAGATGGATGGAATTACATTGCTGCGGGCGAGGCAGGAGAGGTCTGTTGCGCCATGTGGAAATCTCCCCAGCCGGGCATCCAACTCATGTCCCCTCTGCCGACAGCCCCACAGCTCAGCACTTACCCGCTGCGCCACCAGGGAAGCCCCACTTTTCTTGTGTTTAAAATGGTAATAACACCTACCTCTTCGGACAGTTGGAAGGATTAAGCGAGAATGAAGCCTGGCATGTAAGAAATGTCCCCTTAAGTTATCTATTGTATTATTACTACGCTCTTTTCATTAGCTACATTATAGAATTCTTATATAAAGTGCGTGGAGGTGGTGGATAAGCATTTAATGGCAGCTATTCTTATTAAAAGGCAAAATTTCTGTCTTGGTGCTCTAATGGTAGAACTGGTGGCATTGGGGTGAAGAGAAATCCTAAGTCCTGTGCAAATACAAGAATGAAGGCGAGAAAAACAAAGCTGGATGGAAAAGATCTTAGCCTGCGTCACTCAACTGGTTACCAGTATTCAGTTCTCCAAAATGTCTATTGTACAGGTGTCGTTGGAAGGTGGTGGATGGTGCCCAGGCATTTGGTAGTGGGCAAGGTGTGGTAGATAATACTGCCAAACTCCTGAAACATAAACATGGAACAATTTGAGCAACAAAAATTAGGAGTACTATTGGATTAGAACCCAAAATATAAGGTAAATATCAATGAGCCCTTTTTGATACAAATATGTGATTGAGTACATTAGTAACAGTGGAGAGACCAATCTCTCATGCAGAAGAATTCCAAGCAAATATGTAGATGTTACAGGAAGAGCATAATTCCCCACTCTTCAAGTGTGGACCGTGCATAGTGATTTCTTTCCAAAGGGCATAGTATAGAAAGGTGAAAAATGTGCTTTACAATAGAAAAACTATTTCAGCAGGTGATTGAGGTCAATATCACAGTCATAAATTAGGTTGATACTATGTACCCTTGATGTCATATGATGAAAATGGCACTTTACATCCTTGATCTTCTTCCTAAAGAGCCATAACCCAAGTCTAATCATGAGAAGATCATCAGGCAGATTCCGTTAGAGGAACATTCTGCAATATACTGACCACTATTTAAAACTGTCAAGGTCATCAACAAGAAGAAAAGTTTGTGAAACTGTCATTGCCATGGGCGACTTAAGGACACATGACAACAAAATGCAAGTTAGTATTCTGGATGGTATCCTGGAACAGAAAAAGGACATTAAGTAAATAGTAAGAAATCCTCAATAAACTGTGGGCTTTATTTAGTAATAATGTGTCAATTGTGGTTCATTAGCTGGAACACATGTAAAATGGTACATGCAATGTAAGATGTTAATAATAGGAGATGCACAGGAGGGAGGAGTGATATGAGACCTCTCCATATTTCAGCTCCATTTTTCTGTAAAGCTAAAACTGTCCTTAAAAACAAAATCTGTTAATAAAACTTAAAAAAGGTAGCAAGTCAGATTTTACCTTCCAAATCTACTTTGCTGAACTCTAGTCTATACATTGAACAAGAAAAACAATCAAATTTGGTTTCACCTGGTAAGTGAATGGTCTGCCTTGGGTTCTGTCAATATGTAGGCTTTAGGCCACAATACCGTAGATAATTTCCTTAAACATCCCATTATGTTATAACCCATAGTGGCACCATGTTGGATGGAGTTAAAGAGCAGAGGTTAAGAGGTATCCTAGATGCCTTTATAAAATGTATGTTTACAAGGGGGAAGGAAATGTATCCCACAAAAATAAAGGAAGGGGTCTACCATTTCAGTGAGGTTTCTAGGAGTTTTATAGTGCAGGTCATCTTAGAATATCATTTTTAAAGAAAATAACAGGAAGTTCCTTATTAAAATAAATACAGCCTGGTGATCTTTGAATTTTATCACTCTTGGGTTCCTCTGACCCATTTACAATTTACCTGAGGCTCTCATAGGATGCAAGGAACACAGCACAGTCTATTATCTCAGTTAATAGAACTTATTGTAAGATTACGCAACAAAGGAAGAAAATCCAGAAAAGTCAAGATAACCCAAGCTAAGCACCCCTGAGAACTAAAACATGATTGCTATTTAGGGTGCACCCAAAGCTCGAAGTATGTCTGGCTTAGCAGTTATCTCCAGCTGTCAGCTTTGCTCAGATTCGCGCCTTCCACTCTGCTTATCTCCATCCCCCCCTCCCCACCACCAGAACGAATTCTCTAGCTCTCTTGGCTTCTGTTTCTACTACAACTGAATAACTATTTTCCATCTCCTCTTTTATCTCAAGATTTCTGTTTATTCAGAGCTTCTGCAAACACCCACTTTTTGCTTGCTGCCTCCTCGGTGAGCCTGTGCCTCTGGGTCTGTCCAGCCGCTGACTCTCTGCAGATGCTCTGCACCGTCTCTCAGAGAACTTCTGGTTGAAACCCTTCACTTCTGTCGTGTGGCCCCCTCTCCTACTTTTGATTACAAACACTAACTTTATGAGATTTAAGAACAAAATTTGCTACAATTAATCATGAAAACATTTCCCCAAAAATTTACATTCTGCTTTGGTCACCTTGATGGACAGGGAATGCTTAAGTGTCCTCAAAGGACAGGGTACTGTTGACAAACTATGGGTCGTCACTTCCAGCTCGCTGAAACTCGCCGTGAGGATGCTGTAGAGCCAGGTTCAGTGGGATACAGGATTCAGCTAGTCCCTGCTGGGGTTGCGTCCTGGTATAGTGGTCCGCTCTGCTTCACCCTCTCTTTTTCTTAAAAAAAAATTGACTCAAACTTGGCAACTACATTTTTGCTTATGGAAACCTGCTCATTGAAGCTCTAATATAGTCAGTTTAACTTCTGAGTCCCAGCCCCCATCTGCCCGGAGCCTCAGCCTCTCTCTTCCACAAACCACGGAGCTTGGCGAGGCAGGAGTGACTGCCTGCTTCGTTGGGCTTCTCTCTGGCTGCTGTCACAGCTGGCTGCTGTCCATCTCAGGATCTGTCCCTCTTGAATTCAGTAAAATTCTCTCCTGAGTCATTCAATGTGAAAAGAAATATTCTTTTTTCCCTGATCTATCAATAGTTTTTTGGGGAGTGGTTTCATGGTTTTTCTTTTTAATAACAAATGAACTTCACTGGAGTCCCCATTATACCCACAAACACTCTTTACTTGGTGTGCTCTTCTCACTTCCACTTCTTATTAATTTCATGAGAATATTGAACCAAATCTTCTTGCAATCACCACTCACATTATTTTGCTTGCCATTTTGAAATTGAAGACCTATGGAATTTAAAGCACAAACTCCCGGACAAGAGGTTCTCGAACCATCATGAGCCACTGTATTTAGTGCTGAACTTTTAATTCAAGGAGAGAAAGACGAGGTGAAGTAAAGAACACCTCAGGAACTCGGAACTCACATCTCCAAAGAAAAATCAAGCACCTATATGTATACATATATGTCAAAATGGCATCGTAACTGGACTAATTCAAGTGAACACATCAGAAAATATCAATCTATATACTGTACCTGGCTTCAACATCTGGTTTCATTTGCTGCAAGGAACTATGTATTTTATTGGACAAGCATGCAAAAAACCTGCCATATTGTTCATCACCCCTAGAAGTAGGTTATAAAACAGTAAAGTAATGTCACGAACAAGAAATTTTCGGTAGTAGAGAGCACTTCTTACCCTGGCATGGATTTATCTTTTATTGACAGGAATTGATCAGCACCAGACCAAAACTTGAACTGGGAAGGGTAGATACTACACTCAGTGTCAGCTGCACATTCGTTTCTACCACTCAAGGTCACCTTCCTCTTCTGGTCTTTATGATTAAGGAGATGTTTAAAGCACAGACATCACTATGCTCTGTGTCAAGTGGGAACTATTTCGCAATACCAACTCTTGTATGAAGAGACAGCAGAAACTACTGCAACATGATTAAAGTTGGCAGTGTTCACTCTAGGAAAGCTTTCTACCACAAGCCACTAGATGCTACTTTGAGACTGGCTCTCTCCTGGAATGCCAGGGGATGGTTGACTTCACAGATGACCCTGTGAGAAGCTGGCATTCCATTTTTCTAGTTCTGTTATTTCTGTTGCCTTTTTTTCTGATATATTGTGTCACAAACCTTAATGTGACTCTTGTTTCTTTGACATCACTTGAGACTTAGAGATGTGTAGAGAGGCAGGAACCATAAAGTTGCATGATTAAATGGACTCAAGGGATGGGCAGATGGACAGAGACAAACAGGCCTCCTAGTGAGCAAGTGCTAGGTTGAAAGTTGTTGAGATGGGAACCCCCTGGGTCGGTGGAAAGACTTAAGAAGCAGAGAAAGCTGCAGAAAAATGATGCTTCCACTGAGGTCAGTAGACACAGAGACCCTTTATAACAAAGGAAAAAGAAATGGGGGTCTCTTGAAAAGAAAAGGCTACCTTTCTAGTTGGTCACTGAATATGATTTAAAAATAAGAATTTGAGGGGGACCAGCGAGAGCAACCTCCAAGACTGTATGGGTGGTGCTCACAGCTAACTCTGGGGTAGAAGTGGTACTTCCAGACTCCACCCCCCTGAGCAGGGGTTAAAGAGGACAAAGCTGGGGTTTTGCACTTTAGCTGCTGCATTTCAGTGGTTAAAACACCGGTGAGGAGGGGTGTCTGTGAAGAAGCAGCCAGCTTGCCAATGTGCAGCTTCAGCGTGGACCTGGGTCTCTGCTCTGTGGATGCTGTCTGGGGCAGGACGGATAGCATCTGGCCACATGCCAGTCTATAAATTCTCTCTCTCTCTCTCTCCCACTCCCTTTTTTCTCAGTGAGAAGAAAGGCTCTCAATTTCCCTTTTCTCCCAGCGTTATTAAGTTCTTTTACTTTTTCTCTCCATGTGTCTGCTTTTGTATTATGTCCTGTATTCTAAAGTGTGGAGGTGAAAACCCACCAACTGGGTCATCCTTTTCCATGGATTTGCTCTGTTTCAGGAACAGGACCAAGAAAAATGAGTCTGTGCTTTTCCTTCTACCTGGATTATGCCGTTTATCATCAACACTTTGTCCAGCTGATTCCTCCTCCTTCAGTTCCTACTTTAAATGTCACTTCTTGTATCACCGGTAATGTCCTTTTCCCTGATATTTTTCCTTTCCTTTGGGCTTTTCACAGTTCATATATATATATATATATATATATATATATATATATATATATATAATATTATTATCTGAATATCGATTTGATTGATAGTTTTCTCCTAACTACTTTGAGATTTACTTAATAAGTGGTGTTTGAACACTTACTATATATTGGGTGTCCAAGTAACTAGAGATATTTGCTGAATAAATGAGTGAATGATGTGAGAATTGTATTTCCAGGGACTCAGTGCTAATGATATCTCCAGAAGAAAAATGAAGATATCAGTATCATGTTTTTTGTTTTTTTTTTACAAGATGACCTGAAATCCCTGGAGAGAAGATTTGTGTATTATATAAAGAGATGTTCTTCAAGTGAGATTAAAGGTAGAACCCAAGAAAATCTTAGAAATTGTAGAATGGAAGAATCTAGATTGGTGTGTGTGGCCTGTAGGTCATATTTGGATGAAACCTATGGAAGAGTTGAACAAGTTCTTCATGTCTGAGAGATAGTAAGACAATTTAAGTTCTTATTAAGTCTGAAGTCACAGGATGTATATTTAAAAATGATTTTTTTGTAAGCTGGATTATGCAAGCCAATCTTTATCTTCCATTATTGTGAAGAAATATGAGGGATTTGAGATCTTAGCCTATTTGTAAGATAATGAATTGGGGCTACCACAGTTTCATGGATGTTGGCAGAAGACATAAGATACTTAGGTCAGAGACAGAGAACTCTATTGCTCTCAGCACTGCAATAAGCATAAATATCACCATATTTGTGCCAGTTATCCTTTTCCCAAGTCTTATGGGACTGCATCACTCATTACAATAGGCCCAGGAGACATCTACACAGACAGTAGGTTGCATTATAGGAGGGTATCCCTGGATTTCGGGAACTTGAACCTTTTCTATTAAGTAGTAAGCATGCCCAATATTAGCTCAACATTATCTTTATCATGCAAGGCTATAAGCAAACCCACCCTTTGCTCTGAAAGGAGATATATCTTTATTTTCCAAGATTGTTGTACAAACATCCTTGGAAAGATAATCTGAAATAAAGGCAGTTCAAACTTGTTTTCTCATTGCCTGAAGATAGGCAGAAATGCAACAGATCAATAGAGAATTGTCTTTCAACAATATCAACCCCTTGTTTTAGACTCTCTTGGCTTCTAGAGAATTTCCCCATCAGTAAGCCACTCAGTTGGCTATTCTGAGTAGGCTGACTGACAGATGCTGAGACAGATACATGGAATTTGTCTCATATACCATTTATGAGGCTGCTATGAAGTTACCACAACTAAGGCAACTAATAACAGAATTCCAAGCATCAGCATGAGGGCAATCTGCAGGAATGACTTCAGCCCTACCCACAGAGTTTAGGGCCAGTGAACTTAACAAATCTCATAACTCAGGGTCTACCTTAAAAAGCTAGGTGACTTTCTCCTCATGTTTTTACACTGACCTTTCTACTTAGCTATGGCATTTCTCCAGCTATGGCAGGATGTATTAGTGATTGCACTGATTCCTTCTTGGCCTACGAGAAGGAAGTCTAGGGCAATTCTATCATCTATAACAATCCTGGCCAGTCACTTGAAGTTGACCTAAGTGCCTTCCAGGCTAGCATCATTGATCATTTCAGTCAAGGTCAAGGGCAAATTTTATATCTCCTTTTCTAATTGGATGTCTCTTATGTCCTAGCATAATGATAACGGCCTGCAAAATGTGCATAAATAATGAGATATCTATCCAGGAAACAACCCTGAGTAATCAAGGGTAACCTCACTTTGGAAAGATCTCCGCAGTCATCAGAAAGTGACATGGTCTACTCGTGATATTTCCTCAAACACTCCCAAATCTCTTGTAACCATTCCCTCCCATTCCCCCTCATATTTTTGAGAGAGAAGCCATTTAATGCCTGGTCCTTACAGACAGTACAATCTTGAGCGTGCACATGGTGCTCTGGAAAGAAAATTTGCTTACAGTTGTCAGATACCCCAAGGGGGACCAAGCTGAGTTGGGAGGCAAAGGCTGATGGTGTCTCTAATATGAATCCTCGGCCATCTGGTGAACCTTAGAACTCCCGGTTCAGTTAAAATAATTGAGTCAAGTACTTATTTTTGGATAGAAGACATCTGTACCTTCATAACCATAGATATACAAATAATCAACATTAAAAATGATCCATCTAGCCTTGCTTTGTTCAAAATTTAGTCTAGAGTACATTTGAATATTATCAAATGCTCTTGAGCATCTGTAGAGACAATCAGATGGTTTTTATCCTTCTATGTAGTAATATGGGAAAGCACATTCAAGTTTTCTGAATAATGAATTTTTTTTTTATGTTCTTGAAACAAACCCCAGTTGGTTATGGTGTATTATTATTTCATCATACTGCTGAATTCTGTTCAATAATATTTTATTTAGGATATTTTATTGATACTCATAAATGAATTTTGTCTGTATTTTCGACATGGCAATCTTATTAGTCTTTTCTGTTATACTCACTTCATTTAAAGGAAACTTTTCTTCTAAATTCTGTGAATAGTCTCAATCTCATTGGAATTGACTTTCTTTAGAAATTCACATAAATTGCTCTGTGAAATTATCTGAAAACATTGTTTTAAGGGGGGATGAGTTGGTCTTTGACAGTTTTGTCTATATTTTTAGTAATAAATTCATCTGGGTAGGTACCATTCCTGGACTTACTTTCAGAAAATACTTTTTCTGTGTACCTATCCGTGTGTGTATGAATACGTATACATATTTTTATAATGAATTACACCGTTCAGCCTCAAAAGTGCCCTTCTTTTTATTTGTTTAACCCTTCATACTTCTAATTTAGCATGTCTAATAGCGAGATTATGATCCTTACCTCCTTCTCCTTTACCTTTCCATGGCATAATTTTGGCCATCTTTTTATTTTTAGCCTTTGCATTCTTAAAAGAGTTGGATTGTCTTTGTGATCCAATTTGACAAATTTTTCCTTTTACAGATGGGTTTAAAATAGTTATATGTGTATCTGTTTTGTTATGGTTTCTATTTTTATGATTTTAAACATTTTCCCATTATTTGGATTCTGTGTTTTGCGTCTGTGTTTGTGTAGTTGTTTTAATAATTTGGAAGACTTGTATTTTCATTCTAGTAGTCACCTTAATAAACAAAACTGTAAAATGCGCTACATCTTAATTTTCTTTAGGTGGAAATAAAATTAAAATAGCATAAAAAAGAATGTGGTCCTTATATAGTATTTGGAATTTATTAAAGTTTTCTTCCTGGTCTGCTACATAATAACTTAAAAAATATTCAATAAGGATTTGGACAGAATGCATAACTTTGTATGTTGAATAGCTTGTTAATTGTGTGTATTTTAAATTCTCTATAATTTTACCCTTCCTGCCTCTGACTCATGTCTCCTCTCTCTTAAGATAGCCAATGTCAACAGTTTCTTCTGCATTCTTCCAGAAAGGTTATATATGAATTTAAGCTCATCTATATGAATATCCTTTTAAATATATAAAATTGTATTATTTTATAAACTTTGATAACTTGTATTGTTTTAAATTTAATATAATTTTATGGCGAAGTATTCATAGCTACACATGTTGATGTACCTTGTGGTGAATAGTTCTTTATTTTTTTAAAAAGAACCCTTTAAACAGTCTTTCCCCTCTCCCTGTGTAGTTAGATTTATTTTGGATATATTTTGTTCTTAACAACTAGGTTTCTAGCATAATGAATAGAGAATGTGGCTGTATATAATATCTGGAGTTTATTGAGATTTTCCTCATGGCCTGGTACATAAGATGTTTAAATGTTCCAGGGGGAATTGGAAAGAATGTGCAAATTTTGTATCTTGATTTACTTGTTCATACTTGTGATTCAAGTTCTCTCTCATGCTAACGTTCTGACTACTTCCCTTGCCAAGTGTTGAGACAGCTGTGTCCCCCACAAGGCTGTGGTTTTGACAATTCTCCTTGCCGTTTAAACTTTTTGGGTTTTACATATATTTTGGTCACTGTTGTGTAGTAGAGGGTAATTCTTAGCTTCTTTATCATCTTTGTGTATTGTATTTTTAAAATTAACATAAAACATCTGACACCAAATGAATGATTTGACATTAAAATCTATACTTATGTTGATATGCTATTTAGTTTACACTTGATTATCTTTGTTCAACCAGTAAGAGTTTACTCAGTATGTTTCACAGAACTGGCTGGAGCTAAACACTATGAGAAGTCTATGGCATGTATAATGGAATCTTTTGGAGTCTCCAAGACTCAGACCTAAATTGTGGCTCCAGCACTTACTGGCCACGCCACCTTAGGCAAGTGATTAATTTCTCCAAGACTTGGTTTCCTCATCTGTAAAACAGAACAACAAAATCATATCAGCTAATTCTCTATGTTGTAAATACTCCTTAAGTGAGAAGGAAAACTGTGTGATCTCTCATGGGATGCAATAAGCCCAGGCCAGCGGGGCAGTGGAGCAGGTATGCCTCCTTGTTCTGGGGATGGTCCAGCTTCCTCATGACGTGTCTCACCTTGAGTTGTTGTTTCCAGAAAGAACCTGCGTTGGATTTTTCTGTCCCCAAGTCTAGAATCTCAGAGGAAACTTGACTTTTTTTTTTTAAGATTTATTTATTTATACATACAAGCTGGGGTACAGGCCAGAGGCGTGGGGCGGCGAGAGGGTTCACCAGAGACAGAGCGGGGAGCAGAACAGGCAGATCAGAAATACACTGCTGAGGGGAGCAGCGGGGGAGGCAGGAGAGGTCTGCCGCGCCATGTGGGCAGCTCCACAGCACAGTGCTTAGCCCCTGCGCCACCAGGGAAGCCCCCAAACTTGACTTCTTGGAGGGTCTTCTGAACCACATCACTAAAGCTGGAGAAGAAGCACTTCCTACGGGAAGGGGGGGAAGTGGCAAGGGACAGTGCGGAACTTTCAGGAATGGTGAGGACCACAGAGAACCCCTCAAAGCACCTCCCGCAGATGAGTGTTCCCTAAATGCCAGCGTTCACTGTCTGAGATGTCTGCGCTTCATATAATCACTTTTCCACTTAAGTAAGGTGTCTGCTCAGTTAAGAGGACTGTTTTTCCCTAACCTAGTCATGAAATGGGAAACACTATAATTATAACATTTCATACTGGATGGCTATCATTTAGCAAGGAGATGATCCTTTAGGAAATAAATCTTTTGATACTTATTGGAAAAAAATACATGGATTTTTATGTTCATTGCAATACTATTCACATGGCCAAGATACAGAAACAAACCAAGTGTCTGATGGTGTATGATAATTTTGGATAAAGATCTCTCTCTCTCTCTCTCTCTCTCTCTCTCACACACACACACACACACACACACACACACACACATACACACACACACACGAATAATACTCAGCCATAAAAAGATGAATTTTTTCCATTTGTGGTAACACGGATGGATCTTGAGGGTTTTATGCTAAGCAAAATAAGCCAGAAAGAGGAAAACAAATATTGTATGATTTCACTCATAGTGTGCAATATAAAGGTGAAAAAGTAGAAATGAGCAAGCAAAACAAAACCAGACTCTCAGATTCTGATAACAGGATGGTGGTTGCCAGAGGGGAAGGAAAGGAGGGAGTGAGCAGAGGGGCAGGTGTGGCGGACACGGCTGGTGGGCGTTGGCGAGATACACGCGGTTGCTGAGGTGAGAAAATGTGTCCCGGATCCTGTACAACTCTCTCTCTAATGTTGCATCAACAAAAATAAATAAACCTTTTGACTTCATTGAGCTTTAAAAACTGGACTCTCTCAAATTAGTTCCCAGCCCCCAGGAGGACAAAACCTGACCCTTGATCCCCTGGACCAGTTTACAAGATCTAAATTATACCCGAGAGGTCCTGCTTTAAATCTCCTCCCCTCCTCGGTGCTTCCTCCCCTTGGCAGAGGGCAGGTCTGGCACTGAGGCTGTGAGCTGGTGTGGGGAGGCCCCTAGACACCTCCCCTCTTTGTCAGGCTCCTCTCAGCCCCACCTGGATCTACGGTAGCAGTCCCAGGTGTTTTCTTAGAAAGGAGGGACATCAGATATTTAGAACGTCCCGTGAATCACTTGAAGGTCAAGCTTTGCCATCTCATTCTTTGGCGATGACCAGAGCCATAAACGGGGTGCTTGGAAAAGGCCCAAGTCATGAGAGTTTGGGGACCAGGAACGGTGGGTTGCAGGATTTAGCCTTTGAAAGTATGAGCATGAAAGCAGAAGCAACTGAGGCTAAATGCAGTGAGGGCTGAGGGTTCTATTTATATTCAGTAATGATAGTGAGCAATAACATTACCTGTAATGTCACATTAAACCTTTTTATAAAAATTAGTAACCAGGCTGCACTTTCCCTGACCTTCCTGGGACCGAGCCCTTACCAGCCTCAGGATGGTTCCTTATCTGTTCTTTCTTTCTTTCATTTGTCAGCTTCCAACTGTCACAGAATTGCAGGTTGCGTGTCTGAGGAGTTGGGGCTGTGAAGGAAAACGCTCACACCTGAGTGAGGCCGTGGTTGGGGGCCACCCAATGGCAGAACTAAGGAGCCTGAGTCGTAACCAGGGCAGCCCACAACTTCCGAGCAGCATTTGGGACGCCAGAAGAAAATGTGCATTGGCGTGGAAAGGCTAGGAGGCGGGGTCAGTGAACATGTTACATGAGAAAACAGATGAGCAAGATGACCTGCGTCCCCGAACGCAGACCTTTTTCATTAGTCATGAGGAGAAAATGCTTGAAGAATTCCCTGTGTCACGCCCACTCTCCCACAACTTCACAAAGCTCCTGTGAATAGGGCTGTTGTGTGTCGAGGTCCTTGGCGACCATTTTGAAAGTTGATAGGAAGGATCAAAATGTATGTGGTTTGAATCCAAGAGACGGACCTATTCACAGGTATAAGTCATTCTAGTGAGCCCTACTGTGAATAAGGACACACGTTTTCATGCAAGAAGCTCAGAATACGTCCTACATTAGAAGCAGAAGCACTAAACCCTGATGATTTTGCTTATTTTCAATAGATGCAGCCCCATCAGCTCACGCTTCCTGTTCTTTCAGGACCATCTCCAAGTCGGGTACAAAGGGTTTTCTTTGGGTTTTTGTTTCTGAATTCAATGCTTCCCATTTGGTTTTAAGTGAATAATCAGAGCCCTTTGGTTGGAGGAAAATAATTATTTCCAATAATTTAAATTTAGCTGAGCCTAAGAAGCTTTTGGTTTGATTCTCATTATCTTATCCTGATTTTGTTCCTTTAAGGTTGACTTTTTAAAAAATACTATGCAAAAAAAAAAAAAAGGTAGAAGCTAAAAGTGACTTAGACATGATCACATTTACTTTGACTACATCTAGCTCCTCACCTTGCCTTTCTGACTCAAATATTAGAAAAACATGAAGCAATTGACAGTGAGCAAGAGAGAAGTGACATAAAGTTGGGCTGGGAGCCGGCCGCTTCCCTCCCCGTTCCTGTCTGCTCCTGTTCCTAGTCTACTCTGCACAGACGTTCAATTGTTCATAAAATGGTGTCAGTTCCAAAGCTGAGGGAGGCTAAACTTCCACATTCTGGTACGATGTCAATCAACTCAAATGATGCAATAATTCAAACGATGTTTGAAGTTGTCAAGAAGTAATTTTCTGAATTTCAACCAACGCTGCTTTCTGTTTGGCTTTGTGTGTTGTGCTGGACCTGCGGCTCCGCTGGGCGCCAAGTTCCCCTCCCCCAGTAGGTCGCCTGCGCCTGCGAGTCTTCACTGAATACCCATCTCGAGGACGCAGGTCTCTGGGCTCTTCCTCTTCATTTTCTTCTGGGCTGTTTGTCACCAGGTGTGTGAAGAAGATCGCTGCCAGCTGCACAGGGAGCCTGGCTTGGCGCGTGTGACATAACATCCACATGGCTCCTTGAAGACTCTAATATGGCCAAGTGTCTCGCTGCTAACTAAAATCGGTTGTAGTAAGCTGCCCCTCCAAGAGCGGGATTCTCCTCTTCCAAGTAAGTAATTGACAAGAGGACGGGGGCGGGGTGAAGCTGTGCTCCCCACGTCCGGCAGTGAGGCGAGCTGACCCCACGCGAGGCTGGGTATCAGGGACAGGCAGGAGTCGTCGTTCCCCGGGTGGGGGGTGGTTACTTGCCTCCGCCCTCGGCAGCTCTGCTGTGATTAGCCAGGGGGGGGGGGGGGCTCCACCACGCCGAGGCTCTGATTTCTGCCTCTCCCCGAAGTCCTCAAGGAGAAATTGCTCTAATCAAGGAACTGCTTGGATGAACAAACTTCTTGTACCCCACTTGGCAGATGCTTGCTATTTCATTTGAAAGTCAATAACCTTGCCCCTTCCTGCTCCTTCTCAGACCCACACTTTTCTTCTTGTTGGTTTTTTTTTTTTTTCCAGCTCTTTGGGACATTTAAAAATGAATCTAACTCCAAACTGCAAGGGTGACACTGACATCCTCTTCTCCTTCTCCCTGGCACAGGAACTCAGCACAAGGACTATTTTGATATTTCTGGGCTGAAATCCTTCTCCTACCCAGATCTGATGTGCACCCTGGTTCTCCAGCATGTCTGCACTTATACCCACCAATTAGTGTGGCGGGATGCCCACTTCAACAAGCTGCAGAGCCAATTTCAACAAGGCAGCGTGCCAGTCCCATCCGAGCTCAGACAGGGGCTGAAGCAAGTGGCACAGCGTGCCCACGGAGAGCCTTCCTGGTGCACAGCACTGCCAAAGTCGAGCCTCTCGTTTCACTCCAGGGGTCTGTCGCTGTGGCAATCTTTAATCACCAGCCATCATTTTCACTCTGCTTTCCTTGTAGCAAAGAAATTAGCCTTACAGCAGTCTGTGGATTCAGGATTCTTCTTTCCAATGGAGAAATTCTCTCGTACAAACAGAAGACACCAACGTGGGTGTTCGAGCTCAAGGCACAGCGCGCACAGTGCGTGACGGAGCGAGTCCTTCCTCCCCAAACAGAGAAGGGACTGCAGAGAAGCCACCTGTGTGCTGTGTCAGGACTGAGGGAAGGTGACTCTGGAGGTTGTGGAGAGGAGAGAATCACTACAGGCTTTGCTCGCTTTATGGCACTTTGCTTGCTTGTGCTTCTCAGATCCTGCGTCTGTGCAAGCTGAAAGTTTGTGGCTACCAGCCTGCAGCAGGTGTGGGCGCCATTTTCCAACAGTGCTCACCCTGTCTCCTCATTCAATGTGCCTATTTCCTGAAGGAATGCACGTTGTTTTTCTAGAGATAATTTTAGTGCCCGCTTAATGGACTAGAGTATAGGGCCAGCGTAACTTGTACATGCACTTGGAAACCAGCACATTCATGAGGCTCACTAGCGGCACCGTCGCCTTTGTCGCGGTGGTGTGGAGCTCAGTTCCTGGGACCTCGGAGGTGTGCCTGAGTTGCAAAAGTACCATAATGTCGCCCTTTGCCAAGAAGCTTCCCTGTGTAGTTCATGGAAAAAGGTCTTCTGTGAATTAAGGAATGAAGGTGTAAATAGACGTAAGGGAAGAGGTAAAATATAGGAGTGGGATGAGGAAGATAACTTCTCGTTAGTTTAAATCCCATAGAAATGAAAGAAGTGTGAAGTTTTGCTCTGGATAAAGTAAAAATAAATTAAAAAGCTACCTATTAAAAACCTGTCCCCCAGTTGGTGGCAGGTGTGCTGTGGCGATGACCGCTGAGGAGGGTGAATCTCTTCTCCTAAATCATATAGTGCTGAAACCAAAGGTAACTCAGTACGAAAGAAAAGAGTACCTTGTTTTCTTCTAAGCTTTAGAACCTATCATAGTGCCTGATGTTCAATAAATATTTATTGAATTAATGAATAAATGTTACTGGCCAGAAACTAAAGGAAAAACGAGAAGGACTGTCCTCAAGGTGGAATGAACTTCTTCTGCAGTGAACCCAGTCCTAAGACCATCTAGAAGCAGAAAAACAAGGGTAATAATTGTATTAACAGTGTTTTCTTTTAATGGCAAGGTTTGATTTCCAGATATTTTTAAGTTTATATTTTCTTACTTTTCCCCTAATAAATGCACGATAGCTCTATTTTAATAAGAAAAAAATGCAAAATTAAAAACTTCAGTTTTAGAAAAGTAAGGTGGTAAAGTATGAAAATAAAGCAAGTTCTGGCCACAGGGGTCTGGCAGATGCGAGCAAAGTTCACGAGGTAGTGTTGGCAAATAAAGGCCGTCCAGTAAAAGGGTGTCGGGCAAGGACCGGTTGACGAGATTTTAGAAGACGTTCTGGAGTGTGGCGGGCTGTCCCGTCCTGTCGTCAGGCAGCGATCACCAGCTGCTTCCTCAGAGATGAAAGAAAAGTGTAGACTTGGGGGAGCCGACCTTCCTCAACGGGGTTTTTGGTTAAACTCAGTGACAGCTGAGTCCCTTGTGCCCTGGGAACTGCCGGAGTCAGCCGGGGTCCTGTGGGGGGCCTGAGCCCTGGTGCCCTAAGCTCACTCCCAGTCACCGCTGCTGCCCCAGGCCGGAGGTGAATAGCAGGGATTTTGTCCCTGGCTGTTAAACACAGGCATTATTAAAAAACCAAGTTCGTCAACTTGCAATTCAATAAATGACATTAAAAGCAGAAGCAATAAATACTCAAACCATATTAGTTCCTAATGATTTCGCTGGCCTACGTCCTGGTGGTGTCTTTGCCTCCTCTGTGTCTCAAGTGAGGACGAGCCAGGAGTCATCCCCTGGAGCCTCTGTGTTCAGTGACATCCTGTTGCAGCTTGAAATTAGCCACCATGATTGTTCACCATGAAAATCAGCACATTCTAGGAATTTGGGGCTTTTCCTTTTTTCCAAAATGCCAGTGATTAAGATGCATCAGTACACGGCTGTGAACGGGCCCACAAGCCAAGTTTCCATGTTCTATAATAAACTGGCAGCAGCCTCGGCGTTGTTCTGCTTTTGACAGTGTTCTGCTGTGTTTCCCCAAAGGTGACCTCTGCTTTGGAGATCCAGAGTCTCAGGAAGTTTCTAGAGGTGGTAAGCAGAACCTTAGGGTCTTTTTCTCTCTCCCAAGGACTAGGGTACAGCTGTGATGTGGGAATGAGTTGGGGTAGTAATGACACCAGCCATACTAAGAACTCCCTCTGCGCCTGAGGGGTCGGGACCCACCTTAGGTGCCAGTCTCCTCTCTCAGCACCAGTTCTCCCCCTGGAGGACCCTCAGTCCCTCAAGTTCAGGAAGAGCCTGCAGCACGTCTTTTGGGAAACACTTTCCTAAACATATACTCTGAGGGCAGCCCTCTCTTTCCAGAATGGTGTTTCCAACTGCTCTTGGCCTATTGCTTAGGCTTCCCTAGTAATTCAAACTTAAGGCCATCAAAACTGACATCATTTGACCTAAAGCGTCTCCTAACGCCCTATGTTCCTTCTCTTCTTTGATCCCTGTCTCTTGCCATAGCTGTTCCTACAATTGTCTGAGAAAAAGACCCAGGAGACCACATAGACTCTTTCTCTCCCTGAATTGCTCCACTTAGGTCTGTTCAATCTGCCCTCTCAGAAAATGTCTCTGTGCTCCCTCCTCCCCATCTGCCTCAGTTCCGCCCGCCATTTTCCCTTAACCTGTGGCTTTTGTTGTCTCCAGATTGGCCCCAGAACACAGTGATGGCTTCATGCTCACTGTCAACACCCTCTGAGTTGGCTTCTTGCTGGTTTCAGGTAAGGTCACCACTCTCATCTTGGTTGGCGTTGCTTTAATTTAAGGTGAATTTAACGTCCACCTGAATGATTTAGAGCAAAAGTCCGTATAAGAAATGAATGTGTCTCTTTTGGATTTGAAAAGGCATTTGCAATAGGAAAGTGAGACTTAGGCAGCAGAAAAGTAGGAGGCCTTGCTAATGTCTAGTTTTTGTGGTTATTTCTTTCTGACCACAGAAAACCGAGCGCTGGTTCTTTAGGGAATCGCTAGATCAAATAGCCTGAATCAAGCTCTTAATTGACCAGAGAAGGTGGAATCCTTAACTCTGTAACTATAATGAACTTCCCCACAACTCAGAAAAATTCTGGCTGCTTCTTAAAAAATGATGTCTTAAAAAATTTGAATGTCAAGATGCTGCCATATTAAAAAAAAAAAGCAGGTTTCAACTTAAAAGTTTCACCTTTATACCCTCGAGTGGTGAAATGAATATATTTTTCTATATAAGTGAACAAATATTCTAGAACCCACCCCAAACTATTAGTAGAGTATCTCTAGATGACAAAAATGGCTCATTTTCAGATTCTTCTATCTGTTTCATTATGTTTTCTAACATGTCTGCAATGAATATGAATCATTTTTATAAAAAGAAAAAAAGTGAGTTAAAAAAAAAATCTTGGCGGCTTATTAGACTGACCACTCTTAGTTTACTTATGTCCAAGATGACCTTGATTTACCTCTGTCCATGTCCCTCAGATTCATTTTTCTTCCAGAAAAACAGCACGTCCATGCACAAGAGCCCACAGTGTGCCCTGCTGTCTACCCGTGTGGTCTGGCATGTAGCATATTTTCCAGGAGATGGTAGTGCAGCCCAGCCAGGGACCAGCCCTTCTAAGAAAACCTTCGCTCCTCTGTTTGACAATTTGAAAGTAAAAAGTTGCAAGCTGGTTTCATCTCAAAATGCATAAGAGATGCATGGTGAGATGTGTGAGAGTAATTTAAAAATCTCTTACTAAGCTTGCTATTCATTTGGATGTATTCATTTACCAAGCCATTCTAATGGCCTTGGTATTTTATCAATTCTGTGGATTTCCCTCCCCCCACCTTTTTTTTTTTTTTTTTTTTTTTTTTTTTTTTTTTTTTTTTTTTAGTAAGTGGTCTCATTGTGGCTGGAGGGCTTAATGATTCACTTTCCTATTGTATTCAAATAGAATTTAAGTTTAAATATCTAAAATGTTAGTTTTGCATTGCCTTACTTGGAGTGTGTGCTTTTAGTTATTTATGTCCATGTCTTCTTTTAGTTAAGAAGTACTTTTTTTTTCAAGATGTTAAAACTAAAGTAATTCTAAATATTTTACACATGGCTTTTAAAAGTTTACATTCACCCCAGAATTAATTTCAAAATGAATTAAGTTGCTATACTGTTAATTCTAATATCTAAGGGGTGGGGGGGTACAGGCAGATTTAATTCAATTAGGGTGACTATATTTTTTAAAAATAATAATTCATTGATTTTTTCCATCAGTTTACAATATTATGTAAGTTTTGGGAGTACAGCTTCACCTTTTGATGTATATGCCTTTACCACCCTGCACCCACCACCGAGATTCTAGGGCCACCAAACTATCGAATGGACCTCCTGTACCCAACCAGCCCAGCCCCGCACCACTGTCCCTCTGGTAACCATTATATTTTCTTGTAGTCCTAGAGTTATTTTGTTGTTTTGTTAGTTTATTTGCTTTAGTTGTTTATATTCCAATCTCAATGAAACCATCCAGTGATTGTCTTTTACTGTCTGACTTATTTTACTTAGCATAATCCCTCTAGTTCCACCCATGTTGCAAAAAACTAGATTGCATCTTTTTAAATAGCTGTGTGATATTCCGATGAGTATAGAGACCACAAGTTCTTTATCCAACTATCTTTTGGGAGGTGTTCCCTTCAAAGTAAGTGATGCTCTAATGAACATAGGGGTGTATGTATCTTTTCAAATTGGTATTTTCCTAGTCTTTAAGTAAATACCTAGGAGTAGAATTACTGGATCATATGGCATTTCCATTTTCAGTTACATAAGGAACCTCTATACCATTTTCCATAAAACCTGCACCAATTCATATTCCCATCAGTAGTATACCAGGACTCCCTTTTCTCCATACTCTTTTCAACATTTGTATTTATTCCTTTTTATATAAGCTATTCTTGCAGGTGTGAAGTGGTAACTCATTGTGGTTTTGATTTGCATTTCCCTAGCAGTAAATGATGTTGAGTATTTTCTTACATACCTGCTGCTGCCATCTGTATGTGTTCTTTGGAGAAGTGAGGGTGATTATCTTCTTATTTTGTTTAATAAATTTAGCAACTTTTAAATGCCTATCAGAAACATTTCTGAACTATGTCATAAAGTCTTTTCTGAAGGATCATGATATAGACCTCTTTTCACTTCTCTACATAACATAAAACACTCATACTTAATGTACTTCTCTCGCATGTGATAATTTAATGTCCCAAAGGCTCAATAAACTTGAAAGTCTCAATAAGCTTGGTAGGTTAACAAAATGCAACAAAAAAAGGTGGGGTTGGTTCTTAGGAGCAGTGTGGTCCAATACAAGACTCTTCAGTGATGAAAGCTTCCATATCTCTGTTGCCCAATGCTGTAGCCACTAGTCACACGTGACTACTGAGCTCTTACAGCATCACAAGCATGACCAAGGAGCTGAATTTTTAATTTTATTTAATTCTAATTAATTGAAGTTTAAATAGCCACACATGACTAGTCGCTACTGTATAATAGTTGGTTGAATCATATTCAGATAAAAGCCTTCATGGATATTTACCACTTGGTAATGTTCCTTTTGCCTAATAAAATCAATATTTAGACTTGCCTACTTTCCCAGAAAGAGCAAATTAGCCATTTTCATTACCTCTTTGCTTCCAATTCTTCCATGGCAGATGGTAGGAAATGAGAACTCCATCTATTTCCCCAGAGAACATGTTGGCATTTCACTCCATCCCAGTAATTGTCTACTTGAGCCCTGGAGACGCTCCTGACGAGCATCAGATTGATTAAAAAATGAAGTCCTTTATTTTCTGCTTATAGGAGAACAATGAGCCAATAATACAACTTTTATTTTTACATATGAATGAAGAGTATTTACTAGTCATCTATTAACAACTACTAAGGCTTGTTTTTGTGGATCGAGAAGTGATCGCTAATTACCACCTGTCCCCAGTGCTATTAGTTAGGACCCGCAGGAAGCAGAGGCACTCTCGGAATTCAGGTGTGGCTAAGAAGGGAGACTTCACGAAGGTGTGGACTGTGTTAAAGCAAACCTCCGAGGGCCGGTGTGGTACCCAGGGTTAGCGACACAAGGGAGCCGGCTCGCCCCTTCTAGATCCCATCTCAAGGGGCAGAAGCAGCTTCTGGAACCACTTGGGAGTCATAGAGGACTGCTGGGGAGGAGCTGTGGTCTCTTCAAAGTGGGCACAGACGACCCTGGCAACCCTGCCCTTACCTCGACCTCTGAGCTCTCGGAGCATCTCATTGGCAGAGTCAACTGGGAGCTAGAAAATAGGGATCCTATGCGTTCAGGCCATAAAAGCAGCCTTCCCGAGCTCAGACAGCGAGCCGGAGAAGCTCTCTCCTGAGCTGGAGCCAACTGAGCGAGCACAGATGGCTCCAGATAAACCATGAGAGAGCAGAGATGAATAGAAAAGCACCTGCTTTATTGCTCGCGAGAGCTGGGCCGAATTGCAATGTCCGGTTGCACACCTTGGACCTCACTGATGCCTCTCTTCAGGGTGACTGGGCCTGCCCACTAAGCTCACCAGCTCCAGTTCTCAATACCAGCAGCTACCCGGACTTTACCCAGGTTCAGGGTTGGCTCTAGAATGACTCAATATGCCCATCAGTGCACGAGCCACTGGGCTTTACCACCCAGGCCTGGAGTCTCTGGATCCTCTCACCTGCTTCTGGACGCGGAGGAAGGGCCACGCTGTGATCACAGAATCCAGCTCCCCAACAGCAAGCAGGAAAAGGGGGGCTAAGAGACACGACCCAGAAAGGCGGCGGTTGTGACTCGGGTCACAAACTTGATCAATGCCACCAAAAGCCTATATGCTAAATATTCTGATCCCTTCCCAGAGCGAGTGGGAACGATGGACCAGGGGGACCGTACGCTGGAGAAAGCATAAAACCCGGTGTTCGCAACGACTGTTGCGCGAGAGTGCGGCGTGATAGTGACTGGTGTCGGGAGGCCGGAGATACTAGCACAGCCCTCTGGTCAGCGGCTTACGGAGAGCTGGTCCATCTGCTGGTTGGCTCAGTTTTGGACACTTAGCCATTATTTCTCCGGTCCCTGAATATAAGAGTGAGACAGATATACTTAGCTTTTGGCAGCACCTCCTGATCGATGCCCTGGCCCGTGGAGCAGTGTCGTTGTGGTGAAGGGTTAAGTGCAGGGTTTCTCAACCTCAGCACTATCGACAGTTTGAGCCAGACGAGTCTCCGCGGTGGGGTCTCCTGAGTGTCGGAGGATGTTTAATAGGATCCCTGGCGCTCCCCCAACTCCGTGCCTTCAGACCGTACCTTGGAGTTATGACCACCCAAAACATTCCCATACATTGTCAGACGTCCCCTGATCGAGACCCACGGGCCGTATGTGAGCGCTCTGATCCCGTGCCAATTTCCGGAGTCATATCACAATCCTTGACAGATTACAGAAACTAGCAACCTCATCAGCGATGGAAGGTTTCCCATCATGCTCTCTTTTGATTCAACTTTCCGGCTTCTGTAAAAAAATCAGAGGGATCCGAGAGCAAGGCTGAATTACTGCAAACTTAACAAGTGCCAGAGAGACCCAAGCGCATTTGTTGTGCCAGATGTGGTGTCTGCTGTAGCACCAAGTCTTTAGCACTTGAGATAGGACCATTGATTTGGCAACGATTTTCTTCTCAATTGCTATTGGCGTGGGTGGGAGGGGGAGAGCAGCCTGCCTTTGTGTGGCTGTGGAGAGCTGCTTGGGTCTGAGGTTTTGCCCTATTTGCAAGGGAGCAAATTGACCTGCCACAGTTTCACGGATGTTGGCAAAGGACTTGAGATTCCTGGGTCAGACACAGAGGGCTTTATCGTGGAAAAAGCAGTAAGGGGGATTTGCATCTGTTCCCCATGCCCCCCAAGTCTCACTGAGAAGGGAGGGTGATGACAGAGAGGGCTGAGATGGATGCCTGTTCATTGCGGGGGGCTGCCTTCCAGGAGGGGAGGTCCGCTTGTATTGCTCCTCTTTAGCTGGGAGACGTGGCCCACCCCGAAGGCTGCTCACTGTAATCCCAACCCTGAGAAGTAGCCTGGGGACAGTGGGCTGGGTCTTGTGTTCTTGGCACAAACACAAGGGGCAGGGACATTGAGGACCACGAAGGGTTACCTCTCCCAACAGTGGCAGGAACAGGGTCACACTCTGGGCTAAGACCCATGCCGGCTCTTTTCTGCTCTCAGTTGTCCGCAGAAATCATGACTGTCTTTATGTTACACAGAACATCGAGCTCATCCACAGTGTCAGCCAGGAGGAGGAGGAGGCTGAGGGGAGGAGGAGGAGGAGGGGGAGGAGGGGGAGGAGGAGGAGGACTATTCCACCGACTGCTCCCCCCTGAGTATTTGCAAAGCTAGGGCTGTACCACAGGCATCCTTCCATGGGTCTGAAATGGGCCCACAGCTGCCTCTCTTAGGGGCAAACGTGGCTACTCTTCCCCTAATATCCCCACATCTCCCCTGCTGAGAGCCGGCCCGTTCCCCCCCCCACCATGACCTCCACCGGGTGTCACGGGTTTTGGTGCTTTGAGCCAAACTGATGGGCCTCAGAGGACCCCCCACCCTGCCCACAGGGGGAGGGGGGTTGGGATCTGCTTCCCAATTGACTGCCTGGAGGGGCAGGTCAGGTCAGGCGGCCCAGAGGGTAAGGAGGAAGTGCTGAGGAGCGACCCCGCGGGGGGCGACAATGTGCGGACTGGGCTCTGGGACGGGTTGAGTTGCAGTTTGTTCAGCGTTGTCCTTGTGTTTTGGTGCTGGAGAGATGACTCCCGAGCCCCTGACTTGCTGGGTTTGAAACCAAAGGTTGAGACTTTTCTTTGCTTGTCATTTATCAATGAAAATTAATATGTTAATAGAGTTTAATCAAAGTTTTGACTCAATATGTCACTAATAAGGCTGCCTGCCATGCCTTCTTGATTGAAATAATCACTGCTGTGAAGTGAATTCAAAGTTTAGTGAAAGAGGGATTTATTAAAGGGGTTATTCAGAGAAAGCTGAGGACCCAGGCCCAGGAGACCTGTGTGAGATCCTCTCAGTGAAGGGTCCCTGCCCTCAGAATTCTGGCCTCGGTTTGTATCGGTGCATGCACAGAAAGAATACATAATAGTTTTTTTGTTTTTCTTAACAAATGAAAGGAGATATCTACTTAATTTCTAACATTTTCGATCAACGAAAGGAGGCTAGTGCCTAACAAACTTAGTTCATTGTTAAAGGAGAAGCTTGTTCATAACGGTGACTCCCCGGATCTTCCGAGCTCATTCCGCTGGAGCCATGTTTATTGCGAAGATGGGAGGAACGAAGATATCTGAGGGTCTAATCCTAAAAGCACCCGCGAAAAAAATAATCTCCATTAAAACTGTACACATAAGGTAATTTGATCTACTTTGAAGTATTACAGATGAGATCTGAATGCATGACATGGGCTAATATGGATATTCTGTTTTGAATAACATGGTGGTGGTGAGGAAGGCTAACAGCCACCGAGCACTTAGCCATGCTTTAGACGCGGTGCTAAGTGGTTTTCATTAATTCGCTCGACTAGTTCTTACAGAAATCGTGTGAGTTAGGTAAAATGATTATTTGCGTTCCCCTATGATGAAACTGAGAGCTAGAGAAATTAGGGAGCTTTTCCAAATCCTGTAACTTGCAAGTGGCAGAGAGAACACAGCCCAGATGCTCCGCCCAAGCTCATCAACACTGTTTCACTGCAGTAAAATTAATTAGATAATAACACATTAGAAAAAATCATAGTCCTTTGTGATATTGGTCAGTTCTGACCCCTGCCTTTGCTGTTTGACTCCTTTGGATGATAAATCTTTGATAATTTTGAGTGTATAGATGGCTGAGTGTGCTTACCTTTAATTAAAGAGAAGTATATTTAATTGCACTGGCAAATTTTGAATGCTTGGCTATCTTCTGAGCTGGCAAAACCTCCTAAGTTCTTCAGTTAACCCTCCTACTTCCAGAGATTTTGATTAAGCAGCGAGAGTTTGCACAGTGGGGGCCTCCTCGTCTTTCAGCATTAGGGCTCCCCTCACCAGCCTCCTTCCCTGATGGAGCTGAGGGCGCTTTGGGGGTTTCATGGCCAATGGCCTTCAGAAGGTGCTTTCTCGCCTTTCCCAGGTACGTGTGCTTTAGCAACGAGCAGTTCCCAGATCGTTTGATAAAATTCCTTCCCGCTTGCTCAGGACTGGGGAGCAGTTTTAATTAGGGGCTCAGCGCAAGGACATTTGAATATCAGCCGCTGAGAACTTAGAGCTTTTTTCAAAACCAGAACCAATATTTTCTATATCAAATGCTAGATTTGAAGGCCTCATTTGCAAATTAAAGCCCACATGTTACTGGCATTTGCCTCCTGTCATCTCTCAGGCACAATCTCTGCGCCCACTCACGCTCCCTCCATATCACTTTCAAGGGCTGAGACCTACTCAGGGTAGGATAAAGGGGAGAGATGGTCACCTGGCAATCAGCCTTCACTTTTAACACTCCCGGGAGGATTTTCATTACCTTTTCAGGGCCCAGCCTTCCGTGTTCCCTTCTCAAGGTCAGTTCTGCCCAGACAGCTCCTGGTTTCAACTTCCTGCCACTAATGCGCCCCCACCACAGCCTGTGCCCGTGACCCCACCTGCATCGGGAGAGGCCCTTCTCTTCTGTCTTCCTGGTGACCTTTCCCTGGGCTAGCAGGTCCCCTCTGCAGCATCCAGGTCGCCTGGCTACGGTGATTGCATTGCGGCAGGCGGCTTCTCCCTTGTTAGAAGTGACATCACTGTACATTAAAGACATCATATCTCCTTTCATATTAAAATGCCTGTCAGCTCTCCTGCTCAAAGGTCGTAAATCTGCCAGGGTAGCCTGAGCTTGGGGAGTTTTCATTATGAAAATATGAAGATAAGCACTCTGTTTTACTGTCAAAGGGAAAGAGGTAGGCTTCTAGTAATGACATTACTTTACAAAATAAATATACATTTTCTTAGCTGAGTGTTGTGTAAGCAAAATTTGAAGAGATAGCTGCCTCCACCCTTTAAAAAAAATTTTTTTTTTAAATTCAGGCTTAAAAAACAGGCTGGCATAGCTCAGGGAGGAAATATAGTTGCAGTGAGATTTATTAACGTATGCGGTTCCCGCTTGCTCTTCTTGTAAATCATGAGACATTTTCAATGATTTTAGCCCTTCGGTTTTAGTTGTCCAGTTAGGAAGTGGCAGAAGAATACTTAACCCACGATTCACCTTTAATTCCCGAATGAAGTCACCTTTGTGTTGGGTTTAAGCCTTTTCTTAATGTTTTAAAAGACTGTCTATCACCAAATCATCACTTGCTGGTAGAACCCGTCTGACCAGCCTGTGTGGCTCATGTGTACAGCTGAGGTGAATTTAAGGAGTCCTGTTTGTGCACGGTAAGTGCTCCTTTCTATCTAATCACATAAAAATGTAGGAAAATTATTGAGGAGCCTTTAACTTTTCCCAAAACCAGTTGCCTTTGTGAGTCTTCAGTCTTTCAAATGAACCCTTTCTGGGCACAGGGACATTTAGATTTTCTGGCAGGCCTTGAGATCAGAGACCTACACTAAATGCTCACACACCCTGGGCTCAGGGCTGCGTGTGCGAGCGTGTGCCAGCGGATGAGTGAAGCAAAGTGGTGATTCTCAGTTCAGTCTTTGGTTCACCTTGCAACTTTATTCTTATTTTGTGGTTTGTGAAGAGGAGCTTAGATTTCAGGCACTATGACTTCTCTCTGCAGAGGTGACCGCCAAGATTGGTGTGGGGCTGTTCAGGGCACCCCAATAAGTGAGAAGAGTAGCCCAACTGCCTTTGCTTACCCTGTGGATTCGTCGAGTCTCCAGAGAACTCAGCTTCTCCAAGCTGACAAATCAAGAGGTTTTGCTAGGATGGGATGCCCTCCCTCTTCACCGATAGACGGCGAAAAGAGAAGCATTTCTGTGTTCCTGTGTGTTCCTCTCACTGATGAGTTTGGACACATCAGAACTTTCCCAGGTAAGCCGGAGGATAATTTTATGTGTGGGGTTTAGCTGTGATTCATTATTTCCAGGCCATGTGGCTTGTGGCTTTCTATGGATCAATTCAAATGAGAAAGCTCCACCCATTCAAGACCAGGAATGACTTGGCAGCTGACAGACCCTCCAATTGTCAGAAGCAAAGAAGACAGACCTCCAGGGAGGGGGCTGGAGCCCAGCACCGGCTGTGACCCTGCTTGATGTTCTTTGTGCCTGAAGTCCCAGCTCCGGCCGGGCTTGCTGGGTCTGCTCCCTGGCTCTCTGCCTAGAGCGGGAGTCCGTGTGAGGTTCGTCAGCACCCCGTCCGCCCGGAATAAGGTAAGCCCGGGAGCGGGCTCTGTTGTCCTCTGTGACTGTGAATCCATGGGCCGCGTTGTAAGGGAAGGAATTTGGGACTCTTCATTCTCCGGGTAGATGATGCCATGTTTTAAGTTTTCAGGAGAATTCTCAAGGGGCTCTAGGGTCCTTTCCCAGCCCCACCCCAACGTAGACCATGTTTCAAAAGACAAGGACTTAGAGGGAATGGCAGAGTGTCCAAGCTCCGCGGGGGGCCTCAGAGACAAACCGGCTGCTCAGACCCCGTCACCCGAGAGACCCCCCGGGCGTCGGGCGGGAGGAATGGCGATTCCAAAGGAAACCAAAATCTTCATTCTGAGCATCCAACCCCAAAGGCATTTAAGGGAATCCCCAGCTTAACGATCCACACGTCGAAGAAGGGGGGACTTGGGTCAGGAGCCCTTTGTCCTCCACCGAGCGTGGGCACTGCACTGCCTAGGAGAGCCGCGGCCTGCTGCCAGCCCCTTCCGGTTCCCGGCCGCCCTCTCCTGGGAAGGGGCTGGGGCCTGAGCCGCTGGACATGGGGGGGCCGCAGCCTCCGGCCCCAGAGCACCTGTGAGCACTTGAGGCCGTGGGAACTCCGCGGAGTCATTCGTCCGCCCTGAAACTTGGTGTCCTCAGCCTGCAGGAGCTGGGAACCAGTTACCAGCTCTATAAAACCAACAGGAAGGGCCTCCCCAGTGGCCTAGGGGTTAAGTCTCAGTGCTATTCTGAGTTGGATCCCTGGCCAGGGAGATTCCCACATGGCACAGCAGACCTCTCCTGCCTCACCCGCTGCTCCCCTCAGCAGTGTGCTTCAGTGGATCTGCCTGTTCTGCTCCCCACTCTGTCTCTGGTGAACCCTCGTACCCCCTGCAGCTCTGGCCTACACCTCAGCTCTTCTATGCAAAAATAAATAAATAAAATTCTTAAAAACAAACAAGCAAACAAACAGGAAGAATCCTAGCATCCCTGAGGCTGCAAAGAAATGATTTAATCACTCTGCAGTGGTCCCTGTTTACCAAGATATATACACGATTGAAACTTCCTGCAGTTACTACACGGCCCCCCAAACACCAAGTCAGGCGTGGTTAGCAAGTGGAATCATAGCTGATGGGACAGGCCACTGCAGTGGACATTCCTGCAGGGAAGGAGTCAGCTCGCCTTTGCTCCTCTGCACTGGCCCTTTGTTGCTGGCCTCCTGCTAGAGGCAAACCCCGCTGGGTGTTAGCACCCCCACATGGATTCCCCTCACTGGTATAGCAACATTGGCTCCAACTCATTTCTAAAATAAAAACTTTTGCAAAGATGATGATTTTTTTTTTTAGAAGCAGAAAAGGTATATCTCTCCCATTAGTTAAAATTCTGCAGAATTTTAAAATTCTGGACATCAAGACCAGGATCCTAAGCTCAATTTATACCAAGGCTCATCAGTTCACTTTGTTCCGGAGCCATAAACTGAACCTCCAACCGATGAATATCCTCTGCCAATGTGCCATTTTATAAGCGTCTTTTATCAATCAGAAGATTCCGGGCCTCCCCGGTGGCGCAGCGGTTAAGCGCTGCACTGTGGAGCTGTCAGCAGCGGTGACGTGAGTTCGACGCCTGGCCGGGGAGAATCCCACATGGTGCGGCAGACCTCTCCTGCCTCGCCCGCTGCTCCCCTCAGCAGTGTATTTCTGATCTGCCTGTTCTGCTCCCCACTCTGTCTCTGGTGAACCCTCTCGCCACCCCACTCCTCTGGCCTGTGCCCCAGCTTGTATGTATAAATAAAAAATAAATCTTTAAAAAAAAAAAAAAAAAAGAAGATTCCGTGCCTGAAAAACAAGAATGAATCAGAACACATATATTGCAGTAGGAGTTTTAAAACATGTTTTATAGTGTTAGCCAAAGCTAACAAGTGGGTGCCCCTTTCCCAACTCCCAATGAAGGGGTGCAAAAGGCAGGAAGCAGCTGGTCTGGTCCTGTGAAAAGGCTGCACCCAAGTAAAATGCTGTCTCTGTGAAAAAGCAAACAGCTTTTGGAAGCTGCTGCCTCCAGATAAATTAGTAAATTCAAAGAATGTCAACTTTAAGATTTGTTACATTGCTAACTAAATATGTAACTCATCCCTGTAGGCTCTCAATAGATGGGAATAGAATAAATTTTAGCAACTCTCCTTGTTTTCTTCAATGCTGGACAACATCAGATAGATACAGTAATAGGAGCCTTCCCGGGCTGTTTTTGCAGAAAGCCTTCAAATGTCTTATGTAACCTCCTTGTAAGGTACACATAGATTCCTGAGGAAGTTCAGAAATTGGGACACTTTCCCAGAGACTCTCTGGAGGCTGCTCCTGGACTGAAGTTCTCAGTCTTGAGTCTTTAATAAATTCACCTAGTTTTACTTGCCTC
The DNA here is from genome assembly GCA_004024925.1 of Scalopus aquaticus. Lineage (NCBI taxonomy): Eukaryota > Metazoa > Chordata > Mammalia > Eulipotyphla > Talpidae > Scalopus > Scalopus aquaticus. The sequence goes on from PVIJ01001794.1 coordinate 127,824, forward strand.
AATTTTATAAGCTGACAATGGGCTGAAATATACTTTAGTTATGTGGCTGATTATATTTTCCATAGAGGGCAATAACAAGGTGCTCCATCCCACCTCTTCTTACAATGTGACTTTGACACTCTTTCTGTTGATGAGGGGTTTGATGGTCCCCTCCAAAGTGAAGGTGTTTTTGATCATTTTGACAGTGGAATATGGTAAAAGTGATTTATGTGACTTCAGAGGCTGGGTCTTAATAATCTTCTGCCTTGTTTGTGGGCACATTCACTCAAAACATCTTCAACTGCCCTGTAAATTGTCTGACTACTAGGCTTCCATGCTGTGGGGAAGCACAGCTAGCTCACACAGGGGACAGGTGAGGTGGGCCCATGGCCACGTAAACAGAGAGCTGCTTTGCCGCTGCAGCTGTAATTCTGCTCTTCCTAGGACTACATCCTTGGGAGAAAAACCAAATTCTCACCCCCATACACCGTGAGAGGTAAGACGGTTGTTATTTCAATAACTAAGTTTGCAGTGATTGTCATTAAGCAGTAGATAACTGGGGAAACATTAGGTCTTTTGCCGGGATTACTGCAATGTACATCGGTATCTGTGCAATTTAAAGGAAATCAAATTGGTAAAGGTCAGCTGATTTCATTCAAGTCCAAGTTCCACAACATACTAATCATGTGACCTTCGGCAAATTCTTCCTCCTCCAACTCATTTACAGATTGTAGATGACAACTGCAGTTACTTCCTAGCACTATATGAGGATTAAATTAATCCATATTTGTAAAATGCATGTTATGGTACATGGCTAATAGAAAGTGTTAGCAGGAGAATACCTTGTAATATCAGGCTGGAAGAATACACAATTGGTGTCTCAAACACAAATATGTAAAGCTGGAAACACTAGGATTACTTGGGGTTAGGTGTGTGCTAAAGGCCTCTGTCTTCCAAGAGCTCATTATAGTCCACAAGTGATAAAAAATAAACAGACATTCACAAATCAGTCCCATTATTTTTGAAAACAGCTGGACACTCTCATTTATCCTGAAGGAGTATACATTGGCCTTCCTCGGGAGAAATATGGCAATAAATATAGCACAATATCCTGAACATGTGGAAATCACTGGAAATGTGATTCTCCAATGGAAGATTTATCCAAGGGAATACTCAGATAAGCATCCACCCAACCCCCTAAAACACACATACACACAAATATATGTTTTGGCTGTGGCAAATAACTCAAAATACACACTGATTTGATAATAAGGGGATTGACTAGATAATGGCTGAGTATCATGCAGCTATTAAAATAATTTTATATTCAATGACATGGAAAGATCTTCACTTAGTATAAGTGAGAAAAAAAGATAATACAACAGTGATCATAACACTGAGCAGGAGAGAGTGACAGAAATGGAAATGATCTGGAAAGTTCTGTACTCACATGCTATTTTACTTTGAGTGGTGAGCTAGGACAATGGGTTTTTTTTTCTCTTCTTTTATCTGTAATTTATCTACAAAAATCATTATTATGGTTAAAAAATGTTTAAAATGGCTGCATCTCACTCAGGGCTTGTCTTTTTCTTTAAGAGGAATAAACCTGTCTCATTAAATGTTCATATTTGCCCTATTGGGCAAATCTTGGTCTATCTTCAATAAAAACACATGTTTAAGAAACCATCAGTTTTTCCAGAACTGGAGTAAGGCTCTGGCTTGGATTCGATGTGCTGGAGGAGGAGGTGAAATGCAGTCGGTCAGCCAGGACAGGCTATGAGCTCAGAGGACACACGCCCTTCCTGAAAGACCTGAGCCCCCCAGGCCCAGCCGCGGACGCAGCGCGGACGCAGCACCTCGTGGCTGACCTGCCCCCAGAACCCTCACGGCACTGACAGAAAACAGCTCTTGTCTCCGGGCTTTGACCGAGTCGATTTTCCTGCGAACAGTCAGGCACACGCACCCGGAGCGGCTGGTGCCCTGGCCTGGGTGGCACCTGCCACCGTCGGGGAGGGAGACCCTGCATTTCTCAGGGGTAGGAGTAAGAGGCTCGTGTCTTAGGGCTTACACACTTGCCGAGCTTTCAGGTGGCCCAAAATCTCTCGCTTGGCCTCCTCACGTCGCCGTCCCCCCCTTGCGGATGCTTAGTGTTTTAGTTCTTGGCCTGAACGGCCTCGAGCCCACTCAGCACCACGGGGTAGGAAGGCTGGTCGGTGGGGGCGCTCGGAGCCTTTGGACAAGTGGGCACCTTTCCTGCTTGCCCGGGATGGCTTCACACCTCTAAATACCGCCCCCCCATGCCTGGCACTGGGCACCAGCTCTTCACACTAAGAGCTTCTTCCTTCCGCTGGGAAGGGGCTCCACCTGACGGACGCACGCCGGGAAAATGGCAGAGCGCGCCGCTTGATCGGAACTGAGCTTATAAGCGCTTTGCCATGACGGCATTTAGCTGAAAAAACTGGGGAAGAGCCTGAGAACACGTGTTATCTTGGGAACCACTTAGAGGAGAGAAGTGAAGAGCCCTGGGGCAAGCTCAGTTAGAGGGGGACACTTGAGAGATGCCCCATGAGAACTGGGGGGTGGCCGATGAGCACAGGGGAGGAGGCGCCTTGGCCAAGAAACGTGGAATGTGGCAAAGACAACTCCTCTCCTCCTCTTTGACCAGCACTTACTATTCACGCGGGGGGCTCAGGCACCCTCCTAGAGAGTTATACTCCCCTGCAGGGAGGCAAGGCTCACCCCCCCACAAACGCTCTCGATAGAGATTTTGCTTGTGTGTGTCTTCCAATGGACGTTCCTCCTGTGCCGTGCGCCTGCCTTGCCCTGCTCCTTGCAGGCTGAGGGGGAGACTTGCTACCTGGTGAGCATCTCCACACCCCGCCTGCCGTGTCACCTGCGCAGAGTCCACCATCATCCCCTGCGTCTTGCACGTGGTCCCAGGTTTCTCACTCTGTTCCCAGGCAGAGCACTCCATGCTTTCTAATATGGCGCTTCGTGCAAGTTTGTGTGATCGCTGGACTCACCTTGTGTGAAATAATAGCTCTGAGTCAGGTGATCTCTCCAAGGCCAGGGAAAGCTGCCCTGGTTTGGGAAAGCAGGAACGTCAAAGAAGAAGGAGGCCGTGGGCAGAGCGCTGCCAAGGTTGCCTTTCTCCACGCGTCCCGCCGAGAGAACAGCATCCTTCAGGACGCAGAGGAGGGCCCAGTCATCTTCCTTTCGTTTTTGATGAAGGAATTAATTTCTCTACCACAGCGCCCCTCCTGAATCTCTATTTCTTTTAGTCTTGAATTTTTATAAGTGTACTATTGAGTTTTGCTCTAAATTATACTTTAGAAGCCTTTTTGAATTGCTTGGGATGGGGAATCGGGGACACTAAAACTCGTTTTCCTTCCCGCGTAGCTGGGGAGGCGCTCAGCTGAGGAGACGGAGCGCCTGGTCTGGGGAGGAGAGTGAAGGCGACGCTCCAGCTGTGGTTCTGAGTGTCCCGCTGCCCTGGTCGGAGTGGGCGCAGCAGCGCGACTTGGGCAGCCACGGCCAGCCTCAGGCGCGTGGTTATTGATGAAGGAATGTTTATTAATGATTGTGTGCCTGGGAGGGGAGCGCGAGACAGGAAATGCGGAGGTTCTGATTCCTGGAAGAGTCCAGATCCAAGAACTTTAAATTTCTTTCCAATTTATAGAATCTGTGCTACTCAGAGAGCCTTATCCTGGGCCCACCCCACCCACTCAGTGTGATTAAAGTAAATCCCACCATGGTAATATCCATCCTGGCTCCGGGCTAAACTGGAAGCTGTATTTATTCTTGTTTTGTGTCGCAGGCAGCCTGTTTGTCTCCATTGTTCAGCCTAAATCAGAAGAGCTTGCTTCTCCTTCTGACAGAAGGCGGCTGGGTTCATCCTAGGTGAGTTCACAGAGAGGAGTTCAAGGTAAGAGGGTTTGATTCTTTCCTCTAATTACAACTTGTATACATAGGTGTCTGACCCAGCAATCCCGTTCCTAGTTCCTAGGTATCTACCTACGGAATGCAAAAGAACACTAATTCCAAAGGATTTAGTGTTCACTAAGTTCTCGTAGTATTTACGAGAGCCACATTCTGGAAACTCCCTCAGTTTCCAATGACAGAGTGGATTAGGAAGATGTGGGATATCTACACAATGGAATAATACTCAGCTATATTAAAAAAAAAAAAGATGAACCCTTGCTATTTACAGCAGCTGAATGGAAATGGAGCGGATGATATGCTAAGTGAAATAAGTCGGAAGGAGAAAAAGAAATACTGGATGATTTCACTCAGAGGTGGAATGTAAAAGAGTGAAGGAACAGTCAAAAAAGGAACAAACCCTAAAAAAATTCTGACTATAAAACTGAGGCTACCAGAAGATGGTGTGCGGGAATAGGGAGTTAAGGTAGAAGGGGCTCAGTGAACTGTGGTGGAGGCTTCTTGGGCCATTGGTGGTGGGTGTGGTGTGATAACATACATCTGAAGAGGTGTGAACCTGTAATCCTAAATCTCATACAGGACTGTAAACCAATGTTACCTCAATGAAAAATAATTCAATAAACAAACAGACAAATAAATAATTGATACCATAAGTAAATAAAGACAGTTGTAAGTTTCCCAGATTCTTTTTGGGACAGATACCAAAAAGAGAACAATCCTGTGTTTCTGAGACAGCTTATCATCCTCCCTGTGTGTGACTGTCCCCAAATGTGTCCAGACTCTGGTGCAGGTTTTGTCACAACAGAAACTGCTCCAGTTTTGCTTCTGAGGGCTTTAGGGAACAGCAGGTATGTTTCTTATCGTAATGACTTCTGTGAGACAGAGACAGTCATGTCTCCTGACATTAAAGAGAGAAGTGGCCAAATGCTTCAGAAAAACAAAATTGAGATGCAGAAGCTAATGCTTACATACTGGGAATTTCCAGAGACCTAATAGTCACCAACCCCAAATTGGGGAAAACAGCTTTCATGCTAGAGAAGTAGCACTTGGTCTTAAATTTTTGCATTCTTTTTGGATAAAGGCCTGAGATTCTGGGGCTGTTCTTGAACGTGACCCTGCTAGTTTATAATATGCTACATTTTAACTATACCACAGAGCTGGTGAAAGAAACCTTTACACCATAAAAGCATGTGGGTTTATAACCCACCCTGGAAAATCAAAGACATCTGTTGGTTTTTTTTCTTTTTTGCTCTAAACATTTTTCCTAAGTCTAAATGTAAAACACTGGTTCAATTCAATAATATTTTGAAATGAATTTAGTCATGATATGTCATAAGAGAAATGGATTGTGAGTCTTTTGTAGTTGAAAAAAAAATCAAAATTTTCACACTGTTCGTTAAAGCCACATTAGAAAGAAACATTTTGCAAGTTGAATTCATTTAAATTAACTTGGTAGCAGGTATTCTAACAGAGGAAATGCCTCAAACTTGTAGGAATGCATTTTTAAGAGTTGAAAGACCAGGGAAATCGTCGGTTGATATTGAAACAGTTCCTGAATTTTTTCTATACTGTACTTTATTGATTTGGACTGGCTGGGCAATTTTAATTCATTTCACTGGGGTAAAATTAACTTCATTGAAGACAATGCGCTCAGTGAAGAGTCCAGCCTTATATTCTGCAGATTTCTAACATCAACTATAATTCACAGAGGCCAACAAAACTCTTTTCTTTGTAGCTGGGTAACCATTTATGTTTGAGGTGAAGATGTTAATATGGAAATTTTGTGAGCTAGGAAAGAAGATGAACGCTATCATTCTAATTTATGACCTTTCAGATGAGGCCAAATGTAAAGGCAACGCCAATTGTTTTATATCTCAGAACCAGCACATAGCAGATGTATGAAATTTGGAGTGTTAGACATAAACTTTTATTGCCAAATTATAAATAATTTCTCCCACTTATAATGTTCACCTTTCAAGTTCATCTTGATTAAAATACAAGGGCAGCTGCACAGACTTCACTGAATTTTACAGCTGAGACAGGTTTTCTCCAGTTCACGGTGGAACATCAAGCATCACAGCATTTGAAAGACCCTCCCCACTGGAGGGCAAACCTTGAACCCATCTCTTTTGAAATTCAAGTGATACCAAAATGATGGTCAACCAAATCTGGACCTTTACCTCAATACCTTAAACATTGTACTTGAGGCCAAGGGCCAAGATGTAGAATTTGGTCTAAAATTTTGGCTAAATTCTCGGTAAAAACATTATTTTTTGGTTAATAAAAAAAAGGCATCCTGCCTCTCTTGAGAAATGTGTCCATCAGTCAATCAGCTTCTCTTCTCAGAAGATATTCAGCCACTACAGAGCCTTTCTTCTCATTTATTAATGAAATATTTTCACATCCCATGAGAAAAGGTAGAGAGTAGATACCCAAAACTAGAATGTGAAGGATCTGGTATTTTTATTGTGCAGTCTGTAAGCCCAGGAATCTCCAGTGCATCCAATACTTGATACCAGTGAATGCATTGCTGCAATAAGACCAGTCAATGCTCTGAGAAGCGTGACACTGATTTTGGGATTAAAATCTGCTTTGGACACTATTGGCCTGTCCAGTTCCATGCTTGCATCCATCAGCAGTGTCAACATAGTACAATTGCCCACGTACTCACACGGTTGTTGGGTATTGTACAAAAGAAGCTCAACATGATACTTTCTCTTAGAAACATGAAACACTGAAGGACAAAGCTTTTTAAAGATATAGGTGCAAAGAACTAAAAATGTTTGGAGCAAATCATGAAATGGCAAGAGTTCACTTTAGTATTCTTATACCAGCATGTGCCTCTTTTACCTGTAAAAGGACTATTATCCAAAGTATACAAAGGACCCTTAAAACTCAGCAATCAGAAATCCTGAGCAATCTGATTTTAAAATGAGCAAAAGATCCTCACTGAAGAAGATATATGGATAGCAAATAAGTACATGAAAACATGGTCCACCTCATAGGTCAGTGGAGACTGCAAATTAAAACAGTGATGCGATTCCACTATACACCTATTAGAATAGTCAAAATTCAAAATACTGGAAACACCAAATACTGGTGAGGATGTACAGCAACGGACACCGCTGGAGGCGATGTAGGATGGTGTAGTCATTTTGGAAGCTTGAAAGTTCTTCTAAAACTAAATATATTCTCATACAATTCACCAACTCCTTGGTATTTAACTAAGTGAGATGAAAAATATGTCCACACAAAAACTCTGCACATGGATGTTATAGCGATTTTGTTCATAATTGCCCCAAATTGGAAGCCACCAAGAAGTCCTTTAGTAAGTGAATTCAAAAACAAAATTGTGGAATATCCAGGCAATGGAACACCATCCATGCTAAAAAGAAATGAGTTATGAAGCCATGAAAAGACATGGAATGACCTTAATTGCACACTACTAAGTGAAATCAGCCCATTTGAAAAGGTTCTACCCTGTATGATTCCAACTTTATGATATTCTGGAAAAGACGAAATGATGGAGACAGTAAAAAGAACAGTGGTTGTCAAGGGCTAGTGGGGAGAGAAAAATGAATAGGCAGAGCACAGAGAATTTCTACAGCAGTGAAAATACTTTGTATGACACTGTAATGGTGGATCCTGTCATTATGTCTGTTAAAATCTGTACAGCACCAAGGGTGAACCCTAACACAAACTATTGCCGTTGGGTGATAATGATGTGTCAGTGAAACAACTAAACCAATCTGTGTATGTTCAACTAGATTCTGTCCAATTATTTTTATGACTTTAAGCCTCCTTTAATAAATTAATAAATTATTGTTAGTGTTCAGAGTTTTGAAGACTAATTCTCGGGGGACTAGTATTCGAAAAGTCTTGCACGTTTTCTTTCTACAATAAAAGATGTTTTTGAAAAAACCCTGTGAAATAGAAAATTGCTTTGTGAGTTGGTATAAGCTAAATTTAAGCTGCTGAGGCGGTTCAGGGCACAACCACATTTTGATAAAATTGTTGGCTCATGAAGTAATTCATGGCGCCTACTCCATTTGTCTCGCTGGGCCCTTGTGGATGCATGCTTCGCAGAAAAAATCGCAGCTGCTGGGCAGAAGAACCAAGCCCTTAACATTCCTCAGTGCCCGCTGCCTGCCACACCATCAGGACTCTGAGGTACAGGGAATGAGGCTATGAATAAAAAAAGTTAAGTAATTTTTTAAAAGTCATTGAATCAACCAGTGAGCAATGTGGTACAATTCGATGTCTTTTAGGAAGAAGGTTTTTAGGTTTTGTATCCCGTTATGTTTGTTCTTTGCAGCTAATTATTTTGTTTAAATGATGCTTGTTTAAATTTTTTTTTGTTTACATTGTATTTTATACTGCAAAAACTTCAAGTACAATCTTTTCAATAAATCTGTGAATGCTTTGTTTTTAACCAACATGAGCTTTTATGGAAGGCTATAAGGATGTCTCTCTTTTCTACCAAATCACACCCAACTGTTCTTTCCACCATTCCAAATGAATGTCCCTTTCTTTAAGTGAGGCTTATAAGAGAAGAGGGGTGAGGGGAAGGACATAATGGACTATGGTGGAGGATTCTGCGTGCTTTGGTGATGGGAGAGCTAGGTAACCACACCTGGGGGGAAAAATACTGTCAAAAAATTAATGAGGAGATAAAACAATGGTATATATACATATATATATTTTTTTAAAGGGGGTAACTCATTTTTAAGGATTCTGCCTTTTAGATTCTGTAATACTTAACAAGGTTAAGGATCTGTTGAAAGATCCTATTGCTTTGTTTGCTGAATTAAATATCATATATAGAATAAACGACTAAGTTTTAAGCTGATGAAAGAATGTGTGCAGGGAAAAGAAGGAATCAAGTCTTGATATAACAGGTTGCTTCTTTTCCCTCCCCCTTTCCATTAATAGCCAGAATATTGAGAATTCATGCAAAATTCCAAAGCAAGTTCCCATAGCAGCACTTAAAATAATGTCTGCAACCATTTCCAATTAGAACTAGTTGGTTCTCGTTTATAATGAAACACAATTTATGTCATTATAATACGAAGTTACTTTAGTGATTTTAATTCTTTTTGTGTCAATTAGGGTCGCCATGGAAACACTCTTGCTAACAATGACTTCGTCTTCATGTTTTTAATCAAAATCCAAAGGTGGGTGTAAGGACTTCAGGCTGCTCACTTCATTTATTTATTTGCATTAAATTATTCAAGGACGCGTCTGGGTCCTCACAACCGTTACTTCAGCAGTGAATTCCAGTTTCCTTGGCTTCTAGCTGTTTCTTCCATTTCTGCCTAGAAGAAATCCTGCGTAAAGAGGCCACTTCCAGGTTTCGGGGTGGGTAGGAGTGGGTGGAGTGCTTACTTTCTGCTAAAAGAGAGACTACTTTCAACTCTAACCCCACCACACCAACTTCGCCTCCAGGAAAAGCCCGACACTGGCTTTGCGCGTTCTGGAGCAGCCAGGCAGTTTTGGCCCCCGCGGCTGCCGTAGCCAGGTCGGCGGGGATTGGCTGAGACGGACGGGCCTCGCCCCCAGCGCTTTCAGTTTCGGTTTCGCCCGGTGTTGGCGGAACCCGGGGTCGTGGGCGCCTGCAGTGGGGATTCCCGAGCCCCGTCGCGAGGTGAGGCCGGCGGCCCGCGGCCCCGCGGCCAGTCCCCGCGGGCGGGCCGTGAGGCGCGGCCGCTCGCGACCGGGAGGGCGCAGACAGCGGCACCTGGGAGTGGCGGGTCACGGCTGCGTCGAGCGCGCGCTTTCCGGGCGCTTAGTGCCTGGGCGCCCCCGTTGGACCCCGGATTAGGGAGCCCGCCCCTGCAACCCGTCGCCGAGGGGCTCCTAGACCGCGCGGTGGGGAACGGCACTGGCCTGGGCCCCCAGTGGGCTTTCGAGGCCGCTTCTGGGAGTCGGAGTTCTGCAGGGAACCCCGACTTTGGCCCGGGGATTCGGCCGGGAAGCGGTCCCCGAAGTCGGGGCCAGACTTAGCGCGCTGCTAGAGCTGCTGGAGATTGCTGGGTTTCCGTTCTGTGGGGTGGCTGCGCCTGATACCCACGAATTAGAAGCTGGAGCAGCCCAGCTGACAGCGGTCAGGTTGGGGATGCCCACAATTGTCTCCGTGTAGGGGCGCGCGCGTTCGGGGCAGGTCTTTTTGTTTAGGGGGTATGCAATCAGGTGATAGCAGATAGGATTGGTACTGATGCAGTGTGGCCCCCTTAGACTGCTGTAGAAAGTGAAGTTCAGAGTGGATTAGCAAAGAAAAGAATGTTCCCGGAGCCCCTCCACTTGCACTCTTTTTCTGTGTTTTAGTCTTGAACGTGCTGGTTTCTCTCGGAGCTATTTTATCGTTTAACCATGTATTTAGTTTTCCTCTCTCACTTAAAAATTCTCCCTAAATGTCTTTTCTAATGTTGTCTCTTGTAGCGATCAGCAACCTGTTATTGTGTTGATCCTATAAGCTCTTCAACTATTTACCGACCTTGAGGCATTTAGGGTGTTTGTGAGTTTTTGCTTCACTGTAGCACCCCGGGTAATACTTTGATAAACTTTTTTTTTAAAGCTGTATTTCAGATTATTTACTTAAATTGGACTCCAGGAAGTGAAATGATTAGAATAGATGTTGTGATCTAGTAGGGTCCTTTTTGGACTTCTACACCTTATCAAATTGTTTTTCAAAAAAGTTGTGGTTGGATGATTTGCCTATTTCACCTGTTTCACGAAAAGTATGGCTCATCACTAAGTAAGGCTGCGCCTTTCTTATTTTAAAATTTATTTTTATGGCAGGGTCTGGCAATTCGTTTGCTTGAATTTGGTGCTGGAACCTGCAGAGGAGTGTGTGTGTGCGCGCGTGCGCGCGCACGCGTGCACTTCCTGAAGTCCTGATTGAAAGTTAGAGGGAGTTGATTTGTTCACTTGTCATCTCCACATAACGCCCTTGTTTTGCAGGTGAGGGACCTAGGACCTTAACAGGTGAAATGAGTTCACTGAGGCACAGGGCTAATTAAGGAGCAGAGCTGGGATTAGAACTCAGGTTCCTGCCTCCCAAGTGAGGATCTTACGCAGCGTGGGGCAGTCTCTTATCTCAACTGTGACATACTCCCCACTCCAGCTCAAAAAGTTTACATCCCTTGGATTATTCTTTCCTTTTAAAATTGTACCAGGGGCCTCCTTGGTGGCGCAACAGGTTAAGCACAGCACTATTAAGCTGTCCAGAGCTACTGCAGCATGAGTTCGATACCTGGCCAGGGAGATTCCCACATGGAGCAGCAGACCTCTCCTGTCTTCCCGCTGCTCCCCTCAGCCGTGTACTTCAGTAGATCTGCTTTTCTGCTCCCCACTCTGTTTCTGGTGAGTCCTCTCACCACCCCACACCTCTGGCCTATACCCTAGCTTGTATGTATAAATAAATAAATCTTTAAAAAAAATAGAATTGTACCAAATAATTGAGATTTTAATCACCTGAGGGCTCTGTAACAATGAAAAGTGAGGAAGTGACCATTTTCATGGCCGGTATTAGAATTCCTGTTATTTAGAAGGGCAGCTCCTTCAAGATTTTATGACAGTTGTTTATTAAATATCTAACAAGTTATCATTTATATCCAACAATCTGGTTAGAATTCAGGTGTTCTCATTTGTTATACCCTTGAAGGTTTTTTGAAACTTCTTGTTGCTTTGTCATCAGAGAACACTGGTTTTTTGATTTGGGGCTTAAAGGAGAGTTTCTCATACTCAGGTGACATTTGCACCTTTGTTGTGGTGGGCTGTCCTTGCTTTGTAAAATGTTAAGCAACATCCCTGGGCTCTGCCTGCCAGAGAACAGTAGCACCACCCTCAGTCACAACATCCAAAATATCTCCAGACATTTCCAGATGCCCCCAAGGTGAGGGCAAAATCGCCCCTGGTTGCGAACCACTTGGCTATAGGAATTATTTGGGGGACTTTATAAAATGGAAATCACAGTGTCCTTGCCTGGAGTCTGCTTCGGAGTAGGCTTCAGGAGTCTGCATTTATAACAAGCATCTCTTGGCTCGGCTGCAGCCGCTTGGACACCACAGGAACTCCCCTGCTTTCTCTTCTGCATCTCTCTTCCGTCTGGTGACAGTCATGGAGGTAGCTGCCGAAGTGCTGGGGTGACGCTGTGCTGGCCACTGTGTCCATAGCCTGCGGGAGGGAAAGGGGCAGGGGTTTGCCCTGGCAGTGCCCTCCAAGGCTTCTCCACAGGTTTGGACAGTGTGCGGGGTGCCAGGGACAGTGAAGGGATGCGAATCATCGCCAGCAGAAGACTAGACACCAGCCTGGCCGGTTGGGGGGCGTGTGTCCCCCTCCCCGCCCCGCCCCCCAGGAGAGCAGGGAGAAAAGTGGCCCCTGCAGTGGGAGGGTGAGGGACTGGAAGCCTGGGAGGCAGACCAGCTGGCCCGCTGCTTGGGGGGCGGGGGTTGGTTGGGGTGGCGGCGAGAGCTGCTCTTCTCCGGCCGCTGCCTCAGCACTGACTGTCCAGGGCTGCACATGGCTGTAATGTACATTTCATGGCAGTTTTTTTGCTTCTCAAATTCTTTTCACTCTTAAAATCATAAATACTCTTGATAGTTTAGGGGAAAAACCGTAAAAACCATAAAACTGAAAAACCTGCTCTTACAGGATTTGAGGTCTGCTCAGTGGCACAGCAGAGTCACGTTAGCCTGCTTCTTGTGTGAGCGCTGTTTCTTCACAGGCTCGTTCCCAGGGATTTGCACCCTGAGTGTGTCTCCCAGTGCTGCTGCCCCCCCCGGGTGTCTCATAGTCTCTGGCCATTCCCAGCTTGAACAGGAGAAGCTTGGCACATGCAGAAGCGCAGCTGGACCTTTGACAGGTCTTGCGCTTTGGGGTCAGGTTCTGCTCGCCGGGCCAGGGAGTTACTGTGTGAATTTCTCATGAATCAGCAGGCCCCGGCACATTGTTGGATGGATAAAATGCGGGTTTTTCCCCTGTTCTTTTACTGAAAAATCTCTGAGGGCCCTCCATCGAGGGTCTCACACCAGTGCTCAGTAGCTTCTGACAGGAAATATCCTGCCTTTGACCAAATAGCCATTTATGAAATGGGTCATTTAATGCAAGAGCTGGGGGGAGATGTAGGAGCTGGGGGGAGAGCGGAGGCACAGGCGGTGGTTGTGGCTTTAGTGTTGACGAGAAGTTCCATCAAGGTGACCCTGTGGCGAGGAAGCCTCTTTCCTCTTAAATGTGTTTATGGTTCAAGAGGCTTTTCTCTTGCTTCAGAAATGGCCAGAACGGTTCTTTTGCTTTATTCAGTTTAAAAGATGAAAACTCAAAATTGTGTGAGCCATGTGATAGGAAAAGTTGTGGTGTGGAGGCAGTTTACTCATAGAAAATGGACTCGGGGCAAGTTATGAAGTAACGGGGAGAACCAGAGAGCCTGCTGGAGACCAACAGAAAGATCCCGTCTCTAAGGTTATGGACGGGATGGGTTGGGAGCTGCCATCCCCTTCCAAATCCAAAAGTTTTAACAGAATGTAGATCTTTAGAGAACAAATGAGAAGCTTGGCAGTTGCCCCCCTTTCATGGTTGTGAGGGAGAAAAGACTAAGCAAAGGAGAGAATAATATAAAAGGGTAAGTAGTGCTGTTTCGATCCACTCCAGGGAAGTTTCTAGCTTCATGATGCCAGACCTAAGTGAGGTGCTCCTGCCGCTCTTCCACCTGAAGTGGGAACCCCAGCAAGTCCCTGCTTGAACCGCCCCATCCCTGACACAGTCCGTCCCAGACGTGCCAGTCTGTAAGAGTCTGCTCGCTTGTGCAGGCAGATTCCTGGGCCCCAGCCGGAGCTACTGAATCTGTCTCCAAGTGACCCATGTTTGGGGACCTGCCCTAAAGGCTCAAGCCCAAGTTCTCAGTTGGCCTTGCTGCCCCCAGCGGCTCCCTCACCTGTGGAGCATCCCCTCACAACTGCACTCCTGTCAGGGCCTCTGCTGAGAGATGTGTCTCCTTCCGGCCTGGGACTCCTTTCCTTCACCCTCAGGTCAGGGGTCACCGCCAGAAATAATTCTGTGCTCCTCCAGCCTGCGTTAAGTGAGCCATGTGCTGTTCTTTGCATAGTTCTCTGCAGATGCATGCTACTTTCAAAGAATTTTTCTTTGACGTGGCTTTGTCCTCTTTGGAGCTTGAGCTCTGAGGACTTGAGGCCGGGCCTCACTGGAGTCACCTCCTGCCTGCGGAACAGTTTCAAGTGTCCTGAGCGCCTTCAGGAAGAGATGAACATTCGTTCCTGGAGTAAAGATGAGGCTTAATGAAGAGTTGTGATCTTTGATGAACTTAGACGCCTAGAGCTGAGTTTTTAAAAGTGAGAAAAGTATTAGCAGTACCTTTAAAATAACTGTCCAACAACTGATTGTCTGGCTCTGCGTTTTAAAAAAAAATGTTTATTTATGCATACAAGCTGGGGTATAGGCCAGAGGTTGGGGAGAGGTGTGAGAAGATTCACCACAGACAGAGTGGGGAGCAGAACAGGCAGATCGACTGAAGTACACTGCTGAGGGGAGCAGCGGGCGAGGCAGGAGAAGGCTGCTGTGCCATGTGGGAATCTCCCCGCTGGGCATCGAACTTGTGCTGCAGTGGCTCTGGACAGCTTCATCGTGCTGTGCTTAACCCATTGCGCCACTGGCTCTCCTTTTTTTCTGACCGTCATTAATTTGATTTTGGACAAGGTAGTTAATATCCTGTGAACTAGATTTTCACATCACCATGTAGCTTAGGTTTTTGTTTGTTTGTTTGTTTAAACACAAAACGAACAGTCTAATCAGAGTTTTATGTGGGAGGCTGGCATGATGGGACTTCAACCTAAGGTTATCAGCCTGAGACTCAGAATCGAGTCTCTATCAGGCCTTTGGAGTTAATAGTCTCTCTAGGCCTGTTCAACCACAAAACAGCGCCTGTTCAACCACAAAACAGCACATGTTCAAGACATAAATAAAGCAGTTTATAGATGAATGGGAGATGTTTGTTTTTATTAAACTCATTAAAGGTACTGAATTTGTTATAGTATTTACTTGGTGATTTTTTTTTCCTTGTGCTCAAAAGAGCATAAATAAAATTGCTGTGTGGTCTGACCCTTGAATGAGTGGTGTTACTCTGAATAGTAGTTGTAATTTCTGTTATCTGTTGAGACTGTTGAGCTAAAAAAAATAAGCTGGCAATTCATTGGAAAAGTAAAATTTGCTGAGCAAAATGCTTGATCACATTAAAAATCTAAGCTGTGGAGAGTGGGGGCAGCGAGGAGGTTTGAATGGTTCAAATAACAGCCTGAAATTCAAGAACAGTTTTTAAAATTTGTATTTGCTTTTATTTAACTTAGGAAGTTGACTTTTCTTGGTTAAAGACAATTTTTCACTTAAATTATCATCACTTTTGTTTACTCACGCCCTTTAAACATGAGTTTAAATTCTTCCAGATTCTCTAGGTTCCTTAGGGTCAGAGCCTGTGTGTGTGACATGGTTCTGAATTTCCTTGCACGGTGTGTACACACACATATTTGTTGAACAAATGAAAAACCAATAACCCTGCATCTGTCTTCACCAGACTGCTAAGTGCAGGTTGGTTCACTCTCAGAGTCTCCAAACTGTGACCCCAGCCCGAATTTAGCACCGGCCGACCACACTGGGTGGAATAGGCAGTGTTACTTATTTTAATGAAAATTTTAGTTGGGAACCAAAAATTTGAGTTCCTGATAAGAGTCCTTAAAATCTTGTGTCCATACTAATTTATTTTTTTATTTTTATTTTTTTACATTTTAAAAGGACAGGTTTTAGGAAAAAGCAAGAAAAAGACAGCACCTGCATATTCACGGGCAGACAGGAGAGTCCATACTAATTTTTAAGTGACAGTGCTTTATGGCTGCTAAATAGTAATACTAAATTTGACTGACACAGAAAACTTGATTTCCAAAGTCTTTTTACTGTCAGTTTTTGCTTAAGTAACTACCGTTCTGTGACTTTTGTCCACCAAGAGAGCCTGAGAGAGGCAACTTACATAATAGGGTGAAAAAGATTGATAGCACCAACAGGTCTGACTTGATGGATTTGGGTGTTTAATGCTACCTCTCTGTTTTAGACTCCTATTATACTTGACTTCAAAGACTTTTTCTTGTTTAGAGTGTGTATCTACTAAATGTTAATAGAGTTAAATCTTGATCTTTGGCTGCCTTGGTGGCGTTTGGTCTAAGGTTGTGTGTGAGGTTGTAATTGTGAGCATGCCTGGCCACCCACAGTCACCCTGTTGCTTGAGCGGGGTGTTTGACCCCTCCAGAGTCTGATTTATTCGTCTGTAAAATGATGGCAAAAACAATAGCCATCTCATCAGCAGTAAGGTTTAAGTGGGTTGGTATGTGCAGAGTGCTTAGCTAAGTGCACTCAGATATCAGCTCTCAGCTGTGACTATCTTCAGAGGTACCTTTACAGCAAATGTTTGTAAATGTGTCTTCTCTGTGAATGTTCTGCCACATTTTGGGGTAAATTATTTACTCTTTTTGTGCCTTTGTTTTTATCAGCAAAATGGGGACATTAAAACCTTCTTTCCAGTGTTCTTGTAAAGATTAAATTTGATAGTGTTGATAAGGATTTTAGCAGTGCTTGGCATAAAATAGGCATTCAGCTGACAGTGGAGGTGGGTGGGGCTGTACTGAGCACACCCACTAAGTGAGAGGTGGGAGTGACAGGGCTCTAGAAACACAGGTCTCTGCGCTGAGGCAGCTCTGCTGGGGCGGTTGTGGTACTGGGGGAAGGTGACGTGTGTAAAACTTGTCACTTGGTATCTGGCTTTGAGTAAGTACTGAGAATGTGTGACTGTCAAGTTGTAGTAATAATGATGAAGTTATAACTTTGAAGTGTCATATGTGGGTCTTTAATACTTGACTTCCTGTAAATACATTAAAGACGTCCAAGGCTTTTCTGTTGAATAATTAACTTTTGTCTTTACCTCTTATTGCTCCTTTTCAGATTCCTGACCAGGACAGGTAAAATGAGTCTGCGGAAACAAACCCCCAGTGACTTCCTCAAGCAAATCATTGGCCGACCAGTTGTGGTAAAATTAAATTCTGGAGTGGATTATCGAGGTACTATTTTCATGTTCCTCCTCAGTGGTAATTAAATAAGTGATTGTGAACTCATTTTTTTTTATTAAGCTCTTAAATATATTCAGTAGACCAACATGCGTTGGTTGTCAGCAGTTTTTATGCCCATTTCTTTTTTTTCCCTTTGAGATGATTCCTTTCAGAGAGGTTATTCCTTCTGACAGCAGCCTCTGCGCTCCTGACTTCCGGTGTGAACTGTGTGACTCCTGTCTCTGTCTGAGATCGTGTGTGCCCGAGTTCCCAGGCTGTGGGCTGGGGACCCAGAGACACCTGGTCATAAGTGGATACAAAACCACCTCAGCCCAGCAGCACTGGCTCTTGCAGAAGTAGTCGAGATGGGCAAGCCCCTGGAACTCCCCACACACATAATATGTGGGGTACCCAGACCCCTTTCTGTTCTTGTGGGAATGCTCTTTGAAAGACTGACGCTCCTGAAACTAACATTGCGAGAGGAATGGTATCAAATTCCAGTTTTTAAAGTTAGTAAATCCTAGTCTCCCAAGATTAAGATACGTTACAGCAGGAGTAAAATTTCGCAGGCACAGACAGCAGGGTTTTGTAGCCTTTCCTGCTGTCTTTTCTGAGTAATCATCACAACCTCTTGAGTGTTTTCTTCTTTCCACACTTGCAAACTTGACACTTGTGAGCTCACTCTGTGTCCAGAGTGTGTTAAGCACTTTGATTTTCATCTTTTTGGCACACAACCCCTTGGAGAGCTCTGTTGGGAGTAAGGAAGGAGCTGGGATTCAAACTCAAGTGTGACTCAGAAGTCTTGTAAAGAAGCCAGTCTGTTTACTGTGCTGCTTTAGTTTTCCCAACGTTCATTTGATTTTTATCGTGTAACAGACAGATTCGTACAGAATACTGAGATATTCGAAAGTCTCTATACTACTTCTTGCCCAGGAACCTTTGATGAACCCAAAGGTGGTAATAGACTCCTAGAGATTTGGAGCATACTCGACAACTGATTTGGATGGGGATATTATTTTCCATATTTTCTCAGAACCCACTACACTGAAGAGATCAATCAGCCTGGCCTTTTTTCTGTAGTGTATGTGTTTTTTTTTTTTTTTTTTTTTTAGAAATTTCAAAAATAATAATGAAGAAAAGTGTAAGGAAGAAAACAAAGTCTCAAATGTTCCCATCCAGAGACAGTCTGCCTCACTTTGGACCTGTCTCCATAGAAGCATGGTTTTATATAATTGGGATCAGCTGCATGTGCATCGTTTTGAAATATTTAGCAGTTGCCTTCGGTTCCCTGCAGTACAGAGGCCGTATGGGAGCACGTGTGGGAGACCAAAGTTCTGTTTTTAATCAGTTCCCCATACCTGGACATTTTAGGTGTTCGCTGGATCTCTGCCGTTGTGAGCAGCTCTGCGACTCTCACACTTGAGCACTTGTCCTAATAGTTCTTTAAATTCCCTGGGCTGGGAGTCCTGAGCCCTAGAACAGGCCCTGTGGCCCTCCCCGGCACATGGTGCTGCCTTTTGTCCGTGCTCACCAGCCCTGTGTTAGCCTTTGCTTTCACTTTTCCCATCCTAATTGGCAACAAGTATTATCTCATTTTCTTGACACTTTTGTTTACTAGGGAGGTTGAACAGCCTTTCACATGGGGAGTGACTATAATTTCTCTGTTTGTGGATGTCTGTTCATGGCCTCTATACCATCAAAGCAGAGCGCCTGATTATAAAGAATGCTCTTAGTTTGTGGTTGAATAATTCAAACACACCAACTCTCGGTAGCAGTTTCTCTGTACCTTTGAAGAAAATGTCTTATTTTCTGTTATTTATAGTTGTTTAGCCCTTGGGGAAGAAGGGGGCTACAGTTCCGTTTTGATTAGAAATGGACATTGCAGTTGGAAATGCTTTTGAGTGATTTTCGAGCAGATTTGTGTGTCAACGTCTCCAAAGTTCCTTACTCATTTATATTTAAAGTTTAGATATAAAAGAATGCAGCAGTAAACAAACTGCAAAGTTCTGTCAGGCTTTCTTTTGATAGGAAATGACTGTTATTAATCACAATCCATTCTGATTCTTTGAAAGTTTACAACTTCTCATGGAATTCTGTTGGATTAATGTCTTGTGCTCTCATTACACGTTTTGAAAAGAAACTTTTGTGTGGAGGATAATGGGGCAGAAGGAGGGCGTGAGGAGCATACTAACGAAGCTGAGACTGAGAATTAACTACCGACTTGGCTCATCGAATCAAATTTGTAGTATTGTTTTTACTGAGTTACTTTTTTCTTGTAGAGATTCAGTTAGCAGCTTATGTGTGTTTTCATCTTCTGAAGAAAGGTCAAATTTTGCAAAATGTTTATCTCAACACAATTAAAAAAGATTTGCTTGAACAGTTTCCTTGAAAGCTCTCTCGAATGTTTGGGCCATTTTTCTCTATTAGTTTGGGTTAGAAACCCTCCTGACTGGAACAGAACAGAAGGGGCTGTCACCACGCATGTCGCCCATATTCTCAAGCTGCTCCTCTCTGTGAGCCACAGCTCCAGGATGTTCTTTCAGAAGCACCTGCTGTCTCCTGTTCTATTATTTTAACAGATTGCGGAAGCTTCCTCTTAACCCTCGAGTACATTCATCTGCTGCAATAGATGTTGTGAAAGAGAGAGAGGGCGAGATCCGCCAGCCCTGTGCTTCCCTCAGTGGCTAAGAACTGCCACTAGGGGTGAGGGGCCTTGGCCAGCGGTCCCCTGCCCCCCGACAGCCCACTGCTGTAGCTTCGAAGAGTGATGTTTTACTGGGACTCTCCTTACTATGTTTCTTTTTTTTTAAAGATTTATTTATTTATGCATACAAGAACTGGGGTGTAGGCCAGAGGTGCAGGGGGTGAGAGGGTTCACCAGAGACAGAATGGGGAGCAGAACAGGCAAATCTACTGAAGTACACTGCTGAGGGGAGCAGCAGGGAGGCAGGAGAGGGCTGCTGCGCCATGTGGGAAGCTCCCCGGCCAGGGATCGAACTCGTGCTCTAGTGGCTTCGGATAGCCTCATAGTGCTGAGACCTAACCCGTTGCACCACCCTGGAGGCCCTTATTATGTTACTTTTGTCAGCGCTTTAAAGATTGCTGCTGTTGTCACACCTACTATAAGGGACGCGACAGTCTCTTCCCGCGCACCACGGTCGGTGCGTGGCCGTGCTCTGCTCTGCGTGTCCTCGCCTTCGTTCAGGCTGGCATGGAGCACAGGCTTCTTGTGCTTCCATCTACTGAGTTTCATTTACAGTATGAATTTTTACATTAAGCATGGAAGAGCTAATGAGTGAAGACACTGTCAGCTCACCGTCTCCCCTGTAATTTTCGACTCTGACGCGCTTCATGTATCTCCTGACTGTGTCCAGGGGTTCTGGCCTGCCTGGACGGCTACATGAACATCGCCCTGGAGCAGACGGAGGAATATGTGAACGGACAGCTGAAGAACAAGTACGGGGACGCCTTCATCCGAGGCAACAATGGTAATAGCCCCCCTCTTGGCTTGGCCGACACCCCCAGGAGTGTTCTCATCCCCGGGTCCCTGGAGGGTTTTCTCAAGAATTTGAAAGTTCGGTTTCAGTTTTGCTTTGTTTGTTTGGAAGTGCTTGTATTTCAGATCTTGTGTGTGATCAGTTCTTTTTTAGATGCTTCAAGGAATTTTGAAGCTAGAAACTCTCTCCTTCCGTCCTAGGCGCCGAGAGACACTGGCACAGTGACCCACACTCCTCACCCCGCTTTCTTGAATACGGTTATTATATTCCCCCCACACTGCCTCTCAGACTGGAGGTGGAGCGGAGGGGCAGCCACTGTTTGCAGCTCTCTTTGGTTTGCATCATTTGGCAGTTAGCTTGTCCTGTTTGGCCTGCATCTATTCAGCATTCACACGCTTTTTGTGGAGATTTGTAGCCTTCAGTTTGGCCGAAAAATGACAAAATAGGAAATAGGACTCTAAAGTTAACTTAACTGATATATTGCTATGACTTAATATGTTTTCTTTGGTACCTTTTTAAAAAACACAATTTCAATACAATAAAGTCATTCTTGAATTTTCAACAGGGAAGAGGAAAACATCAAAATTGTGGGAATTATTTTTGCACCATCACCATTGTTTGGTTCCATCCCTCAAATGGAGCTCTGGATTTTGGAATTTGGATTCCGGAGTTTGGATTTTTTTACTGATGTGTGTTCTTGTTTCTGGATAACTTCTGTCTGTCTTTGCTGTGACTTAAACATCCTGGCTTTTATGATAGGTATTCTGTTGCCTGTCCTAACAGTATCATTATTACATCACATTACAGCTTTTGTTTGCTCTTTTGTCCCTCTGAAATGTGGAAAAATCTGTTTTTCATACCGTTACTTGACTCTGCTTTTGCTGAGTTGCTCTGCCCTTGCCTGACCTCGGGACAGCTGATCACCCCGTTCAGTGGCAGGTTCTGAGTGGGGACAGAGCAGGTCATTCGCGTGCCACCGCACCTGGACTTGTCTGCGTTCCAGGGGTTCCCTGTCGTTCTGATGCCCTCATCATAGAACATTTCTGTGATATAATCAGTAGCAGTTTTCTTTAGACTTCAAAATTTGCGTCCTTGCTTTAACGAGGATTCTGATTTACTTGATTAACCTGTACTGTGCTCTTTGATGAAGACGTCTCTCGGTGCTCACTGTGAACAGGCCTGTCAGGATCTGAGTGGGGGGCGGAGGGGCAGGGAGTCCTCCTCTCGGGGCAGTTTGACCAGTCGTCATGTTTCTGCCTGGTCTGTGTAGCCACGTCTGAGGAGTTCCGTTTCAGGGGTCATGATGGCTGTCCAGGCAAAACTTTGAATAGCAGCAAAGGCTGAGACTCTTGACAGAGAACTCGGAGTAAGGACATTGTCTATTTCAAAAAAGAAGCAGCTCCTCAGCTCTTGCTTTATCCTGTTACAACTAAAAAGAGTTTAGAGTTTTTATTGGGTTGATAGATGATAACATTCTTTATTCTTAAACTGAACTACAAGTATAATTACAATTTTAAAACATTTTTAGCTTCCAGGGACTTTTACATACATTATTTTATTCTCCTGGTTACGACTTGCTGGCTCGGTCAGATGGACCGCTTGATGTCAGAATGATGTTTCTATAAAACGTCAAACCCCTCTCTAGATTCATTAAATTGGTCTCATAGAGTAGTTCTAGGATATATTGTGCGGTATGATAATTCCTTTTAAATTTGCAGAGGTGTCAGGCCAAAATATGTTTGCTTTTAAAACTTACTACTATAATTCCTGTGAGCAGTTTTTTTTCAACTTAATATATTTTTTTCTTTTCAGTGTTGTACATAAGTACACAGAAGAGAAGAATGTGAAGACACCATGAGAACACAGCACACAACTTTTCACACAGGAATATATTTTTTATGAAATTTTTTTGCTTCTTTTGTGATATAATTTACCCTATTTTCGTAATAGTTGGTGATTTGTGACTGACATGTGAGTAAGATAAATGTGTAAAATTGTTGATTTGATTTGTAAAGAGTCTTTTCATATTTAAGTTTGAGGCATTTTCTTTTCTATGTCAGTGTGCAGAAAGCAAGAAGAATAAAGACTATTTCTCGCTACACAATTTTTAACTTCAATTTCAAACAGTGTCATTTCCTTTGCTTTGTTTATTTGGCCGACTGAGTTTTGCCCGTGGTAATTAAACCATCTTAGGGATGTCCTTCTTTAGCCCATCTTGTTCCATTGCCAGCCAAAATACTTGAGTGAAATGTTCTACTAGTTTCAGTTTCAATTTCATCTACAAAGGGCCCTTGAGGTCCGTACAGCTCTGTGCCCATCACCTGGTTAGAAAATAGAACTGGCAGCAGTTTGGGGAATCCAAGTGACCCAGTTTTGTTGGGGACGATCAGCGACGTGCCCACTGCGGCAGCCCCTCGCTGGAGGCCCCACAGCTGACTGCGCGGACCTGTGCGGTCTTGCTGGCCAGGTGGCTCTTGAGGTATATGAACGCCGTAGGGGAGAGCGGGCCCCTCTCTGTCTGTCTGTCTGTCATCAAGCTGAAAGCAGAGCCTCGAGTTTGTAAACTTGCTCAGACTCCAGTTGCTGGCCTGTGAGCGCAGAACAACTCTTCACTCTTGCTCCTCGAGGGTCTTTCAGCCAGAGCTGCGGAGCAGCCACATCTCGGGGCACAGGGCAGCACCTCTGCATCATTTGCCTCCCGCTGAGAGGGTTTTCACAATTTATTAATGAGATTTCCACACCCCTGCCTTATTCTCAGTGGTTTACGCTGTCTCCAGGAATAGCAAATGCACTGGGGCCCTGTGATTGAGAGAACACCAGACAATTGTGTGAACGCTGCCTCGGCCTTCCCGCCTCCGGCCCTGGTGGGCTGGGAACAATCGCCTGGTGAAGGGGTGTGGGGGCAGGATGGGGGGGCCGTGCCTAGAGAGGTGGCATTTTGTCTTGTTTTATTTTAAAGATCACAGAGCAATTGGAAAGAATTATTTTTTAATTAATAACTCGGGAAAGGTGAGCAGAAACGTTTCGCAAGGTTTGACTGTAGGCACACCAAAAATAAAACACTTTTAGCTATGCTTCAATAATTTATCACTTCTTGACAGGGGCTCGAAAAGGGTCCAGTCTGTAAGTACAAATCACCGATTTGCTCTTTTATAAATGACTTCTTTTAAGGGGAAAATGGATGTCCTCCAAGGGGAGCGCGCGCGTTCTCATTTGTTTTGTAGAGTATGTGGGGCCCCCCGGGGAGTGCGTCCCTTCCTTCACACACATCAGCCGCTGCTGAAAGCAGTTTCATTGTTACCTGCCACCAATCTGTAGCATCCTGTTTTTGCTAGATTCTTCCCTGACCTCCCTTTCAACATATAAGTCTTTATTTTCCCCTTGCCATCTCTCTATTTTAATAGCTCTCTGGTGGAGTCGTGTTTTCAAGCCTGGAACTACTTTTAATCAAGATCGACTTTGGGAACCGCCATCATTTTTATGGTAATAAAGGCCTGCATTATGCACTGTACCCGTGCAGCTCGTCCCTAGGTAGGCCTCCTGTGGCAGGGCCGGGAAACAAGGTATAAATGCTAAAGTGGCTTTTTCCTAGTCTCCTAGAGGTCAGGAAGTGATTTCCAATTACGTTGTAGCCCAGGCATTTGTTTGAGGGTCAGGAATTTCTCACTTGAGTAAATGCATTTTCTGTCTCTGTCCCCAAACCCTGTTGCCATGTGCTTGCTCTTGGGCTGTGACAAAACAAAATGTTGAGCGAGAAACAGAAAATCGGGCTTGTTATTTTAGACTATCTGACTTCATGTTCTGTTTTGGTCTTCTGAGCTCTTTCTTGGCTAATCTTTCAACAAGTTGAAGTGATTCTTACTTCAAAACTGTTTATCCCAAAACAGAGCTGTTGACAAGTACAAATACAGATGGCAGACATGTGGCACGATTTTCATGTTCTCATCTCAGCGCTCAGTAAGGAGTGTTATTGAGAGAAGGTTTACATCTTCAACTTTGTTATCCAGGGCAATGGGGAGTGCATGCTGCAAGTGCTTAATTACTTGACAAACAGCAGCAAATGTTTAAGGGGTTTCCTTAAGGTCTAAAGATTCCACAGCTTTGACTTGGTGAGACTGGTGTACCCCCCTTGAGGCTGTGATAATCCACTTTGTAAGAATAGAAGTGACCTTTGGCGGACAATTGTCTGATAATCACACTGACTCACAAGTGACCTGAGTGCCACATTCTAGGCCAAGGGGCCGCTCTGTCCCCTTACTGAGCACTGACTGACCTCTGTCCTCTGAGCAAATGACCCTCCAGCATTGGCTAGCTCTTCTGTTCAGAGGCTAATCCAGTCTATTCTGACCAGGGTTATTCTCAGCAGCCAGATTACATCAACCATTATTTTTCTCTGCATACACAGTAGTTGTTGGTGAAAGGAAGACAAACTGCAGTTTTTGTCTCCTGTGACCTTGTTTGTGGAGTCCTTGTGCTCAGCAGCAGGGCTCTGCCTGCCTTTACTAAGATGGCCCCATCAGTGTGCAGTCAAACCCCACCTCAGGAGGCTGGTCCTGACCTCTGGAGCCTGGCTCTCCAGCAGCTCCTTGCCCTCCAGTAGCTGCCGCCTGTCTGGACCAGTGTGGCCACGAGTGTCTGAGGTGGACTGGCCAGCTTTGACTCTCCAGGTGGAGCTGCGTCAGCCAGAGTGGGCTGAGGCCACAGAAGTGGGCAGACGTGAGTGTCCGTAGCCTGTGAGGCCACAGGGAGAGCACCCTCATTGCTGCCTGCTCTGCTTCTCTCCCCTCTGTTAGGAGGGGTGGGGGCCATATAGGAGGTGTGTGAGAGAGTGTAGAGGAGTCGGTCTAGCATTATTGAATGATCACTGTAGACTGGCACTTGGCGGGGAATAGAAAAGTATAACCATGTTCGTGCTTTCTGTTCTGAGTTTGGGGGGAAATGGGGCTATGCATACTTCTTTCCCATTGGATCAAAATTCTGAGAATCCTTTTAAAAATCTGAATGCTTGACGGATTTGATATCTCAACTATATGTTCATATGTTGAAATTCCAGATAACTTCAGGACTAGATAATTTCAAAATCTGATTATCTCTACCTACTTAAGCAGTTTCCAGTGGTTCAATCTCCAACCTATATTCTCCTCCCACCCCACCCCCATTTAGCAAAAAAGTTTGATTTTCTTATTAAAAGATTTTCTTGGCAATTTGGAAGTTATTTATAGAGAAAGGTGGACAGAGTCTAGGAACTCCGTAAAATCATAAAACACTGGCGCTTTTGAGGTCTTGTTTACAGAAATGTTCAAATCCATATGGACTGCATTTATTCCAAGTTTTGAAATGGGATGGATGCTGGTGGGCTTGACGGAATATTGTGCCAGTAACTTGGATTAAAAGAGAGCCAGTGGAAAGTTTACATTAAATAATTTTAGAGAAATTTTTAGTACCATCATGAGCATGCAGTATTCCATGAAAAGTATTCACTTTTCAGTGTTTATATCAAATATCAAATTTGTAATAATGAAGAAAAGTTAAAAATTGTGTGATCAGCACATGTGCAGTTAGTTCCTAGGACAGAGCAAATCCCCTCCTCTTCCCCTTCTCCCCCTCCAGTAATATATCAATCACAACCCTAAATCTCCTTGGTTTGAAACAACAAATGATTCTCACTTGTACTCTGTGTCTACTGGGGCCAGTAGATGGGAGGGAAATGATCTGTCACAGTCACCGGGGGCCCCAGAATAGGGGGCGGGGACAGCACCAGCTAGAAATACTGAGCATGCGTTTATCTGCCAAGGTATCTATATTAGGGTTCTCCAGAGAGACAGACAGGGCAAAGAAATAGACCCTGCTGTGTTACCGAGTTACAGAGAGATGTGTTGTGAAGTACCAGCTCATGGGCATGGAGGGCCAGGGTTACAGGGCCAGCAGGTTGGCTGGAGACCCAGGAAGAGTTGTAGTTTGAGTCCGAAGGCAACTGGCTGGCAGGACTTCCTCTCTCGAAGGTCAGCCCTTTAAAGTCTTACCTGAATGGATGAAGCCACCCGCGGGAGGGAAGGTAGTCTATGGCTGCTGATTAAATGATGATCTCATCTAAAAACATGCCTTCAGAGAAGCATCAAGAATGTTTGCCCAAATGTCTGGATACTGTGGTCTAGCCAAGTTGACACATAAAATTACCCACAGTATGTTGACCAGATCTTTTGCTTTGGGCATTTTTCTTCCAGTAAGGATATCAAATCCCAAACTGCCAAGTGTCAGATTTTTATGGCTTTAAAAAAAGAATTCTTTCTCTGTGCAGACGGGGTGGGGTTGAAAGACCTATGTTTCTGGTTCACTTCGTCATTCGAGTCTAAGAAAACAGCCGTGGTTGGGCCCATCCTTGCCACGTCCTTTGTGGTCACTGAACAGAGGTCCCCTTTTCCAGATGTGGGAACTGGAGGCAAAGAGTGAAGCGACTCCCCTGGTGGTCTGAGTTCCCACCGCTCTTTCATCAGGCTCTGGGGGCTGAGCTCCAAGGATTCTTCTAGCTGCACTGAGTCAGTAGATCCATTTTCTCTTCCATTCACCCTTCGTCGTTGAAATAGGAAGGTCCCAAGGTGTGTGCACAGCACTGTCTGGTCCATTCAGCGATGTCGCCGACAGTGATTTGTCATTGCTGTACTCAGCTGTGACGCATGTGATCGACAGGCAGCCAGCAGCCCTTTCCTGGGGCCCAGGGGAACCTACTGTCTGTGGGCGCTTCGTGCAGACGTGTAGGTCTTCAGATGGCTGTCTCTTAGGATGTGCCCCCGCGCCACCCCCAGTCTCCCTGGTCCTAATCACTGCACAGCGGGCTGCTCCCCCAAGGCGCTGGCTGCACCCTCGCCCCTGCGCGCATGTGAGAGGCCGGGGACACTGTGGGGAACTGACCCTCTGGGCCTGGCCCAAGGCTGCCGGGGTCGACTGTCGTTTGTCCTGGACTCGTTTGCTTGGATGTGTACTAGAGACTGATGTCGCCGGTGCCTATCTAGACGGAGATTTGCCACCTGTCCACCCTCTCATCGTGGGGACTTAGGACCCTCAGCACCCACGTCCCCCACCCAAGACCCCTGTATCCCAACCCTGCTCATGGTTACGCTCTTTCATGTTAAATACAATTTTTGGCTAAGTTTTCTTGTGACTTTTGTTTTCTTACCATTTTATATTTATATAATATTTATAATAATATACAATATTTATATAACATCAGTTTATTATAAAACTATTTTTTAAGACTTGATTAAAAACTTTTTCAATGGATCCCTTTGAGAACGGTGGGGAATGAGTCATAGGTACCAAGAGATTTCGTAGACCTTGATAAAATGTGGTGGTGATGGCATTTTGGGGGACAAAAGATTCAAAGTTGGTTGAGGAAGAACAGACATTCTCCCCACCCTGGTCTGAATGGTGTTTGGCATGTTCAGAGAGAGAGTTTTGTTTTAGTGAAAAGAAATACCAGATCAAATAATCAGGCAGTGAAATTAAAAACCATTCCTTTTATTAAAAACCTGTGCAGATTTAACATGATTACTCTTATTGTTGTTGATTTTCCTTTAATGAAGTGAAACTTACTCCAGACTAACCGTCCTCCCTTCCCGCCCTCTCCCGTTGTTTAGTGGCGACACCAGCTCTCCACCCCGCGTCTCCCCGCGCCACCCCTCCAAGCTAAAGAGGCATCATGCCCCTCCAAGGTGCCGGTGTTCTGCACTCCAGTTCCATCTCCTTCTGATCTCAACACACTGACTCCCGCCAGATTCTGTGCGGGTCAGGGAAGCCCTAAGGTCACGGCTGACCAGGTGGGCGCAGGTCTCCTGCCACCGTCACTGCCTCCCTGGGCCGCTGCTGGGGCACACTGACCTCATGGCGTTTGTAGCAGCTGAACAAAACAAGAAGAAAGAGGGGGCCCCCTGCATGTGTGGAGAGTGACTCCAGATCGGGAGGTGAGGGCCGGGCAGGCCGGGAGCTCCTAGGAGGAAGCCCTCCGCTTTGTTCAGCTTTTCACGGCCAGGGGCTGACTGGCCGGTGTTCCTAAGCTCCTCCGTCCTCCCTGTGCTACAGCCTTCGAGGAAACACAGTCCCGGTGGCCTGGACTGACTGGCCTGGCTCTCAGCGAGTGTCGCCTGCAGACGGGGCTGCTCTCCTCAGCATCGGGCCCAGAGTTGTCCTGGAGCCTGGAAGCACTGGCAGAGAGGCAGTGCCAGCACATCCGGGATGCTGTCTCCACCATCTGCTGGAAGTTCGTCCACACAAGGAGACCGGCTGACACATTGTTGGTCTCCTGCCTGACCATTTCATCGCTTAGAAATCAGAAGAAAGAGCAGCGCAGGATGACCCTGGACTTGTAGGAGGAACTGCTCGCCAGCAGGGAAGGGATGGGAATTTGGGGAAGAAAGTGACTTTGCCGCTTGGGCTGAGTAGCCGGGAATAAAATAAACATGAGTGCGGGCAAGAGGTAGCCGGCCTTCGTGAAGTCGGGCGTCCAAGCAAGCAGAGAAAACAGCACCTGTGGAGAGACGCCACAAGAAGTTTAGAAACCTTTGTAAAGTCCCTGTCATGGGACACCAAAGAGAAAGAGGAGGGTTGGCCTCAGAGTATCCAAACAGTGGTGATAGCTGCAGCTCAGGTGGCCCAAGACTCCTGTTCTCCGCTCTTTACGACTCATTAATCCACAAGAACCCTGTGAGCGTGACAACATCCATTCACAGATGAGGGGACTGAAGCGCAGAGAGGAACTTGCTGGTGGTGCTGAGGCGTTGGAGGTGGGTTTTAAAGCCAGTTGCGTATGGGGTTAAGTCTCAGCCTGTGAAGCTATCTGCAGCCACTGCAGCACTGAGTTCCATCCCTGGCAGGGGAGCTGACCCACATGGCGCTGCAGACCTCTCCTGTCTTGCCCGCTGCTCCCCTCAGTAGTGTATTTCAGTAGATCCACTTGTTCTGCTCCCCGCTCTGTCTATGGTGAATCACACACACACATAGTAACCCCCCCCACCTCTGGCCTACACCCCAGCTCTTGTATGCATAAATAAACACATCTTTAAAATAAAGAAATAAGTAAAAAAAAGCCTTATAACACTGTTTGGGGAGATGCAGAATGATGGACTCTCTTTGTTGGAAGGGATTTGGTCTCCCAGCTCACCCCAGCAGTCCCAGTAAATAATTCTCTAGCCCAGTGTTCTTCAAGTAGGCGTAAGAGATGATATCAGTTTACTGGATAAAGGTCCAGTATTTTTAAAAAATAAAACAGCAAAATCAAAGTGTGCCATTTATTGTACTCACTGGAATTATCATGCTAGATTTTTGCTTCCATTTTTTCTTGGTTTTGCAGGCACTTGAGAGTGACGTGAAATATAGTTTCTACTCTAGATGGTGGTTGAAAAACTTGAAAGCTGCTGCTGTGGCCAATTCTTAAGAACCTTCCTTTCATTGCTTCATTAATAGCCGCTATCTACGGGAAGTCTGGGGATTTAGACTCCGTAGAGAACTGACTCCTAAGAAGACAATTTCTTCTGATACTGAATTTAAGTTCGTCTCCCTGTCACTTGCACACACCCGTGGCGTTCAGCACTGCCACATCCTGACCACGTGGTCTTGCTCCAGTCATTTTACATCTTTAATCCAAAATACCCTAATCCATAAAGATGGAAATATTTCTAATAAAAAACAGCACTACTCTCCAAACCTATGATTCAAAAAAAAAATAATAATAATAGATTTTTGGGGACAGAGAGGGGTGCCCAGTATCTAATTTCCGGGGGAGACTTGTAGCCTCAAAGTACAACAGGAGAAGCAGATCCCTTCTCAGGAAACAAAATTGCACCAATGTTTCATTTTGTTTTGTTTTTCAGGCTTATTTTCAGTTGAAAACTCTAAAGGCTTTTTGTTTGTTGCCTGAAAATCTGTTTTATGCCTGATGCTGACCCACAGCCCCTCCATCTTGGGCTGATGCCATCGTTGTTGGTTTTTTTTTTTTTCTTCTGACCTAAGAAAAGCACTTAACATTTGTCCTTGTTTAATTTCATCTTGTTAGACTCAGCTCATTGCTCTGGCTTGTCAAGATCGTTCTTCATCATTATTTTGTCATGCAGTCGCCTGCCCGCTCTTCCCAGCCCGGGGCCTTGGGTCAGTCTCGGCCTGGTATCTTTGCCCACAGCCCCAGAGGAATGGCGCTGAGGAAGGTGCCACTCAGGTGACTTGGCAGCGCTGTCGGCCCTTTAGGGGAGGCCCCGCAGCTGCTTTCAGATCCTTCCAGTTGTTCCTGTGTTATTTCAGCCCGATTTTCTCCCTGTGGTCCGTAAGGTCGTGAGGAGCAAGAAGCCGGTTCTAGTCACCTTATTTACGGAGCTGGCAGGAAGCTCAGGGTCTGGACCAGTCATCCAGGTTGCAGAGGTATAAACTCTCAGAAAGCCATTGAAATCAAATAATGACATATATGGTAAAAGAGTTTTAAAATGATGTGCTTATGTATTTTTTAAATTTATTTTTATTTATATCTTTTACATTATTGTGTATTCCCCATAGGTTACCCACCCCCGATTCACCTGTGAACTGTCACCATAGACCCTTGTGCTCTTTTCTCCCCTGCTTAGGTTCTTCTTCCTCCCCCTCCCCTGCAGAATGTCTTATTTCTAGTTGCCTGCTAGTTTTTGTTTTTGTTTAGTGTGTTATTTTCTCCTCCTGATCTCTTACTGGGCTCCCCTATATTCCTCCTATAAGTAAAAGATATGTAATTTTAAAGAATCTGGCCATACAGGCAAATCCTGCTTGGGATTCTTCATGTACATTTCAAATTCTGTTATGTAGATTCGATCATACTGCATGCAGGGGCTGCTGGATGATTTGTGTTAGAGCGCAAACCATGTTGAAACACTATTTCCTGCTTAACTCTATAGATCCTTCGGCCACACATGTGTTAGCTGGGCTTGGGGCGGGAACAACAGGTTCTTGGGTGGGCTGTGAGGTCAGCCAGTCAGAGAACCCGAGGCCTCGAGAACCAGCAGTGAATGTCGCTGACCGCCGGGCTGCCGCAGACCTAGCGTGAAACTTCTGGGTGCTGTCGCCACGTGGCTTCTGCTCAGTTGCCTGCAAAGCTTCATGGGAAGGAAGAATGAAGCGCTGGCTTGGGCATCGGGAGGGAGGTCTCCTTCCAGCTCTCCTGGACTTCTGTATTGTCCGAAGAAAACGAGGATATTCAAGTGTCTCAGACTCAGGAGCACAAGGACTGTGGTGACGGGTGCGCGGGTGAATTGTTAGTGGGAATTCTAGGGAGACTGCACCTGGGAAAAGAAAGAAAACATTGTACGAAAATGAACAATGATGTAAAATACATAAAAAATTTAAAAATTGTTTAAAAATGTAGAGAAATTCAAAAATGTAAAAAAAAAAAAAAAAAAGATGCCACAAAATACACAGGGGTGCGCAGAGCTTTTCCAGGCCGGCCTTGCCACTGATTGCTGGCACGCAATCACAGGGGGCAATGCCAGAGTTTTGCTTTGAAGTGGAAAGGGAGTCTTACATCAACCCGGACACACCTTCTCTGTACCGCTGGGATAGGAGACTTTGCTCTCGGCCTGGACAGCAGCTCCCCGCCCACCACCCCAGGTAACAACTGCAGCCACACTGAGGACCAAGCGGTGGGTGCTGAGGTTGGTTTGAGTTAAACATTCTCCCCTTGGCAGGGAGACCGGGATGAAGGCATCTGCCGAGAGACGGACGCCAAGTTGTGCAAAACTAATTCCGGTTCTGCCGAGTTCTTCACACAGGCTTGGCCACGGTCGGCGTGGAAACTGCGTGCGCGTGTCTGTGCGCTTAGAGGAGTGATGCGATTACACTGGCTTTGGACAGGGAGGGACAGCCCCTGTGGAGGCTGCGGATTAGCGGCGCCAGCTGCCGTCCTTGCCTTTCAAGGGGAGGCGAAGCGAGCAGAGTGTGCCCCGCTGCCTCTGCGCAGCTCGGAGGGGGAGCCGATCCTGGCACCTCACGGCAGCGTGCGCCTGGGTAAGTGGGTACTTTTCTGGGGTCACCTAGCAAGGGGCTGGTGGGAAAGCAGAAATGGAGGAATCTGAGGAGGGGAGAGGTGGGGCTGCATGTGGCTCACCCCTTCCACCATAGGCGTCTGCATTTGAGCTTCTTTGGGGGGAGGAGACCATCTTCCGCCCTGGACATGGGCTCACAGGTGGTTTCTATGTGGCGCTTATGAAAGAAAACCGGAAAGGTCCTGGGCGCCTCTCCTCTAAGAGCGCCACTCACACCTCGTGTTCGCCATCTTAGGGCACCAGGATGCTGCAGCGGGCCGCCGGTGTGGAGCTTTCCGGCCTTTGGCGCCTGGCGGGAGCAAACCGGCAGAGAAGCGTGTTGTCTGCAGGACTCAAGCTCGGTGAGGAGAGCTCAGGTACAGCTCAGCGGTCTCCCGCGCTGGGGCCCGGCTGGGTGGGCCGCGGGGTGCGGCTAGGAAGGGAGCGCCTGGCCGTGAGCACCCATGCCTGCGGCTTGTCTCCTCAGGCCACTGCTCTGCTAGTAGTTTCACTACATTTTTTAGTGCTTTTACTTTTTAAAGCCAACTAATTCGAGAGGAGGACAATGCCTGGCATTGCTCCTTAGATCAAAACATGAGCATAACATACAAGAAATTCACTTTTTAGGAGGGAACGCTGCTCTCTAACACTACTGAGGTTTCGGGCGCAGTCACACACTCTCTCTGCACGGCTTTGCCCGATTTACCCTCCCCACCCCCTTCCCACTGGGGGTAACAAACCATTTTGTTCTTACGGTTTACCAGTTTTTGTGTTGTCCATTCATTTTTGTTTTGTTTCTTTATTTACCACATAGAAGAGAAATCATCAGTGCCCTTCTCTGTCTGCTTTCACTTACCATGGCCTTGCAAATGGCAGGATTTCGTGTTTTTTAAGTAGTCGAGTGTGAATATACCCCGCGTCTTCTTAGCCACGCATCTGTCGTGGCTGTTTCCAGCTCCTGGCTACGTTAGCACCACTTGGAGAAGCACGGAGGGGCGCGTCCCTCTCTGAGTCATGTTTTCCTATCTGCTGACATATTCCCCCAGCAGTGGGGATTAGCAGAACTTTTGAACTAAAGCAAATATAAAAACAAACACACATAAAACCATCTTTAAAAATGCCCTGGCTTCCTGAATATTTCCCCAGAAAGCTGCTTCACCTGCCTTACTTGCTAACTCTCACTTCATTTTTCACCTGTGACCTTCTTTTACACAGTCAACTTTTCATTCTTTCTGTTGATGAACAGTAAGGATGGATTTGCCCTGTAGTGTCATGGTCTCTAATCATTTCATCCTATTCCTGAACGTGTTATTACTTATTTATTTATATGGTGAGTATTCTTAACCAGATATGGAATTGTATCACTTGGGTGTAACCTTTTCTGTTCATCTTGTGGAAAAGTTGGGAAGTAAATAAAAAATAACCAACAGGCTACAGGACAAGGAGCTAGCAAAGCTTTGCAAATTTAACAATCACCTCTAAATAACTGGTAGTTAGTTGGCCGAAGTTCTGCGGCACTGAACTTGTAATTGGCAGTTGCCATTGGAGGACTGCAAGCCGCTGCCCACCACATTGGAATATCAGGTGTCTCCTTTGGAGATCAGGCATCTTGGAAGAAGTCATAGGAGGATACAAACATGTTCTGGTCTTATTTCTTCAACTTTCTAATGCAACCCCTTCTTTAGATATAAGCAATCTGGCCTTAGAGAACAGAACCCAAAAACTTTAGAAAAACCGTTCAGCGATGAAACGCTCGCAATCGCCGGGTGCGTCTCTGTTGTGATGCTGCCCTTGTGCGTTTGCCCCCTGGCAGGCAGCACTCAGGGCATCTCAGCTTAGGGCAGCGTGGGCTCCGGGCACTCGTGTTCAACAGGACGTTTTGTCGTTCTCTTGAGCAGCATCTGGAGTGAGGCTGCTGCTTCTCGGGCCGGGGAAAGGGCACACAGCGGTCGCGGGGCCCTCGGAGGCCGGCTTGCGCCGCCCTCTGCCTGGCTTCCTGCCCCTCCGCGTTCTCCCCCGGCGCAGCCCCGTGGCCTGTGGGGACAGGCAGCCCGGGCACGCGGGATCCCAGCCTCAGAACCCCGGGACCAGCCCGCCGCGGTCCACGCCTTCAGGTCCTGCTAGTCACCGGCGACACGGTTCCAGGTACCCGGGAGAGGCCTTGAGAGACCCCGGGCCCCAGTCACAGACCCCAAGATGTGCCTGGGCTCCCCCGGTTTCAGTTTGGCTTAATCCTGCGAAACAGTGTTGGAGGTGGAGGACCTGTTTTCTGGTTATAATTGTGCGTTTCAAAATTTGTTATGATAGGTCTGCAATAGCATCTGTTTGTCATTATTTTTAAAATTGTGACTGAATTTGTTTTAATTTTTATTTGTGTTTTCTTGGTAATTTGGGCTTGGTCGCTTTTAACTGGCTCACCATAATTCAATTTGTCTGTTTTATAGCTTACCGTTACTTTTTTTTTTTCTTTCAGTTTATCATTCCAGTTTCATCTGTGTTCAGAATTTAAACAGTCAACTTTTCCTGTATGGTTATTGGGTTTTGCTTAGAGAGAGTTCCTGACTCTAATATATATATATACATATATGTCTTAAATCCCAAAATCCAACCATTATTTCTACTTCTTTTGGATTGCATTTTTACATATCTTTGATAAAAATGGAATGATTTGGGGATGTGAAAATGACACATCAAATGCCCTATTCCCCACCTCCCCCACAATGCCCTATTCCCCCCTCCCCCACACACACTTCGTGGGGTTGGTCTTAGCTTTTAGTAAGTCTTAGTTCAGTTTCTAGGCCTTTATGAGATCACCAGCCGGGGCTGCATCGCCCTTTCACCAGGGACGCCGCTTTCTGTTGCAGTGGCCGTCAGCAGCAGCCTCGATTTTAGGGGATTTCTGCTTCGAGCTCCAAGAGTGTCCGATCATCGAGCAGTTGGTGCTTTTGTTTTCATCCCTCCTCATTCCAAACTGATGGCTTGTTCTGAAGAGGCAGATACAGTCACCCACTCGGACAAGGCCCGGAAGAGAAACCTGGCGTTTGTGAGGGAGGTGCCTGCCCAGCCTGCTGGAGGCATCAAGTTCTCGTAAGGGACCGTGAAGGCTGCTCTTGGTGACAAGCTTCTCCCCTCCCCACGTCATGCTTTTTGTGCCCTTCCTACTTCCGGCCACTTTCTCACAAAGATGCCCCAACTAAGGAGTCTTAGAGATAACTAAGAAGCCATTTGCCCCAGCTCTCCCCCCTCCTTTACTCCAGGCGCAGGTGTGTGATTTCCAGCCTCCGGGGTCAGGTGAACTTTGACCTACCTTCCCAGGAAATTCTGGCTGGCAGCACAGCTGGTGGTGGGTGAGTGGGGAGAGAGCGGAGACAGAGAGGGCCCAGGTCAGACAGACACGTGGACATTGCCCTGGGCCCAGAGAGGATACTGACCTCAGACTCTGCCTCAGTTTGTAGTCCCCAGACGGACGTAATAAGATAACACCTACCTCACAGGGTGCGTGGGCTGAGCAGCCAACATTGCAAAGGGCCTGCATAGTGCTGAGAACAAAGTGCTTCTGTGGTGCTTACAACAGCTCCTGGCAATAGTAAATATGTGGGCGTTACTAAAAATGGGACACTTGCTCTGCCATTCTTTCAGACACTTGTATTTACATAAAAAAGAGAATTTCACTTGTGCTTTTAGGAAAGGGAGTGTGTCCTCAGTTTCTTCTCCCACCCCTGTGGATATATGAGGGAGCTGTGCAGGAGGTTTCCCCCTCTGCTCTGGGGGGGGCCCTCAGCCCGCTGCATCCCTCTTCACCCCGCTATCCTGGGGGCCTTCCGTAGTAGTGAGGGCCGCCAGAGGAAGACCCAGCCCTCACCCCTCGAAGTCTGTGAGTTTGGAAAGGCCAGTGCTCTGTGTGTGGGTGAAGCTGGGGGCTGCCGGTGGCTTTGGGTTGTTCTGCAAGGCAGGGGTGTTGTTCCGAGTCCTTAAACTGGGCTGTTCGTTTTACTTCTCAGAGCACCTTCATTTCAATTTTCAGATTTACTGCATAGCTGACCTGACGACAGTAGTTAACACTCTTATCACCATTCAACTTGGGTCCTGGACCACAGACCGTCCCAGGGCCGCCATGCCCCGCCCCCCAGGGTCCTTTCCCACCCTCGGGTCCCTTGGCTTGAGGTCTAAACTGTGACCCTTATTTAACCTTAACTCTCTGGTGACCTGAGCTAAATTAATCCCATTTCTGTGATTCCCTTCTGAATAGTGAAAATAGGGGAAAAAAATCATACTTGCCATGCTTCACCATCTACCTCAGTGAAATTTTGGAAAGGATAAATGAGGTGATGCTTGTGAAAGTGATTTCTACTGCAGAGAGCCATTAAGTATTCAAAATATTGTTTTGAGTATTAATGATTTATCTCTAATTTTCCATTGAATCTGTAATTACCATAGAATTATACAATTGTATAATGGAACTATGAAATCTTCAATTAACAGTGGAATTCAATTAACAGTACACCAGGAATGGCTAATAATCGGGTAGAAGCTAGAACCTGGCATCTAAACAGTTCAGGAAGGTCCCTTTTCATCAAAACGAGAATTTTAATTTCTCTTTATTAGGGAGGAAAATTGATTTATTATCCTCACCTATTTTCATTATTTTGCTGCACTTGAGTTTTTATTTTCAAGAAAGAAAGAAGTCACTCAAAGGGGAATGCAAGCGTCTAAGCCTGCATTCATTTAGGCCGTCCTTCTTCCTTTTCTTTTGTCTGTTCTCTCCTTCCCAATAGGATGGCCCAAGGTATTATTTAAGGGGAACCAAATCCTCAGCTCACTCTGCTTGCTTTTCCCAGCGTGTCTGTGGTCCAGTCATATTTCGTTTACTGGCCGAGGATGGAATCATCTCTGGTGTCTCAGGGACACACAGCAGAGCGGGTCCCGAAGGCCACCGGGGCGCGGCCCAGTGGTACCAGCCTCCCGACCGAGGCCGGAGGGGATGGAAGACACAGCCCCGGTACCGCTCACTCTGTCTTCACGCGCTGGCCCAGAATCCTTGTTTTTATAGCTGTTCTCACTTCAGTGCTACTGCGGCTTCCAGTTGGGACCCCCCCACGATGGCCACCAGCCGGGGGGCTGCAGCAGCTCACGGGGGGCCGTGACCCCACGGGAGCAGGAGGGGACACACGCCGCTGCCGTGGGGTGTTGCTGCAAACACGCTTGTCCAGCTCAACCTCACAAATTTAGCTGGGCCCTGGGCTGGAGTTAGCTCAGCTGCAAAATCCAAAGCCAGCACCCTCTCCTCAGCCACGTGCTGCCCGTCCCAGGATCTCGGCTCTTTTCTTCAGGCCCCACAAGTCACACGGAGCACAAGAAAGAAATGATCTTTTTTTTCAGGTAGGCAGGTGGCTCTTTGCAGCTGGGGACTGGGGGACAGAATCAGAAGGGAGGCTGTGTTGGTGCTGAGCTGTTCGTGGCTCGGCGCGAGGCTTAGGCTCCGTGGGCCCAGGAACTTTTGGAAAAAGGAAAAAAAGGAACAAAACTAACCAGCTAGAAACGTTGGACCCAACTGGAAATTCCTGGTGACACAAAACCCATTTTTATTACTTATTTCCAGTGAAGAGCTCTGAACAGATCAGCCCCGCAGGAATCGGCTTGGGCACGGAAGGCCCGCCCTGCTGCCTCCACCCCACATTTCCTTTTTCCTTCCTTTATTCCTGCCTAATCTGTTAATACCAAGATCCGACCTGAAACCCTGACTTCGCTCAGCCCTGCAGACCCAGCCAATCAACACTGTGCCCCCTCCACAGTCTGCTTTGCCCCAAACCTCTGCTGCCTTCCCCTGCTGTACTGCTCCTCCAAGCTAGTTACCCCTAACAGCAGAGAAAAACTCTCGGGCTGAGAGGAGGTGGCCAAAACCCCCCTGCAAATCCATGTTTGCATCTCAGGTCTTCTGTAGAAACCTGGCGAATGTCGCCTTCTCATCCCAGAGTTTGCTTTACCAAGTGAGAGCGAAAGCGAAGCTTCAGGAAGTTGCGCTTGGGCCTGAAGGTGACCAGACCCCAGTCCTGGCAGCTGCCAGAGCCCCGTACTGCCCGTGGTGGACACTCCCCTCTCCCGCCAGCCTGCTTCGCTGCCCTTCTTCCCCACAAGGCCGAGTTTTCCCCAAGGAAAGAACAGTGTGTGTGTGAGTATGTGCGTGCCCGCACGAGCCCATACGTGCACAGGTATGCTAGGGAAGATGTCATCTTGCCAAGTAAAAAATTTCTTAAGCATAAGAAGACTTCAGTAAGCAAATGTGAATTAGGAATCTTTACACCGGAAAGCTTGTATATTGCAATTCTCAAACTCATCGCCCCCAACAGCCCCTTGGGACACTGTGGGCCCCCTGACCTGATGGCCCATTTATCTTTTAAGGGGTACTTCAAATAGCTCCCACTTGAAACTCACCCCACACCTCTAAGAAGCAAATTCATTTTCTTCCTTTGTTCTGGCATGAAAGCTGTCATCCCACTGATTTGTAGGATTGGTTGTCTAAGAGAGTCTTCCCCTTGAGTTGGAGTTCAGAGACAACGACCAATCTGCGTCACCCTTGGCTCCTCAGCACACAGTGGGTCTGCAGAAAATGTCCAAACGCTACTAGAATTCAGGCAGGAGTGGGAAATTGTCAGATTTTTACCATGCCCTGTGGTTTGTGTTAGACTTCTTGGTTTTTCATTTCAGTGTCAATGTTTTAGAGTGCTGAAGGCAATGAAACTCACACACACACACACACACACACACACACACACACACACACACACACACACACTTCAGTCTAACCTGGTTGGGGCTCTGGCCAGAGAAACATCCGCCAACCTTTCCTTGTGCCACCCTGGTTATCGTCCAGTCGTCGCCATGGAAACCCTCAGCGCAGGTGCCCCTGTGCCCGGCCCTGTGCTTCCTGTGTCTCCCTCACTGCTCTCATTTCAATCCCCCAGCAACGCAGCTGTAGGGACCATTCTCTGTCCTGGTTTGCAAACGACAAAACTGTTGCTCCTGGAGGACTTCCCAGAGCCAGGAGTGGGCAGAGCGGATGACCGAACCCGCAGTAAGCTGCCTCCAGCCTGGGCCTGTGGCCGGTGCCCTGCATGCAGGTCTCTCGGGCTCTGGGGGGCACGTGGGAGGAGGCGAGGCCTGCAGCACAGGGCGGCCAGCCACGGCCACGGCAGAGGCTAAGCCATTATCTTCCCCGGAAACGTGCAGCGTTACGTGGCAAGAATGAGCTTGGCTTTTAAAAATCTTTGATTTGTGGGATTGTGCTTTCTTTTCTAGCAAATTCTGGCAGAGGTGAGAAAAAGAATACAGTAGTCCCCGTGGTTGTTACATCTCCTCTTTGTGGCTCTTAAGAATGCACAGGTCCATGGGACCAGGGCCTAACTCTTCAAAAAGATGGGAGAAGCCGAGATGGGGGTGCCCAGTCGGGGCAGGTGCTTTAAGCTGGCGCTTTGAGCGGCTCCCACGTAACGGCCTGTCTCGGGCACATCAGTCTCCAGGAGTCAGCCTGTGACCAGAGCTGCTGCTGCTTATCTGTGCGATCAGAGCTTGCTCTCCCTCTGTGGTGCCTGCTTAGCTCCCAGGCCCCTCAGTGCTCTTCCGCGGCTGCGTTCAGAGGCATCCGCAGCGGTTCCTTCCGGGGCTGCAGAAGGGGGCAGCTCGGACCCCGTGCCAGCCGGTATTGGGGTGACATATTCCTGAGAGCACAGAGAGTCTGCTCAACCATCTTCACATACAGCGGCTGCGGGCAGCCCAGCGCTCGAGCCGCCCCTGGAGGTTCCGGGGCGGGAGCAGCTCCTGGGCTTCAGAAGAGTCTCCTGGGATGGGGGGCTCCCAGCCCGGGTGCCCCGCACAGGTAACAGGCTGGGTGGGTGGCCGCTCTGTGCGGGGTGTAGGCCAAACACAGTGGGGCTGAGGGCTTGTAAACTTTCGGAATTCGGGCAGGAAAAAGATCCCCACCAGACTTGTGCTGAAGTCCATGGGGAACCCCCATTGTGGGAGCTGCTGGTCAGGACAGGGGTGATACCATCCGGGGGACTTCTCTCTCTGCTGGGGCGAGGCCTCTGACCTACTGCTGTAAATAAAATAGAATGAAAAGAGGCAGTTTGTTTTAGACATTTGCATTTATAATCGATATTGTCATATGAAACAGTAAGTACAGTTGGTGAGTCTTTGCTGGCATTTGCGCCCTTCCCTCTTCGCTCCCCAACTCCAGACTCAGGATTCTCTCCAAGAACATCTGATTTGATCAGTGTACACAGCAGTCATGGGAAAAGTTGCTTTTTGATCCAAATATTCAGTGACCTTCTCCTAGCCTTTCTATTCTTCCTTTTAGGACTCAGAATAATCCAAGATTTGGTCTGTCAGAACCTTGCCTGCCCTCAGATAGGGACGAACAGGTAACCCCAGAGAGGTGCATGGGGGGTGGGGAGGCTGGTGTGTGGCCCCAGAGTCCAGGCTGGGACACCAGCTATTGCACCAGT
The DNA here is from genome assembly GCA_004024925.1 of Scalopus aquaticus. Classification (NCBI taxonomy): domain Eukaryota; kingdom Metazoa; phylum Chordata; class Mammalia; order Eulipotyphla; family Talpidae; genus Scalopus; species Scalopus aquaticus. The sequence goes on from PVIJ01001794.1 coordinate 168,869, forward strand.
GGCCCGAGTGAGAGAGAAGGAGACACAGACGTTGCCTTCCAGACAATTCCAGCTTCTCCAGTAGGCTCAGTGTCTCCGAAGTTATCGGCAATCGTAGAAACGGATGTTTTTAGTGATTCGTTTCCCACTTCGCCCCTCTCCTCCCCCTCTGCACCCCCCCTTCCAGTACCCTGTGTGTGGACCCAGAGGCTAGATCGATGGGTGACAGAAAGTATACATTTACTAAGTATACATTCACTATTCCTCTGAAGTCTTAAAAGGAACAGAAAATAAAGCATAGATACTATTCTTGCTCAAATTTATCAGAACCCACAGCAAGATTAAACAGTCCTTCTCAAGTAGCCCAAACAGACGGCAAAGCTCTTAGCCCTCGGCGACACCACCATCCTCCGTCTGGAAGCCGGGCCCTTTAAGGACCTAAGTTCATTCTTGCAACTTCGGGGCTTCCATTAGCCACTCTGTCCCCTCAACACCAGGGCACAATCATCTACTGGGCCTCCCACTCTGAGTCCTTCTATGAGCAGGTACAAAGTTGGGTCTTCAGCTGCTGCCCAGAATTGTTTAAAGAACACAGGTTAGTTGCAAAGTTCAGGGGCAGCTTGGCAGGGGAGAACAGCCCCTTTGACTTCTCTTTTCACCTTTAATTTCCCAGGACAAGATGGAGGCCTCTAACAGGACTGGGCCCAGGCTGCCTCTGCACACCCCTCCTGCCAAGCTCCGGGTCCCTGAAGAGGGGAGTGGGGGAGGGGCAGCCAGGCCCCCTCCTGTCTCCCCGCTCACCTTTGGGCCACCTGCTGTGAGCACAGAGAGCCCAGAGTGGGACAGGAAAGCTGGGCGGGTGCAGCTGGGTATCCCCCAGAGCCTGGACGCCGGCCTGAGGTTGGGCAGCGGGGAACCGGTGCCCCTTCAGGGATCCAGCGTGGGGGACCCCAGCTGGGCGTCCTGCTTTGCCTTGCAGCCACTTGGGGCATGGGCCTGGCCGCTGGCCTGTGCACCCTGCACACCAGGCACTGCCGCAGGCGGACGGGGCAGCCTCCTGGGGATGTCAGGCCCAGTGGCCAAGGGGGCCAGACGGCGCCGCCCGGAAGCGGGGGAAGAGGAGGTTTGTTAGGGCTGAAGCCGAATCCAACTGGATCGCTCCCTCTGGGGTGGCAAGAAAGCATCCTCGGAGATGAGAAGACAGGTCCCAGCCCCCTTGGGCCCGGGGAGGCTCGGGCAGCCCAAGCTGAGAATCGCTGCGAGCGGGACTCACCTGTCACCACGAGGGGCTCGGGAGAAGCGGGGAAGCTGGGTTTATCAACAGAGGGAGTTCTTCCCTAGCTTTGTTGTCTTAACATCTGAAATGCAGCTGTTTTTTTTTTCTTTTAGCAATTAGACGTTCTGTTTGAAGAGTTAAACCCAACACAATGAATATTGTATAACCCGCTCATTAACTAGACTCCTGGGCCGCCGAGCTTCCTCCTTTGCCTTAAGGAACCCGCAGAAATAGAAACTCTGTCCCTCCTCACTGTGGCAGCTCATCTCCTCTGACTGAAAAAAAGGCACGTTGAGGTTGTGTCTTTTGCAAGAAAAAGAGCCTCACTCTGTCTCTCCAAATCACCCCAAAAGGAGTTTTGTTTTCAAACCGAGAATTCAAAATTGGTGCTGGTCCGGTTGACCAGGTGAATGTGGGAGGCTTGGCAGATCCAGCAGGGAGATGGGTCCTGAGCAAGGGGGCATCGAGACCCAGTGAACACAGCTGTGGGGAGCGCATCCCCAGCACTGGATCTCAAACCCCCACCGTTTGCCTTGGAGGAGATGGCAGCCAGCAGCCAAAAAAATTTGCCTTTTACCAAAGTTCAGGCTGCAAAAACTGAGGTTACCAGCCCAGCTGGAAGAACAGCCCCTGCTTGGCTCTTCAGGATATGGCGGGAAGAAAGCATCGTGGACAAGCCAGTGGACTTTGGGAAGATCCTTTGATTCAAAACCCCAGGGTTGGATCTGACTCTTGTATCTACTAACCTAAGACAGCGTTGGAGTGAGCTGCCTTCTCAGAGGTGAACCTATTACAGAGACACAGTCCCTGTTAGGGCAGAAACAAAAACCACTATAAATTCCGAGGTGTTAACTTATTGGACACCTAAATTGTATGTGCACCGTGTTCGTTTGGGCTTTTGTAAAGATCACATGCGTGGTTAATAGTTAGCTGGCTATAACTCACAGCTAACTAACTAGCTGATGAGCCATTGCTGTTCACCTCATCCTGCAGCTGCAACATTATCTTAAATGTTTATTTTTTTAACCTATTGCATCTGACTTTTAAAAATAAAATGTCATGGTTTATCATATGTGTCCATGCCTCACCACAGCCACCCCCAACTGTTCCCACTATCTGATTCTTACCTTTAAATCTGGTTCATTTAGAGACATGCTGTGACCTCCCCCCACAAAAAAAAATAACAAACCACTATTCCTCTCCATCTGCTACCCCTGCCATCCCCCCTTCCCCAGCACAGCAAATGGGAGGGCACCCCGCCAGTTGTCACGATTGCCATTGGCGTCTTCAGGGTCAGAAACACTTGCAGAGACGTCCTGAGTCAACTCTTTGTTTGTCGAGGACAGCTGAAGTCCATGGGTTTGTCTTCAGAGACATATAAGCCCCTGTGACCTTGAAGGTCCTCTCAGCCTGGTCCAGCGAAGCCCCTGAGGGGAGTGAGCAGGAATTGTTAACTCAACCTGCAGCGCTTATTAAAGTACAAAGCCATTAAAAATTACGAAAAGCCAAAAGTCTCCAATGCAACATCTTAAAATAGTTTTTTTGCCTGTTTGTTTTGTAGGAACAGCTAGTTACAGAATTGTTGAGCCATTCATTTCTTGGAGGAAAAAGAGGTTTGGAGCTAAACACACATTAAAGGGAAAACAACAGAAAAACAATTGCTAAGAAATCTTGATATTTTAGAGAAGTGTTTTTCCACATGCTTTGTGTTAGTTAATAACCACAGATCGAGGATAGGGGTGCGTCTTAACCTTTTTACATTCAGAAACTATTTCTGCTATTTCTAATTCATTTCCCTCCTTAGGAATAATCATTTTGGTAAATCATAACTTAAGGCTGAACTATGTCACTAGCTGGCTGTCCAAACTAATTTGCTGTTACAATATTTGCTTCCTTAAAAAAAAAAAGTCTAATTAACAACAACAACAAAGTGGGTCAACAAGGTAGTAAATATTTAAACAAGTGTCACATTTTATTTGAAAAGTTGTTTGGGAATGGCTGGCAATTTTTGAATAAGATCACTTCCTTCTCCCAGTTCCACACTTCCGGTATTAATCTCTGATTCCAGCGTTTCTGGAATGCACGCTCTGATTTGACTCTATGTCATCCAACCTACCTCCTCCCTTGCAAGTAGTGTGTGGCAAGGAATTTCTTTTACGCAGTGAAATTGATACTGGACAAAACCAGGGGTTTCTCGGGGACCTCAAACTGTTACGGGGGTAAACCCATATCACCTGTGCTAAGGGTTTGTGCCACCCATGATCATAAAAGCAAAGTAATCAAACTCAAATATGCTCAAAGATCTTTAATTGGTGAGGAGCTCAAAGGGAATTGAGAGGGGAAGGAGTAGGGAAGGATTTCAAAATACCTGATCAAATACCAAAATCAACCATTCTCTTGTGGGCACCAGTTCTGTCAAACAGGCAAGGTTCATGAGAAACACTGCCAGGGAATGAATAATCCAAGGCATCTCCTGGCAGGAAACACAAGTAAGTGGTTACGCAGGACACAGAGTGCTAGGACAGAACCAAATTTCAGAATATACTGCCCAGGCTGAATCTGCCAGAGGGCCAAAATGGCTGCTGCCATAGTCTCACAGGAGGGCTGTATCATGCCATCTGCCAAAGCAATGACGTTGCAAAAGAGAGGAAAGACCCAAAGAGGCATCTGTCCATGTGGCTTTTGTCCCCTAGTTCAACATGGCCACCCAGCTCCTTCCTCCTTTCCAGCAGTCCCCCATCCAGGAAGTCCGGTTCAAGGCATGCTGGGAGTTGTAATGCTAAGTGCCAAGATAAATGCAAATTTGGGATTGTCACTTATTGCTGGGGCTGTTCCCTCTATGTCAGCCCTCCTGCCGGGGCCCTGGCCACTGGACTACCTCTTCTAACAAATTGAATTTGCATATCTTTTAATGGCGGTATCATTGACCTATAACTATATTAGTTTCAAGTATACAGTGTACAACAAATCCTGGACATTTACATAGCAGACAATCTGATAGTGTAAAATACAAAAGCTACTGGACATTAATAAACTAAACACTACGGGGCCCCTGAGGTTAAAAGGGAGAAGGAAGGGCAAGGGAACAAGGGATTATAAGAGATGGTGGTGAGGAAAAATAAAGAAAATAAAAAATAAATATTGGAAATAACTCAGTGGCTTTTGATTTTTAATTTTGCCAATTAGGTGTAATAATAAAAGTTTTCCCCTCTAGTTGAGGTTTGAGGAATTCCTCTTCCCTCCACCCCCCATTCTCCATCTTTCTGTGAGTCACAGCCTTGGAATTTAGGGCTTCAACAAGCACAGATTGAAAATGGCTCACAACAAGGAGGACAAAGTCAGCCAAACAACCCTCGAGTCTGGGGGGGGTCTCGGATTCCTCCCTCCCATCCTGGCTTACAACCCACTTTTCTTTCCACCATGCTTGCACCATCATTTACTTTCTTGGAGCATTTTGGGTACTGTAAATATTTCCATGGCTCCAGAGAGCACCTGGCTTCAAGCAGAAATCTGGCCTGAAATGATGAATCCAAGTCTGCCATTAGCAATTGCGACAAGATGGGGTTAGGGGCCTGGCCACTCATGGAAAGCTGGGACAAGACAGGCTGGCAGGCTGAGATGGGGCCCCTGAAGTGAAAAAGACATGACAGAGGAAATGAGGGTGACAACTGGGTAGGGCGGGGGCCAGCTGTCATCACCAGGCTCTCCAGGCCAGAGGCTCCTTTGTGGAAAGACGTCTTTGGTTTCCAGCCATCATCTTGAATTCGCCATCCCCCTTTCTCTGGGCTGTGTTTTCCTTTTTTCTAATAGCAACCTGGGAGAATCTTCCCCATCAGATGATGATAGACGGTTTCTGCAAAGTGTTTTGTTACTTTATAGAGGCAAGCGGCCGCCTAGAAATATGTTCCATTGGATATTAAAGAATGTATTTCTTGATTTACTGTCTGGCTAGGCAGGGTTGTCTGACCAGCATGGAACCAATGGGGATATCCATTTTGACGAATGATTAATTATTATATCTAAAGTGATGTTTTCCCATCAACTGATAGGCTGGAAAAATAGACTAGAGCTTGCTAGGTTAGCACCATGGGTCACAGATGTTGCCTCTGCATTTTCAGATTATATTATCCATTACAGATGGCACCTTCTCATTTAGAAACATAATTTGTTGTTCTCGCAGACCAAAAAAAAAAAAAGCAAAAAAAAAAAGCTGACATTTCACGTGCAAGTCAAAGATTAGAATCACCGCACAGGACCAACGTGGAAGTACATTAGGCCGCGGTGCCCCGCGCCAAGGGCACACGGGCGCTCGTGCCCAGAGAGATGTAGGAGGCAGTGACTTCTGATCTTTATTATGCAAATGGGCAGCTCGAGAGCCAGGCTGTTTAACCTCATCAGGGGAAATGTCACTGATCATTTCAAGCTGCAAATGCAGCACGAGCATTAGGCCTATTATGTTATTATTATTATTTCTAGGGCACACGGAGGCCCCCACCTCTGATGAAGCTTTCCCCCACACTCTGGAGGTGGGGGCGGGGGCGGAGAATCAACTCCTCCTGACAGTGAAAAGTGAAAGAAGAAACCAATTTTATTCTTGCTCTCTAATGTCTACGGACTGGGTGATTTCCAGATGGGGGATGCATGAAGAGGGGAGAGCATAGCAGTGCCCAATTTCCAACCTTGGACACTTGATGACAAGCCGCTTTATCTCTGCCTCAGGCTTTATGCACCGTGGCAGGGGTGCTTCAAGAAAGCTTAGAGGATTTGGGGCAGGAGAAGGGACAGCTCTAGGAGTGGAGATGCGGAGGGGGACTGAAAAGAGACAGAGATGCTGTATGTGATTAGAGAATGAAGGGACTATGTGAGCGGTTCCTAACTCATGCTCCTGGTCATCGCCATCCTGGAGAGAAAGCCTGAAGCCTCCCAGATCTGAGAAGTAGAGACAGAAAAAGCTTAGAAGCTACAAAGCAGAGGAAATCAACGAGAAGGGGAACGCCAAAGGCGGGTGATTAGGGCTCAGGTGGGAGAAGGAGAAGGTGGGGGCACCCCTGAGCTGCAGACTGCAGGACCCGAACTGGCCAGCTCCTCCTTCCAGAAGAAAAGATTCCAGACCTGGGGCTGACACAGAAAACTGTGGAGTCATTCCAGAGGAAACAAGATGGCTCCCTTTCCTCCTAGAGTCTGTACGGGGAGAAGGTCCAACTTTAGTATGTGACTGAGGAGGGAGATGAGTTCATGGAACGACTCAAAAGACTAGGAGCTTCTTTACAAACCCTCGGCATCCCTCATGGTGTACCCTAGGTTCTTCAGATATAAACTCTGATATCAGGGTCCCAGTCCAATTAAATCAGACTTTTTGGGAGTAGGGTCCTCGTTCATAGTATTTTAAACTTTTCAGGAGGTTTGAAGGTGCCAATGGATGCTTTAGAGTTGAATGAATGCAAATCTAAATGTAGAGATTCTTGTGCTTATTTTCTGCGGTAGCCCCTGAATCTACCACAGTGCCTGACATATGGTAGAAGCTGAATACAGATTCACAACATGAAAGAACAACGGGTGAAACAGGCATTTCTGCCATAGAAGCAGGTCAGTATAGAATTTGGCTAGTCAAGGTGTCTGGAGGAGATTAACCTCCCCAGTCTCCAAGAATCACACTGGCAGGGGTACGTTTGCCCCTTGTGCTAGCAAGAGTAGACACACTGTGTGCTCTTAGTTCTCCCTCAATGTAAAGCAGAAGTCCTACTTGTGGAACCAGTGGCTGTCTCTACAGAACAGCCCAGGAAGGCAGGTCGACACTTCCCGGGCAGGGCTCCCCTCCCAAGGGCAGTGTTCTTCTCTACAGTAGGGCTCCCCCAACATGGACGTGCTCCCCTTCCATGAGGGTGCTCCCCTTCTATGAGTGGTGCTCCCCTGGCAGTGCTTCTTGAAGGTTTCCTTTGTGACCTGGAGGAAACCCCCTTGGTCTTATCTCTACTTCTCCCTGGACGTTGGGCAACACTGATTTGGAAGATGAACAGTCGAACTTCAAGGAATAAAGGAATGAAATCGGAGGGGCTTAGACTGAAAAGACGGAAGAAAACAACCCCTAAGCTGGAGACTTAATTGGAACCAAGTTGCTCTAGATGGCTGAGGTCAGCACTGAGGCACACGGCCGCAGGGGTCTGCGTGGGAGGTGCTGGAGGACGCAGGCGTGGCCCTCCTGGACGGGGTGGGCCCACGGCAGGGTGCTGTCATCCTCTGATGCCAGAGTGGAGCCCGACGGCTGAAGGGGAGCACCCGCAGACCCCCTCACCCTCCCTCCTGCCCAAGCATCAGTCTCTTAACGGAAGCGGGATATGGACCTGGGAGCAGAGCGCAGCTACTCTGGGCCGCAGCCGGGCCCAGCTGCTCCCTGCCGCAGTGGTGCCTCTGTCGCTCCTCCTCAAAGTGCTCCCTGGAGCCCTGGCACCGCAGCCCCAGGTTGAACAGCCCTGTTCCCAGCACCCTGTCTAATCTAGATCCAGGCTGGTCACTTGACACCAAATCAACAGCCTTGTCCGAGTTGCGGTCGCTCGCCGTCTGTCCTGGCGGGAGCCGGAGTGACCGCGGCGTTCAGAAGGGCAGCCCGGCCACCCTCCTGCTGTCCGCTGCAGCCGCGGGGGCTGTTATCTTTCCCCACAGCAGCCCAGGAGCGGTCAGGGGTCACTTCTGGTGGCCTTTTCTTCCTTCCTTCTCCCGCCCCAGGTCGCCGATGATGAGCTTTGCGGAAACGGGGGCCATGCGTTTGGCTGCTGGGTGACAGGTGCCCCCAGGGCGGTCAAAGCTCCAGCCGGGAGTGGACGCAGGTCTGCGTCTGCCTGTGGGGGGCCGCTGGCCCGAGCTCCCCGGCACGGCCGGGGGGGGTCTGGGTACCAACTCTTGGTAGTTTTGGGTGCCGCGAGCTAGTGAAGCAACACATCAAACTGGAGGCACACCCAGGGGCCACATCGGTCTTTGTCTGCTCCAGCCTGATGCTGAGGGCCGGCCGCCTAGACCGCGTGCCTGGGTGAACCTTTTGAGCCGAGAGATACGTCACATTCCATCGTTTATCCCGTTTCTATCAAGCAACACGGCCTAGGAAAAGAAACGAGTCAAACGTTGAGGACTGACACACCCTTAATCAGACCTGTCAGCGCCACTGATGAAGGACACAGCTCTGGCCCGTCCTCCCATGCGCGTCAGCCCCTGTTCACACCTGCAAGCTGGGAGGACACAGTTGACGCTCACTGGAAGAGCAGATCTGAGGGTTGAGTTGCTTGAAATCTTACGAAGTTATTACTTTCCTGTTGGACTCTGAGTCCTGTGCAGGTGCAGGCGGCTTTCCGTGCCTGTGTACCCTCACCCCCTCAGGCGGTAGGTGTCTGGCGCATGGTGACTGCCTAACTGCAGCCTTTGCGGGGCCTGTCCTGGCGCTGGGTCTCGCCAGCTGCCCTGCTGCTCACGAGCCGCTGCCGGCCCCTCCAGGGCGCCAGAATGAGCCAGGTGCCTGTGTGCCGTCTCTCCCTGCTCCCCACCGTCATTTCCACGAGGCCAGGGCCTTGTCTACCCTGCTGGTCAGAGCCTAGAAGGACGCCTGGAGCCCAGTATGTGCTCGCATGTCTGTTGAATGGAGGAACAAAGAGCGGCTTGCCACGATGCGTGCTGGCACTGTCTACAGGGGCTTCAGAATGAGCCCAGATACCAGCGTCGTCTTTGGGAGGCTCCCCAGAACGGTGAGGTTGCTCAGACGCTGCAGGACTTTCTGCCTCGCAGAATTCCGCCAGGAACCTACCGCAGTGGGATTCCTCAGGCCGCCACCAGGAGGCCCCGCAGGCCAAACGGAGCGGAGTGAAGGCGGTTTGGGCGGGACAGGGGCTACCTGAGAGCCTGAGCTGCGGTGGGGGTGGGGGTGGCAGCCACACCCTCTGTGTGGGCTGCGCTGGTGAAAGGCTCAGACAGCTCGGGCCCTGAGCCAAGCTGCTGGGTTCCAGTGGGAAAACTGACCTTGGCCGGGAAGAACCAGGAAGAGGCACAAATGGCTCATTGTCCCACATCCTCCAAGGTAAAAAGCCCAGCAGCGTGTGTGGCCTTTGGGGCTGGACTTGATTGCAGCCTGGCTCCTTCTGCAGCCAGAACAAAAGCACTGGGCCGGCAGTGCTTGCCCAGCCGAGGAACAGGCCGACCGCCTCTCTCCGCACCTAAAGTTTCCAAACACTGTACCCAGGGCATTGTGATTTACAGCTCTAGAAGTAGAGTGTGTTTCCTCTGAAAGCTTAAGACAGCCTTCACTTCTGATCAAGGTTACTTGACAGTTTATGCACTTATGGAAGAAATTTGATCTGTTTTCAGATCACGTGTGAAGGAGGTTGCAGGCAGATGTGCTTTATTTTTATTCAGGAGTTTGGAATCCAAATCACTTACTTGTAAGACGTGTCATTGCCTACAGATCTCCACTAGAGGGCACTCTTGGAAAATCTTTACAAATAGATATTTATGGCTCTGTCTAGGAAAGGCTGTTTTTAAAGGAACAAAACCCGGCCTGTCTAAGTTTCAGGGCAAGCCCTTTGCCTTCACTTGGAACTGTTCCTGAGCCTTCCAGAAGCACAGCTAGATGAGGAAGCTGCGGGCAGCTGCTTCCCTTTTGTCCACATGGGATGCGGCTGACCCACCCACAGAGCCTCAGCCCCTCCACTTTCCAGGGGGGCAACCCTGGCTGGCCAAGAGTTACCTTGGAAAGGGCTGTGGGGTGCAGAATCCAGGGCCATCAGATTGGACTTGAGCCTTTGCTGAGATCCCCTCCAGGGAGTCTGCTCTCCTGCCTCCCCTCACAAGAGAGCATGGCCGGAAGTCCTCAGAGAAGTGCCAGGAAAGGCCAAAGGGGTGACGCTTGTCACACAATTAAAAATAGAGTTTCCAGGAGGCAGCCATGGAGATCTGCTCTGTATGTAAATAAGTGTAAATAAGACCAGCCTCGGGCGAATGCCACCTGCAGGTCTGTGTAGCTCAGCCCGACCTGGTGTCCTAGCCCCCAGCAGCCTCTTTTTTCTTTCCTTTCCTTTTTTTTTTTTTTTTTTTTTGTTCATAGCCAAACTCAGAATATGAAAATGTTTCCACCCAAAAAGAAAGCAGCTCCCATGAGTTCCTCTGGTGGTGGCGGAGAGCAAAGAGCTGATTCTTAAAACTTGGATTTCTCGACTCCATGCATAGAAGAAATGTCAATGACTACATTAAAATTGCTTTTTAGACATGAAAAACCGTAATTCTGGAGCATATTCGCTACACTCAACTCTCTCACTCCTGAACTCGTGTGGCCCCCTGCATTTTCCAGAACAATCCAACTTGAGTGTGGGTTTCTATTCCTTGGGGTGATGAAAAAAGCTCAGCCTGGGGGTGTTTGGTAGATACTTCTGGGGCTTGGGAGGGCCCGGCTGTGCATAGGAAAAGAAGAAGGGGCTTTGTAAGCTGGAAATGCTGGCCGCGATGGGGCTTGGAAGGAAGAAGAGATGTGAAAATAAAATGCCACAGAGGGAAGCTTCCCCAAGGCCCTCACCCAGAGAGGCCCTTGCCCACCCTGCCTGGAAGCTCCAGCACCCGCGCAGGGCACACTCAGAGCCAGCCCTGCCCTGCCCTGCCCTGCCCTGCCCGGCCCTGCCCAGGATCAAAAGCTTCTTTCAGGTGTTTTTCTATTGTGACTGCTGAAGAACCAGCTTCTGCCAGTTGTCCCGTCACTGCAAACTGCCAATGGGATGAATAAAGTGCTTTGAAAGGAGAGAGGGAAGGGCTGTCCCTGCCTCCCCCCACAGGGGAAGCTGCAAGGCAGACACAGGCTGACCTCACGGACTAGCTGAGACCGGCCAGGGCAGCCAGCTTCTCCTCTGGCTCCTGCAGCGCGGAGCTGCTTAGCTCCAAGTGTGATGTGGACACTGGCCTGCTGGACGGAGACAGAAATTCATTTTCCATCTGTCAAACCGCCTGACGCAGAGCCCGTAATGATTTTCTGTCAGGCGGGGGCCCAGCTGGATTTGAACCAGTGACCCAGAGGTAAAAGGCCTCGATGTCAGGCTCCCCCTGCACTAAGGGCCTGCCTGCGCTCGTGACACCCGACCCTGTGCTCCCCCTTGCATCTGCCCTTGCATTCTCCACGGCTGGTTGAGCTTTGATTGGGGCCTAACTTAGCATGTGGGGTTGGCTGGTCAATATCCCGGAGGGCAGGTGGGGAGTGAGTTGGGGCTTTCCAGAGCGGGGAGGGGAGCAGTTGAAGGAAACAGACGCTGGGCCTGCTTGATTAGCCTGGGGCCCAAACCCCTGTGTTCCTCCCAAGCTGGGTGCCTGCCCTTGACCTCAGGACCTTTGCACAGGTCAGAGAGTTGGCTCCCACCGGGAAGGCTGCAGCTAGGAATATGTGTCCTCAGGGGTACTGAGGTCTAGATTCTCTGAGCCTCAACTACTCTGGGGTCAAAATCGTCATCACTATTTTTACTGATTGTTTTCATGAAAAAAATATCCTTAGTTTGATTAATATGGTGATTCCCATTCACCCTGTGATAATCAAGAGTCACTGGCCAGTCTCCAAAAATAGTATTTCGTAATTTGAAGATCTCTGTTCCTCAGGGTCAGAAAAGCAACCCAGAGAGCCTGAAGGGTTCTCCCATCATTCCGTAAACATTTATCGGGGTTTCTGTGTTTGACAAGCATTCTGCTAGTTACCAGGGCTACAGAGCTAAAACAGGAACCCCGTTGAAAGAATGACTCATTTGGAGCGGGAGAGACGTGTGGACAAGATCATTTGGCAAAGCCTTGTGATAGCATAGCAAGTGGACGATTAAAAACAAGGACCATGTCCTATGGGTGTGTGCGTGTGTGTGTGTGTGTGTGTGTGTGTGTGTGTGTGTGTGTAACAGCAAATCAATTGGGAGGACTGCAGCCGTGAGGGGAAGGTCAGGGATAGGCCTTTGGGGGGGCACTACCTCAAGCTCTGACCCCTGGCACTGAGTGTTCTAGAGCCTCCCTTTCCACTCTGGGAAGTGGGAATGATCCAGTGTCAAAAGTCCTCCTAGGGGCTAAATGGGGTATTCCATGTGTAGCGTTTATTGAGCAGAAAGCCCAGCACATGACCAGCGAGACAGCCCAGGTGAAAGAGCTTGCAAGCCTGTGGGATGGGCCTGCTCGAAGGGGTGCGTTACCGGAACCAAGCTGCCTTAGCAGCTCGGGTGCCTGCAGGAGCGGTGGGGCCTCTTATCCCGCTGCTCTGGAGTCAGTTATAGCAGTTGCTCCCGCCCAGTAACTGCCGTTTTTGTATGGACCAATCAGGTGCTAGGAGCTGATGGGTCAGTCCAATCAGCTCCAGGATTGAACATGGTCCAATCAGACTTAGGGATGGTGCTCTGGGAGAGGATATAAGCCAGGACTGGAGGGACCGAGAATAAAGTCAAGGAAGAAAAAGGCTGAACCGAAGAGGAGAAGACACGACACCACCCGCCCCCAGGAGAAGAAAGACGACGGCTCCAGACTCCGAAGAGAGAAGAGAGAAGTCAGTTCCCGGCCTCCAGGAAGAGAAGAAAGAAGAAAAGAAGCACCAGCAGCCGCCCTCCGAGAGGAAGAGAAGCCGAGGGACTGACGCAGCCTGAAAGGAGCCCCGGGGCCTGCGCCTGGTGTCTCGGAGGCCTGTGTGTGGGTGTCACCCAGCACCTCCCAAGGAGCTGCCGTCCCCGCTGCGTTCTGGGTGAGGCGGCCGCCACCTGAGGGTGCAGCGAGCTCTCTGTTTCCCCCGTTTGTACAGTAAGCCCCATGTTTGCTGCTGTTCCTGCAGCCTGAAGTCTCCTGCACTGTGCACGCGGGTGAGACCCACAGGCAGGGCCCTGTCCTGTCATCAGGCGCTGGCCTTTGTTGTATTTGGCCTTTTGGGGCATTTTGGTGGCTCTTGCCGCAGAGCCTGGGCATTTGAGGCCCGTTCTGCCCGATTTCAGTTGGCGACCACGAAGGGACGAGACACCCCTTCTGCCCGACTTCAGCGGGCGAGCCCGCCGGGAGCGGCGCCCGTGGTTGATCAGCCCAAGGATCTTCACCTGGCGCTGGTCCCCTTAACGCGCAAAAACAGTTGCAAGGCAGCTGCCGGGAGCTGATTTGGGCAGCACGGGCTCAGCTGTTGGTTCGGGAGGCTCCACCTCTCCTCCTCCTCCTTCTCCTGCTTCATCTGTCATCGGTTCTGGGTTGGCAGATTGTAAGGGCTGCTGTCAGCAGGGTAATGTCAGTACTGTTGGAATCCATACGGGCATAGAGCTGGAGCCTTTACTGGTGCAAATTTTGGATTTTTGGTTCTGGGGCTCCTCTTAGGTACAGTAATACAAATGCTATTTGGTGGAAAGGGAGGTGATACTGTAGAGATGCAAGAGCAGATACAGAAACTGCAGGAGCAGATACAGGCTGTTCTCCAGAAAGGGGATTTGGGGAAGGCGGACGTTCGTTTGCTGGCCCGGAGGGAGGGGACCAGCCTTCCCCGCCAGCGTAACAGGAGGCACGGGAGGGGGCCGCCGCTTAGTGGCAACTCTGACTCCACCAGCGGGGACTCCCTCCTGTGCGGCCAGGGCACCCCCTGAGGAGGCCGTGAAGGCTCCGTCAGCCTCACCTGCTCCGAGCAATGAGACTCCCCTTCTTGTACTAGACGGGCGCTCAGTTCGGTCGAGGGGGTTGCTCTGCAGCAGGACAGTTCCCTCTTCGCCAGTTCCCAATGGGGGGATTGAACGAGCGGCCCGGCCTGCTGGGTATTATTGGTCCTATAACCCCTTTCCCCAGGGGAGCTCTTAAACTGGAAAAGCTCTGTCCCTTCATATCGGCAAGACCCTCAAAAGATGGCAGATTTGTTTGCCTCAATTTCTGCTCCCATCGGCCAAGTTGGGCAGACAATCTGTGTTAAATACATTGCTCCCTTGCGATGAGCAAGGATGGTCTTGGGAGAAGCTGGGGGAGAAGCCGGCCGTCTCCATTTGGAGGATGTAGGCAAACCAAGCTTGGAGGAGGCAGTTCCTTTGGTCGACCCTAACTGGGACCCAAATGAAGGGGACATGGAAATGTTGAAGCACTATCAAAAGTGCCTGTTAGTAGGGCTAAGGCAGGGGATCCCAAAACAAAAGAGTTTTGGAAAAACCCTTGAAGTACATCAGAAGGTTAACGAAGATCCTTCTGAATTCTTAGAAAGAATTATGCGGGCATACAGCAGATACACAGATGTAAACCCTGATGCTCCTGAAAACTCAAGAATGGTAAATATGACCTTATTGCCCAGAGTACTCCTGATATAAGGAGGAAGTTAACTAAGATTGAGGGTGCTGTAGAAATGACTCCTTCCCAGTTAGTAGACATTGCATTTAAGGTCTACAGTGGGAGAGAGGGAAGGAGACCTAGGCCTGCGATGGTATTTGTGGAAAGAGAGCACAGCACAGGGCTCAGAAGGAAAAGAGAAGGGGCAATACGAGAACCTCTGAGGAGAGATCAATGTGCATACTGCAGAGAGGAAGGCCACTGGAAAAATAGATGTCCTTGGTTAGAAACAAGAAAGGGGAGAAGGTATGAGACAAATGTGGAAAAGGAAAAGAGGCCCATGAAAGCTCAGAATGGGGATTCGTGTAAACATTGCACAACTGAAAATGGGCAAAATAAGAGAAATGAAAGACCAGGGAAGGAAGAGAAAAGGCCAATGGTGGTTAAGGATGGTTGTTCAGATGAGGAATAGAGGTGCCCAGGGGTTCCACTTGATATGAAAAGGTCTATTGCAATAACCCCCTTGGAGCCCCGGGTAACACTTAAAATATTTAAGAAATTTTTGTTATCAGTCCTTTATCAGATGTATTGTGTGCAAAGATCTTTTCCCAGTTGGTAGGGTGTCTGTTAGTTTTGGTTAATGTCTCTTTTGCTGTACAGAAGCTTTTTATTTTGATATAATCCCATCTGTTTATATTGTCTTTCACTTCCTTTGCTTTGAGGGATGAGACTTTCAAGATTTTGCTGAGATGTATGTCGTGTAGAGTTTTGCCTATATTTTCTTATATACATTTTATGGTTTCTGGTCTTACATCCAGGTCTTTTATCCATTTTGAGTTGACTTTTGTGCAGGGTGTGAGGTAGTAGTCTAACTTCATTTTTTTGCATGTGGCTGTCCAGTTTTCCCAGCACCATTTATTGAATAGACTGTCCTTGTTCCACTGCATTTTCTTTGCTCCTTTGTCAAAGATTAGTTGTTCATAGATATGTGGCTTTAATTCTGGGTATTCTATTCG
>PVIJ01001795.1:0-184387 GCA_004024925.1 Scalopus aquaticus
GGAGGGAGGGAAGGAAAAGGGCACAAAATGGAATAGAAAAGAACACAAGGGACCATGGAGATGGATCCCGGGTGAATTGGTGGTGGGCTACCCAAGGGGAATACAAAATGTAAAAGACATAAATAACAATAAAAAAATATCAAAAAAAAAGAAAATTAAAAAAAAGAAAGTTTTGACTTTGAACACTGGGGTCATTTGGAAGAAAAAAGGAGATGTAGTGATTAGGTGTTTTATATTCTCATGGGGGAAGAAATCACTACAGTTCTATTTTAAATGAAACAGTTAAATAGAATATATTCTACAGGAAGTACACAAAAGTGCAGGGGGTAGGGTGGGGTTTAGGACCCAGCTCAATCAGTTCCAACAAGCTGTTTTGCAATTCTTAGGCTCGGAGACTCAGCACGAGCTGTCACACACAATGAGCCCGGGACCTAGATGCTAAAATGAAAAGGCTCTTTTGTTTCATAATTTCCACCTTCTGAGATTTAGTGCTGGAGTTTATATATTTCCCATAATCAATTGTTGAAGAGTTAGGTCCATCCAGGATATACTATTACTCATGCTTGATTTAACACGGTAAAGTTAAACTTCATCTCTCTAAGCACTTCCTTAGCAAGAAATGTTCGAACAGGTTGATTTTTAAATACTGATGCTCATCTGGTAAAATGTAACGAACATAACCACTCTTTCTTTAGCTGTCTGAGATGTAGTGTGGTTAAGACTATCGACATTCTAGAGATGGGTGATTCAGATAAAATAAGATATATGTAAAACAGATAAGTTGGAGGGGAATTACTGAGATTAAATCTGCGAAATCAAGCAAAGAAATATTTAGAGAGACTTAGAAAACAATGGGAAGCAGAGCTTCAGAACAATCTCTAAGTAAAACTGTACAACTACTACTTAATCTGGAAAGAACATAGTCATGGTCACTAGCTGGAGGGCTACCACACTAAGCACTACATATATATCATAGTATCTCCCTGATCATAAACTCTGTCCATTCAAACATGTGTAGATCTACCTTTATGTACGAAAGAATTGTCTCTGAAGTGACTCAATAAATGTCCAAGTTATAAAATCAGTCATTCCTTTCCACCTTTGATCTATCTGCTATGCCATACAGTTGTATGTGCTCTAAATGTTACAATCGCATATTTTCCCCAACATTTTATTAAGCTTTCCAAAAATCGTGAACATCCACATGTCAACTAGATGAATTTCACAATTAACATTTTGAAATGTTTGATTTGTAACATGTATCTATTCATCTGACAATCTTTCCATCCATTCATGAGTTCATCCTATTATTTTGATGCATTTCAAAGTGAGTTGCAGAAATCAGTAGACTTCATTTCTTAGCATGCATGACATTTACTTTAGCTCAATAAATATGTATTGTTAGGTAAATTTTATGTATATTAAAATAAAGACTCTTAAGTGCCTCATTTGATAAGTTGTAATGGCATAACATAGGGATATCACATTGCTATGCAATAGGAGTGGTGAGTTTTAATTCAGAATTTTCTCTGAGAATATGATTTTTCTTACCAAAAAAGTTTCATTAATGTCACCAAACCTTCAATGGGCAAAATGCTAATAAATACAAGAGTCCACAAGAGGACAGGCAGAGGGTACTCAGCTTGTAATTGATGTTTTTTGAGTTGCTACTAAACTTGAGAAGCAGATGAACACCAAGGAATTCTTTCCAAAAGACTGTGCACGTATGTGCATGTGCGTGTGCGTGTGTTGTATAACTACATGCAGATTTTTTTCATAAAATTTCATTTGGTTCACAGATCTTCTGAATTTTATTAATAAACCCATGAATTCAGGCCAAGAACTCAGGAATAGAGTCACAAATGCTAAATCATCACACAGCATTTCTACCATCTAGTCATTTTGAACATTATTCATTTTAGAGCAGATTTGCATTGTTGACAATATTGCAAAGGAAATTCCTTCCATGAAAGTTAAATACTTGAAACTTGAAAATAATTCATTTTGAGCAAAGGGCACAGTCTAGGGACATTTTCCCTCTATGATAAAAAAAAAATAACCAACCAAACAAAAACAAACCAAAATTTTTATCAAGTCTATGCACCATGTTTCCTTCAAGAGAGGTTGAACCTGGTTCATTCTACTTGATGAAGACAACCAGAGAAGCATATAAGGAGATTAAAGATTCCTATAATTTTAGGGGTCTAAATTAAAGTCCCTCAGAACATGAGCTGCCAAGTGAAAGACTGCCCCAAACAAATCCTTCCCTCCCCCCTCCCTTTTCTTCTCTATTAAAGTCATTTTCAGTAATGTATCAACTTTAATGCAGGATGAAAGATAAATGGAGGTCAATTCCATAGTACCCACTCTTATTAATAATCACTTTATTTCTTATATTATCTTTATTATATTACTGTTGTGAAAATAAAACTTATTATGAGAGCTTCTCATAGTTTTGTCAATGACCCTTAACTCTTACTTCCCCTTTTGACATTAAAAACAATATCAGCCAAGAATATGCAATTGTTGTAATGTGGTCACTCATGTTTTCCCTCTCAGAAAAACTGGAGGAAATCCATCTGGGTGGCTGGAGAGGTTTATTTTGCCTCTGGCATGCATAGCTACTTTTAAAGTAGGTATTTTATGGTTGAGAAAGTTAAAGCTGTCAGAGTATTTCCCACTCTCTGGACAAAGCTTTTTTTCCTCCTATCAATACAAGTGTTTACATTTATTAACAGAGGATCACCTCAAGGTTTTCCATATCTGCTCCTCACAGATTAATATAGCATCTATGGTCTTTGCTCCTGTCATTTCAGAGTTTTGGCATACCAGCACTTGGGCTGGAAGCTTGGCAGTTTGCTGATTCTTGCTCACTTTCATCTCCCTGGCTAAGCCTTAGCTACATTTGGACCTTGTTCACCCTGGGTGTGTGAATTGTTTGTGCCTTTCTTGCTAAGGGACAGCAACCTCTGATTACATGGCATCTCTCTGTGACCTGGCTTGGTAACACTGAAACTCAAAGGGCTGCAAATCTTCAGGAGCCAGTTAAGAAGGGAAAAGGGAAATGTGGAGTCAGGAATGAATAAGACTCCTTAGTCTTATTCCAATCAGCACAAGGTTGCCATAGCAACCACACCTGACTGTCCCTCTAGCTTGTTCCTCCCACTGAAATGCTGCTGGTTTGGGTGTTCAAGGGAAAAATGCACAGAATTGCTTCAGTTTTCCAAGCCACATAATTTGATTTTTACATAATTCAATTTTATACCATTTCTTCCCTTGAGCATTAAATAAGGAAGAGTTTCAAAGTTAAAAATATATGTAGGTTTTTTTCTACCTGTTCAAATGCAACAAGATCATTCTCCATTATCCCTTCATATTCTGGAAGCTTCATGTTTCCTCTTCCCTGATTAGTTTTTCTCTCAAACTCTCAACACACAAGCGTGTACATACCATTTGAATGTCAGTTGGTGATTTTTTGAAGGAATATCTGAAAGAGAATTCTAAACACATAGCTACAGAATCCTAAGCATCTTTCAGACTTGTAACCCTTCTATAATTTAGCCAAAGTAGAGGAAGTTTAAGGAAAAACTGTATTTGGCATAATTAAATTTATTTTTCATTTGACATGCCTTCCTTTTAAATAATAATGGACTCTCAGTGGTGACCTTAATGCAGTGCATGCACATGTTGCTTCTCAATATGAACAGCTCAGTTTATGCAGGGTTATAATGCAGTGTTACTTCAATAATAAAACATGTAAAACAATAATGGAGACTCACTTCCTTTGCTTTTAAGCACCAAGAAAATAGGATGGTCTTTAGGATTCTGGGAGGATAGAGGGATAGAAAACATTTCTGTGATTGTTTCAGTGGCTTGTGAAGTGTGGTAGCCATGATGTTGCCAACTCTGGGTGGCTAAGTGATCCTCCATGATAAAGAACTAGGAGCTTTCCACACAGAGCCCCAAAGCAAGGACATAACGCTGACATTGAGACCAGACACCGGGATCTAGGAGCTGAGCCCAAAGGTAGAATGAAGAGGCTCTGAGGTGCAAACTATTTCCTACTGGGTAGGCATCCTACCTCTGACAATGTAGGGAGGAGACTGAAGAAGAGCTCAATTAGGCTGTAGTTTGTAACCTTCTCCAGACCCAGAAGCTTGGGGCTTGATCTCTAGTCAAACGTGAGAACCAGCTAGTTCCCCTCTGGTTCCCTTCCCTCATTTTCTTGTTCAAGTCCTCAACCTACATTCCTTTCCATGCCTGACACCCACACAAGGCTGCCATTTTTGTTCCTAGTCTTGTTTACTTCCCTTGGAAATCTTTCTTGTATATCTTTGGGATGTGAGAAGAAAATAACAAGGGATGACTTTTCACTCTTCCCCAGAAATACATCACATTACCTCTAAAGTTTGCTAATATTTTGTGAGGTGGTCCTTAGTGTTATTCAATAATTTGCACTTATCTGCCTTCTTCACGCTCAGTGGAGGCCCTTCCAGTTCTATGGAAGCCTGGCAAGGCCATTCAATTGGCTATAACCAAGGAAATGTGCATATCCATGTGGCTGCTTAAAGTATCATTTCACCTCACCATGTCTCTTTCCTGTGCCAAGGTGACCAAGGAAGCAGGTATGGAGACACAGCCTCTGCTAGCCTGTGTCACTGAGCAGAGTCCCCGATGACCCACAGTGGACACACAGTGTAAACAAGAAGTAAGTATTTGTTGTATTAAGCCATAGCAACACCTACCTCATCCTAAACCATCCGTGTCTGCCATGTCTGATTTGTCTTTGGATAAAAACAGTGATTTATCTACTCTTCAGAACAAACCTAGTGAGGTAGCTGGTTTGTATTCCTTATTTCAGAGGAAAATGAGAGGCTAATAGTCACAATTTACTGAAGGAATCACAGGTAGTGTTAATTTGAAACTTGTACACAAATTTTATTACTCAAAGTTCCATGCTTTTTCCTGCTGTATTGTGATGGCAGCTGACTCTTAAATGATGTGGGCAGGAGAAAATATTCACTTTTGAAAAGTAGTGTGATAAGGTTAAAAGAAAAATACCACAAAACCTCCAAGAAAGTCTACTTTTTTATGTTAAAAAATGAATATTGGTACCGGATACATCTGCTAAACTTTATTTCTTCGTTTTCATAGTAAGAAAGTTTTCAGTTATCTGGTAAAAAGAAAGTTGGAACTCTCATATAGATATCATTCTCAGATTGGGTAGGGTGACTTTCAGTCATTTTGAATCTGACTAAAATTTAAGTCAGAGGGACTGGAGAAAGAGGGATTTCAGGGGTAGATTCCTGTAGGATGGAGTCAGATTGTGAAAGGCTTTGAGATGCAAGCACAACAGGCTAGACTTGTGTTAGAAAGAAATAAAAGGTCACTTCAGATCTCTGAGAAAGGAAGTGACGTGACACAAACAGAATTTTGGAAGACTTAGGCGTCACCACTCAGGGTAGGGAGCAATGAGGGGAGCTGTAGTCTGAGCAGGCACTCAGAAACGTTTTATTTTTCATTGTGTGAGCCTAGAGAAACTTAGAGAAAAGAACAGATGTGAGGTGAGAGATGAAGAAAGGGCAGAAACTCAAGAGACTATTCAGTGCAAAGATGGGCAGGTCTTGGAGGCTGACAGGAAGTGCAGATGAAAGAGGAACTAGAGGTGCTGGGAGTAGAGTGGGACTATGGATGAGGAGATAAAAGCTGAGCGGGGAGGCCTCCTGGAAAGGGAGCAGAGTCCAGCTTTGAATATGCAAAATGGCGGTGGCTGCTCTCTGCGCACGCTTGTGCTTACGTGACTATGTAGTAGACACGTCTCTGACACAAACCCTGTGCTGTTCCAATAAGTCTTCCCTCCCACTGTGTGACACCCCCACCCTCGATTTAGCTTCAGCCAATAAAAACAAGATTACTCGTAAAATTAATGGAAACAATCTGCTTTTTCCTTGCCATAGAAAGGATTTTTCTTAATTACTTATTTTCCCCTTTTGAATCATATATCCTGTAGCTTGATTAAATCCTTTAGAAGTCAACTAAGCATTAGAGGAATCCCAGAGCTGGTGTTTACTTGTTGTGTGTAAACAGATATGCCTTGGAAAGCTGCACTTCTGCTAGGATAATGAACTCAAGCTTTCCCTCTAGGACACACAATTTATTCTTCAACATTTTCAAGGAAATAGGGTCTGGTTAAAATGTTAATAAAAACTGAGTCTCTGGAGATTCACTCAATGTAAAGTTAGATTTTCTAATATGAGTTGCTTATATTTGCGTAGGTCTTTTTTCAAAAGTGCTTTGTATGTCTATTTTTTTTCCTTTTATTCTCTCAAATTCTTTTGAAAGGAGGTGTGGCAGGTGACACAATCCCCATTTGAAACGTGAGAAAACTGAATTATTAAGGAACTTTGCACGTGATCTAATTTGCAAGTTTTCACCACTCTACCAAGCTCCCTCCTTTAAACCTCCTGAGTGCAAAAGCATCAAAATATTTTTCAGCAGTTGGAAAGGTTGAGAGAAATTTGGACAGAGGCCTAAGCAGCAGATAACAAAGCATGAAAGTGGGGGAGAGGGAACTTAGCTACCCTTCTTCAGGCACACTCTTCTGTAGGTTTTGGGTCTGCCATGTGAGAGCTTCGTGGGAGCAGCTCCAGCCCTTCCTGGTTTCCCAACAAGAACATAGTTTATTGCCAGAGAACACGGGCCTGAATTTGGGCTGATATTACTGAGAGATGAGTTCCTAGCCATTTTTCAAGCAGGATTAGCTCTACTCTGACTCCAAAAATGATCTTCAGGGAAGCGGTTGCCCCTGTTTGTCTTAATGGTTTGTCCTCTTATTTATATTCCATCTCCTCATACCTAGACTAGACTCAGCTCCAGGTCCAATGTCCTGGCCTGGGGAGAGAAGTGGATTTGGTTTGGAGAAAATGAGTGGTTTCCTTCCTGCTTGGGATTCCAATCTTGAGTTATTTTCAGGCAGTTTCTGCTCAAAGAAATGGCAATGGCTTCTCCCATCCTACAGGTTAAAGGTCACATTTCTAGGCTTGGCATTTACACTCCTGCCATTGAGCACCTCCTCAAACGCACATCTCACTCCATTTCTGTCTGAACTTGCAAGTCTGTTCACACTGATTCTCTAAAATGTGTGTAGTGTATATATAGTGGTATAAAGGGACGTACACCATTTAGCAAAAAAATGTAAATATAAACAAATATTTTTACATTAAAAAATAAAGGCAAACCATAATTAAAGATTAAAAATATAATTAAAAATTATATAAGGAGAAGGAGCACAAGGAAAGTGAACCTCTGTGAGTAGAACTTGTACAGATCTGACTTTGGTACTATAAATTCTATTTTACAATATCACTATATTATTACACAAAGGTAATCCTAAAATTATAAAATAAATGAACCTAAGGTACCAGATAACTGAACCTAAAATTGCACTGCAGGCAATTTTAAAACACAGTGATTTGACTATTATCCTACTAATTAATCTGGACATATAGTATATACAGCATATTTCTTATTGGCATACTCATAAAAACCAAGAACCATGAAGAGAAAAAAAATAAAAAGAAAAATCTTAAATCATTTTCATTAGTCATATTGCTATTTTGAGGCTGTTGTGTGTGCCGAGCGGGATAAAGCAGATGTGGAATCCTTTGGTGATAATTACCCATGTACAGAAAGGGGACATCACTCCAAGTTCAGTGGGGTTAAGGAAAAACACTGCAATCTTGTATTGACTTTAACTATCAACACAAACTCATGATGTATTTCATCTCTTAAAAAACCCCACGTTATTTCCCAAAATGACTACTGAAAAGATCTAGAATCAGTGACCAACCCAGTAACAGTGTGTGTCTCTAGCACTCAAATTGTGGGCCCACTGAAGAAAAGGCTGATTCCAGATTTAGGGCAAGAAAAACACTAGATGAATCTGGAACATCTTGTTATATCAGAAAGTAAGGACATTATTTAAAATTTCTAAATCTCATAGAAAAATAGAAGCCAACTTGAACAGTCTCTGGATGGCCAAAGAATGACTATAATAAGCCAAAACATACTGATAACCTTTTGAAAAGGAATAAACTGCTCCTTGGGGGACAAAATAAATAATGGGAGGAATGATAGAATTGGAATATCATCATTTTGCAATTTCTAATGAATTAATGATCTAAGCAACAATCACCAACAGCTATGGATATAAACATGACCATTACCAAGTATTCTTATAAAAAAAAACCCCAGAACCTGGCCCAAACTCTTGATGTTAGTATTTATGTATAGAAAATACAGGAGAGAGGGGAATATGTTAAATGCTACATGAACGCAATCAGCTCTACAGGCTTCTTCAACAAAATTTCAAGGAGAGACAAGGGAGGGTGGAGGGAAAGGGGTAGGACAGAGAGAGGGACTCGAATGAACTAAAAAAAATGATTGATAGAACAAGTAGAGAAATTTCAGCACTAACTGGCAAAGAGTTCGTGATGTCACTATAGCATTGTGATTAGGTTTTAAAAAGATAGTGCCTATAGAAACATAGACTGAAGTATTTAAGGAGGAAACAATATTATCTTGGATTTTGGATTAAATAATCTGGGAGAGAAAGGAAGAATGAGTGGAGTGCAGGGGGACAAGAATGACCAGGAATTAAGTGTTGAAGTTGGGTATGTGGGGGGTTCATTCCCTGCTTTTTTATATGTTTAAATGCTCCATAATGTAAAACAATTGCCTTTCCCCCTTGACATCCTTTAATCTCTTTGATTTTAATCTCTGCCTTTCTTTCTTTTTCTCTAAATCCTTTCTTTGTTTAGGGCCTAGATCAAGTTCCACTTTTGCCTTTCAGTGTGTGTGATAACAACACCTCGGGCATGGGTTCTTTCTTTGATTTCCCATATAGACAGTGGGCTATTCCTTTATCATGTGACATGACCTGTATCGCCTTATTTCTTTTAATTGAAAGTAATGACAGGGACAGGCCATGTATTCTTCTGCTCTCATTGCATAGAGCTCTGCTTGCCTCTTTCCCTCATAGATGGCTCAGCAACTTCTCTTGCCCTTCATCATCTCCCAGAGGTCCTCTCAGGGTTGGTGGGTATCCCTTACCTTCAGGGCCTTGTGGATGCCACAGTGCAGTCCTATTGGCTGGAAAGTAACACACAGCCGAGTCTGGTCAATGTGCACCACTAGACCCTATACAATGACCTTTCACATCTAGGAAAGATTTGACTTTCAAGAGCAAGTTGTGAACTTGCAGGTGTGGCCGCTGCAAATTCTTGGGGTCAAGGTTATATAAGAGGATGGCTAAACAACAGGGAAAGGTGGTTCTGGCAAAGGAGGATATTGCCAACCACACAGACCCAGTCACAGAGTATGAGCTACCATCTGTGCACATCATGCTGGCTATCAAGAATAGGGATGCAATGGATGAGTTTCTGGGTATCAGGAATAAGATGGAAGCCTACCTGAAGAAGTTGTGACAAGCAGGGATGAGTCCCTCACTGCCCATGCCCACCAGGACCCTTCATGGTCCTGAGAGGGACCCTGATATGCCTCTGACAGCCCTTCTGTACCAGCCCATCCCACCGCTTCCCCTCTGGCGGTCCCAGTGAGCTGGGCTTTGGAGACCAGGCCTCCAAACACGAGAGTCTCAAGTGCTTCCAATCTGGGTGACAGTGGATCTGGGGACAACCCACTCTGTGTGCTCCTTCTTGGGCCTGTGACAATTCTCCTAGGATGCTTGGGTGGCGCAGGGGCCAACCACAGCATACTGTTTGGCGGTGACAGCTCAGTCTTCATCTCCCAGGTCTCTTCTGATCTGAACCCTGGGCCATGACTCATCTATCTGCCTCTTTCATTTTTTTTCCCCTGCTACTGTTTTGTAAAAACAAAAAGAAGGAAAAGAGACGCCTAAACAAGCAAGAGTAATATATAATTCTCTCCTTTCTTTTAGTTCTACAGTAAAGAACTTTATGTGATCCAAAATAATGACAATGACTTTTCATTGTCATTGAGCAAAAAGGCAGTTAAACTCACAATTCTACCTGATCAATAGAGAAACACTGCTAACATTCTGCTTTATTTTTCAATCCTCTTTCTATGCATCTATGTATTTTGTTACAGAAATGGGGTTGCACTATATTGTTTTGCAACTTCTTCTTTTACTTGGTATTATGTCATTAAATATCATTCTAACATCTATTTAATAGCTAGAGCATGAACTATATTATTATTTAAACTTCTCTTCAAACTAGAAAGTATGAAGGCAGAATAATGTGAATTTGTAATGCATTCTGAATCCCAAGCATCTAGCAAAGCATCTTTCACGATAAACATTAATGATGTTTACTCCAAGGAAAGCCTCTGATTGAATTAATTACATGGTTAAGCTTTGCTATCTTTATTATAAGAGAGAATCTGAAGACTGTGGATCCATTATAAATGATCCTAGTACACATTTAAGTCAATGTTCATGAACTCCTGGTGTTTGAGTGCAATAAAAAAGTTCAAGGGTAAAATGTTGTATATTTAGTGACAATACTGGATGTCACTGATTTCTCAACTTTGTAATTTCAAACCCAAATAAGAACACAGAACTCTTGTCTCAGCTGCTTTCATGCTGGATCAGAAATAAAGACAGGGATTAACAGCTGGGAGAAATACGTGGAAAGATTGATCAGGGTCAGATTATGTAGCTTTCTGGATTCTTTACCTCATAGCCAATGGGACCACTGGAACATTTCTAAGTAGGGAGTGACTGATCAGATTGATGTTTTGGAAAAAACTCCTTTTGCATTGAGCAGCAGATGGATAGCTGGGAGGCACAAAGGTAGGAGAAACTGGAGTACGTAAAACAACTTGGGAAGCAGAAAAGAGATAAAGTGGGCCTTCATTAAGGCAGGAAGAGAGTGGAGTATTTAGGAGAGCACTGGATTTTAGGGTAATATTTATTTAGAAAGGTTTCCAATGTCTGGTTAAGAGATAGGGCAAGTCATGGAGAATGGTGAGCTTTCAAGCTTGGGCAACTGCATTAATGATGGTTTAATTGATAGAAAAATAATGCAGACTTTCCCATTGAAGGTAGTTCTCATTGTCTCACTTATGTTTGTTTCTATACCACCTAACAGATACCAGTGAATGAATGAATAAATCTATCACTGCATTTGACCTCATTCCAAGTTCAATAACAAGATGATATTTCTAAGGTAGGATTTCAATTTTCCTTTATGATAGACATTGTGGATTTCACACAACTGATTCTCAATAATAAGATGACAATCTAAGACCTAGTTCATTTGTTGAAAAAAATAATATGCATTAAAAAAACTATCATCTAATCGGAAATGAAGCGGTCAAAGACCAAAATCAAGCAGTTTGGCCTAAAATCACACAGTGTTAAGGAATTTAAACCCATGTGTGATCATGTGTACATATTTGAAGAAACTGTGGTTTCAAGTGATACTTGAAAAGATTTTTTAAATGTATTCTTTTTACTCAAAACAATGGAATATTATTTAACTATAAAAAGGATGAAATATTGCCATTTGCAACAGCATGGATAGAACTGGAAGAGATTAAGCTAAGCAAAATAAATCTGAAAGAGAAAGACATACTGAATGATTTCACTTGTACATGGAATAAAAAGAAACAAAACAGGAAAAGATAAAACTGAACCAAACGAACCCTAGAAATCTGACTGTAGAACTGAAGAGGTGCAGTGGGGAGCAAGTGAGGGAGGGGCCCAATGGACTATGGTGGAAGATTATGGGTGCTTTGGGGGTGGGTGTGGTTTGGTAACATATATCTGAAAAGGTGTGAACGTCTACCTCTGATTCATATACAGTAGTGTAAACCTAGGTTACTCCTATAAAAAAATAAATTTAATAAATGCCCAAAGCGGGGCATCTTTTCGCTCACAGAATACCACTAGTGATGGCAGACATGGAGATAACACCTGTTTCAATTGGAAAATGACTTAAAAAAAGAGCTCTGGAGATGGCTGCACAATATTGTGCACTGAACTGTACACTTAAAAATGGTTAAGAAAGTAAATTTTATGCTATGGATGTTTTCACCAAGGAAAAAAATATGGATTGAAAAACAGAATTCAAAAATAAGTTTTTCATACAACTTGTTTGGTTATAATAAAATCACAACTAATTTCCCTTTTTATTTTGTTTATTATTCTTCATCAGAAAAAGCTGAATACAAGAAAACTGAAATCATTATTTAATTAACAAATCAATTTTCTTTAAAGGGTAATGACTTAATTGTATCACTCCATTTTAAAGGTGACTTCCTAGCTTTGTTTTTTTTTTGAAGATTTATTTATTTTTGCATACAAGCTGGGATGCAGGCCAGAAGTGTGGGGCGGTGAGAAGGCTCACTAAAGACAGACTGGGGAGTAGAACAGGCAGATCGACCAAACTACAGAGCTGAGGGGAGCAGCGGGCCAGGCAGGAGAGGTCTGCTGCGCCATGTGGGAATCTCTGTGGCCAGGCATTGAACTCATGCTGCACCCACTGACAGCTCCACAGCGCTGTGCTTAACCTGCCGCGCCACCAGGGAGGCCTGTGACTTCCTATCTTGACAGTACCAATGTGTCTAACAACGTACTCTTTATAAATTCTTCTAAGTACTATTTTAAGATTAGAAAACCTGTGAGTTTTCAATGCACATTATCTATTATCCATAAAGTGTGGACATGCACACACACATTCTGATTTAGTTTTCCAATTATCAGAATGAAGAGTAGTTCCTGACACACTTAATGGAATCATTAATGACACTGAATCAACAAAATATTTAAATGCGACATTTTTCTCTATATGTAAATTAATATACAAGTGTGTATTTTACAAAGGTCCCCAATCCAGCATTTCGGGGGAAAATATGCTAGGAGAGGTTTTATTATTTTAGGTCTATTATAAGGTTGGGATTTCAGTCCTCTTCATAGCTGTGAACACACAGGGAACAACTTATCATAGCATCACTATCTGACCTCTAAGGAACAGCTCATGTCATCACAGAGCAAAAGTGCTGGTGAAACATTTATCTAGATGAAAGACCTCAAGCAGTTAACCTGCTCAGCAGAGGCAATGCAACCAGGCAATAGGATAATGACCTCCATCCAAATGTGGAAGGTACATCAATTTAATACCCTGACAGCTCGACAAAAGATGATGGCAGCTCAGCAGGAAAACATTAGGCACGATAACGCAGGGTACTGTATGTGCAAAGAATGAATTATAGAGCACAATGCTATTTGGGCCGAGTAGGGATTTTTTTTAAACCAACTTTCTATTTAGGACGGTAGTCGTGCCTAAAGCCTCCTTCCATTCTTTTCTACCTGAAGAATATCCTGATAAAAGTAAAAAGGCAGTGTGGATTAAATCGATAGCTAAAACACAAGGCTTGTTACCTTTTCAGACTAGAAAAATGTGGCCATTGGTAAACTGGTTAATCCATTTGAAATAGACAGGTAGCTCAAATAAGAGATGGCCAGGCTTAGTGTGTGTGTGAATTTGTTTTATTTTTAAAGGAAGAAGGTATTTGGCACACTTTGGGGTACTTCCAATCTTGAGCTGTGAAATTTCCCCATGTAAATTCAGTTAAAAAATCATTTCATTTTAGAGTAGTAGCATGATCATCCTTGTATGTTTATTCAAGGACCTTTACTCTGTGACAGGGTTTCAGCCTGTGAGGTTTCCTCTACACATGGCAGGCAGCTGTCAGAACCAGTGTGAGGGGTGAAAGGGCAGCCCAGCTGCTCTGTTAAATCACGGGGTTCCATCAACATCTCAGAATTCCTGCCGAGTGGGAGCTGGGAGACCACAGATTAGAGTACACTGGAGTGTGTATATTAGGTCACTCAGTGTCTATCAAAGCGATATCACGCCGGTGAGCTGTACAATAGATTTTACTGTGTTCTGTTCAAAGAAAATGTAAGGAAAGTGGACATGTGTGTAGCAGACCACAGCTGAACACTGAATTCTTCTTGTCTTTAAATGGATGGATTTATTATCTACAAGATGAACGAAGAATAGGGAGCAATCAATTGCTTTGGAAAATCATGCAAAGCTGGTGGTTTTATTCAGTTCTTGGAAATGACTGTTCAGCAGATGTGTGATGAAGCAAATGCAATCCATGGCCCGGTGCAGCCGAGGGGCTGTAATTGAGGCCCAGCACAACCGAGAGCTGGATTACGGCTGTGGCCCTGGACAATGAGCTCGTTTTACAGCCTTGGATGGTCACTTCGCCTCGGCTTCACAAAGCTTCAGTGTCCTCATTTGCAAGCTGGAAATAACAATATTTCTTCATCCCTACACTCCACCTCAAATGGGTAAATAGAAAATGAATTCCTAAATAAGAAAGGATTTTTAAAATGTTGAAAGGAATGCCGTGTGATGTTTAAGAAATGTTTAAGTAATGAAATGTAAATGTATTAATGGATACTTGGTCTACATATAAAAATAGAAAAGATCTACGACTTCAATTCTCATTGCCTAGTTTCTTTTCAACAGACATTCCTTTAACAGAAGAATTCCTTGAACAGAGAAACCCTCAAGGAATCATGTAGTCTTTGGCACGATAATGGCTATAAGATAAATAGCACCATGCCTGACAGACATTTAAAAAGCTTAAAAGATTTGTTTCATGTTTTAGTTCTCCACAAAATTACTATCACGAATTTCACTTATAACCTGTCCAAGGGGTTCCGTGACTGAGAAAAGCATCTAACTGAATTTATATTATTCACAATTGCAAACACTGAGAAAATGCTTACCATAGACAAGCCATTGCTTTGCCACTTTACAAAAGTTAATTTAATTCACACAGTAGTGGTCCCAATTATCAACCCTTAGTCTAGATGGCCATATTACAAAAAACACCCAGCTCTGCATTATGATCTTCTTTTGGATTAAATACATGTTTTATCTTATAAAATGTGAACAAGACAGCTACCTTCTACAAAACAACTTTATTTCACACTCTGTGAAGTGGACACTATTCTTTCCAAGTTATGCGCTGAGAAGTTAAGTGATTTGTACAGCAATCGTGACAGACCCAGGACTCACCCCTGCAGTACTACACTGTACTGCTTCTCCTTGCACAAGAAGGACCCAGAGACCCTGTTACCTGGGGGCAATGTCCTGGTGTTCACTTGATGGGCATCCATTTGGTTTCTAAAGCTGAGACACAATATGTGGCTCACACTGGAGCTATCACCTTGTCTACATTTTAATAATCAGCTGGGCAGTTAGCTGCTTTAGCTTGAATATAGCAAAGGCCACCCTATCAAAAGAGCACTGGGGGAAGGGACAGAGAAAGTTCCTTAAAGCCTGTGACTACATCCATCCTGGTGAACTGTATCTTGAAATGTACTTTTAACATTCTGCACTCTGCATGCAGAAAAGATACTATATAATAAGGCAAATGTGGGGAACTTTGTCTTTTTTTTTTTAAATTAGAAATACTTCCATCATTTGGAACTAAGTCCTTGAAGAAAATCTTTAAAAGACAGTAAAGAAATTCTAAGATTGAGTTCCATTTTGCCTGTTGCTTGGTAACAAAAAAGAGTAAAGAACAAACAGGCACATACAGAGCTGCATATAAGGGCTTTGTAGCTCTCCCTGAAATAAATTCAGAGATTGTCTTAGTATCCAGTAACCTTTTAGGGGGAATTTAAAATAAAAAATCAAAAGACACAGTCTACTTTGTTATACCAAAGACCCAATTATAATCCTCAGTCTCATCTTTCATGGTCACTTCTCAAAATTCAGCTTAGGTGAGCAAGAACTGAAAATTATTCCTCTTTTCTGGAAAATGTTCTCAAGTGTAGTGACAATCTGGACATTTGCTTTCTAGCCCTTGTGGAAGGGCGCCCTCAGTGGTGATGGGCTCTTTAATGAGCTTCAGCAGCAGGTCCAGGAATACAGGGATGTTGATTACATTTAAATAACAATCAATTCAGATGCAGATTGAGCTTTGTTGTGGGGCAGGTCAGAGAAACCAGTGTACTGAGTACACTATAAATAATAAAAACTGAAGTCAAGATGCATTTACAAACACATTCATCCACACTTAGAGACCTTATAAGTACAGAGAGAAAATGACAAATCACTTGGGATGATAAAACCAGGCCCAACTCTACCAACTTCTAGGCTGGATCAGCGTCTTATCCAAAAATATAAGGTTCTGTAATTTGACCCTAAGATGGGTTAGATTCACTTTCTAATCCTGTGAAATGTGAACAATCCGATTGCCTCCTACAAAACAATTTCATTTCATAGATTTGTCATCAGTAACGCAACTAGAGACTGCTACACTGCTTTGAAAAAATCAATTAAGGGGCACTTCAAGTTTTAGTCTCTTTGCAAGACCATCCTATTTATTTATAAATTTTATTAATTCTGAAGCCAATCGCTCCTCAATGGTGTATTTATGTTCAACTAGGTCAAGTCCACTGGGATGATATTTGGTCTTTCAGAGCAGACACATGGAGTCTGTTCAGGCAGCAGGCTCAAGCTACCAAACACACTTCCTTTCCTAATATTTGACTACATGAATTTGTTAAAACTTTTGTGAAAAAAATCTCTATAAAGAGATCCAGATATGCATTTCACGAGTCTCTCTCTGTGAGACCTTCCACACATAAGGCTGTCAGTAACATGCTGCCTCCTTATTAGGGAGACAGGCCATTTGGCAAACAGTCCATTTGTGATGGTTTGTGGGATCTGGTCTAGTTAACAGGGAAGGGCACCCACAAATACAAGTCGGGGGAAACACTGAGAATTTTCTTTTCATATTACATTAGCTTGCTCAAAAAGTATGCAGTCACGGAGCAAACCTACAAACCTCAAATGTACAGGTATGCTGCAATAGAACGAGACTTAGTACAGCGTTTCCAAGAATGCCATGACTGACTAGCTTTGATAATGCTGATGCCATACAGAGAACTTTAAAAATAAAAGCAGAGCATAGGCATTTGACATTTAAAATGTTTAAATGCAACAGCACTGAGGCTGGAGTCACGGGAATGCTGCCCGGCTGATGGGTAAACACTGAAAGCATCTGCATGTCTGCTTCTTGGTCTTCCTGCTTTCCGGGTTTGCTCAGCAGAATGTGATGAACACTAATCCTGTCTGAAACGCTTATCAGTCAGAATTTACTGATGACAGCACAGAATAGGAGAGTTGGTAGGGCTTCTGGAGATCCACAACTCTCTCTTTTTTAATTTTAGAGAAAGGGAAGGAGAGGCTCACAGAGGTTAAGGGACATGTTCAAAATCCCAGCCATTTGGTAACAAGGTTAGATTCAGCTCAAAACCCATGTCTTTGGACACCTAATACAGGTCTCACTCGCGCTATCATCCTAAATGTGATGAAAGGCAGATAAACGACACCAGTTCCTTGCAGTTTCTACGTCAGTACATGATTACTAGGTGGATGCTGTTGACTCTGAGTTCTCTGAGGTTAGAAGAAATGTACAGCAATCTAAATGTCACAGGCCTGGAAGTAATCAAAAGGAAGCTGAATGCTAGTTACTACTGTGCATAATGCTTGCAACATATCTGTGGTCGACTGCAATGTGTTATTAGAGCTTGGGTTTTGTTGAGACTGTATGAATCAAGCTGCATAGGGAACGCTGGAAAGTGATCACAAAAATACCTTTCTTTCCCTACTGTCCCTCAAGCAGCAGGGATCAAATAACTGTTTCTCAGCTGTCTGTCTTTTAAACAAAAATATCTCCTTCACTCTACATGTATCTGTGGCAAGTTGGTGTTTGCTTCCTCTTCTCTGTTCTGTTCTGTATTTTAGACCCCAACCTTGGATCACCAGGGGATACTGGGATGAGAAAGGGCCTGACATGATGTTTTACAAATTTATCTTGGATTCCTTCAGTACGTCACAGTTTGTGCTCAATAAGGCAGCAGCGTGGAGCACGCAGGCAGAGAACGGCCTGCAACTGGATATTGGGCTTGCTTGCGGGTCACTGGCCACCAATCTGGGTACTTGAAGGCTTTCCACTCAGAATATGGCATTTTGCATGCGTATTTTGGGCCAGCTGATATTCTGCCAGTAATGCAATAATGGTGTGTCTTATTCACCTGCAACATAGTCAAGTCATTCTACATTTGTCTAGGAATTCATAGTGTCAGATGAGACTTGGAGGAGCCATCTTTAGTTTACTCCTCTTCCTAACTGCACACAAATCCGCCAATTTTTTTACCCTGAACCTGGCCTAACCATTTTAGCTGGGCTGGGTATGTTTCTTAACCTTACTTTGTCCCAACAGTTTCATGTATAGGAATAGGCTACAATAGCAGCTCTCGTCTAAGGCTGTTCCAAGGATTTAATGAATACAGGACTTATATAGGACCTGTCATATAAACACTATCTAAATATTAGTAATTATAATCATCTACATTGCACAAAGTTGACTTCCTCATATTCCTGCATCTCAGTTGGCTGAAATTATTTTTACATCAGTGAGGGAATGGTTTGTTAAGCTAATGAATAAAGGCTCTCACTGATACAATCATTTTCCTGTTATTGGACATTTAGTATGTGTCCTATGTTTTGCTATGGAGATAATGTTGCACACTAGCTGGCACTTCTAACAATATACCCTATAGCTTTCCTATGCGGTTGATGCTCTTAACACGGCCATTCCCCAGATGAGGCAACAAGGCCTGGGACAGTATAAACACAGTATGATCACACAACTAGCTTAAGCATTATATACAAGATGTTAGCCCATGGTTTTAGATAACAAAGCCTTAATCAAGTCCCTACATATCTTATCCAAAACGACTATAACAGCAACTAGTTTGTTACTTAAAGCTGCAAGCTCCATTTGTTCAAAATTTTTATTTTATGGATCATCTCACTCCTCAGTAATTCAGAATGACTACAGTGTTATTTTCTCCCTGGATCCAAATTCCTCAGTTTTAAAATCCTGAACTATTATTAGGAGTGCTTATAATGCAAAACCACCAGCAGTTTCACAAAGCTTTTCACTGGCCTGGAAAGGCCCCGGCCATACCCCTGCCCAATTCACTCCAGATTGCCTGGACCAGACCATCAGCACACATAGTGGACACAAAGAGTAATTTCAGGAACCCGAGGAAGCAACATAATTACATTCCAGCAAGAAGAATTGTGCTGTTTTTACCTGCATGTGTAACACATTTTACAAATCCGTAAACTTTGGTGGTCACCGGGGAAAACCCTGTGATCAATACTGGAAACTGAATGAATTACATATGCATTAGTTTTTAAGAATACATAAAGATAAATTTGTTTTTTGTTTTGAAGATGGAGATGACAAATGAGGAATAATTATGTAAGTTTACTAAATGCACAATTTGTATTATTGTTTGCAAACATTTCTGAGAGAAAGGACTATGGAAAGCTTTGTCTATAATATCACACATTCAAGCTGAGGCTGTCTTCTCTGACTACATGCTTCTTCTCCAAAATGATAAAAGTATAATAATAATGGCTAAAATTTATTGGCCACTTACTCTGATGTGCCTGATACTAAGTATTTTATATGTATTAGTTCCGGCTAAAACCTCACAACAACCCTGTGAGAACAGTATGGCTATTATTAGTAGTATTATTTTCTTTATTTTGCTTGTGAGGAACCAGTGGTCTAGACAGGGTAACTGCTCTAAGTTACAGAGTCACTTAGCAGCAAGGCAATCTGCGCCTGAGCCTTTGCTCTTCGTGCTCCCCTAGGCTTGTAGGCATCCTGTCTCTGACTCCCTCATCCTCCATGCCCCGGAGCTGTTCAGAGCAACCTTCTCCTATTCATTCTTGCCCCGTGCTCCTCAACTGGTACCTTCATGCCACAAGATTGGACTCCCTGGATTCCTGTCTCTTAGCTGCTCCCCTTCTTTTCTAGAAGTCTTTCTACCGATTCTATGAAGTTGTCCCTAGGAGTGAAAGGAACTTAAAGACACTACTAAAACAACAACAAATCAATCCCCCTCAACACAAGGCTAAATGATTACTAAGAATACATGCAGAAGAAGTATTTAATATCTACAAAGAAAAAGTACTCATTAATATAAGTAGCTATTTTTAGAGAATTTGGTGCTGAAAGAGACCATTGCGACTGGTATAATATCTTACTCCTGTGAGAGGTAATAAATAAATACTCATCTATTGACTGAATGAATGAAGCCAACCTGTGACTGGGAAATTCAAAAAGAGGTTTTTGAAAACTTAACCAGAACGTTTTAGTTGGACTTCTTTAAGAAGATGCTCTTTGGAAACAAAGCCAATTTAGTCAGAATATATAAGTGTTTGTGTGTGTGTGTGTGTGTGTGTGTGTGTGAGAGAGAGATCTAAAGCTTCCACGTGTTATAAGTCCTCCACCTAGCGCTTCCCACCAAGGCTGTCCATGCTAATGGCACTTGCCGCCAAGGAGGGCAGTGAATGTTACCTTTTGTGTGCCTCTGTCATGGGTTAAAAAAAAAACAAAAAAAAAAAACATACATACCTCCATGATACCAAGAGAAAAATTAATCTTTCTTAAGTATCAAACTGGAGAAGTCAAAACAGCTAATTTGCTTTCTTGATTTCTATGGAGAATTTATTACTTTAGTGTTACATAAAAAATGTATTCCCATTTCATGTTGACATGCCATTTTATGAACTTTTAACAGAAATCATTGACTCCCAAATTGAGGAAAAACTAAAACTAATATTTTATTATGTTCAAGCCATGTGCTGAATGCCAAGAACTCAGCAGTATCTACAGCTTTGTTGTTTTAATATTCAGTTTAACTATTTATTTTGCAATCATATCATACATTTTAAATACCATTTAGGCTCATTTGGTTTTATTTATCACATAGAAGTTGTCTGCCTCAAACTGTTTTTGAAGCAGTGCAGAGAGCTTATTGATAAGGTAGTATAGTTGAAACAATGAAGAATTTGGTGACTTCACTGCAAAGGCGTGATTTTGATATCTTCACTCCATTTTAAGATTAGCCTATCAAACAAATAGCTTGTACTGTTAGTAGAATCAAAATAAAAAATTATTTCTCATTTTGCTCTGGTATTGCAGAAAAACTGACTGCTTTGAGCAGTTCCTTGCATTTCAGGAACCTCACTGGTCAGATTTTTCTCAAGTTGTATGTATATTATACAACGAATGTCTTGGTTTCTAAAAGAAAATAATTCAGTTCTTTGATTTTACTTTCCACTCTGGCCACCTGCCCGTGCTACTCTCAGAGCACACCCTGGGGCCCCACCACTGATTCTGTGCTCGGGCAGCTCCTTCCTGAACCCTCTCTGTCCATCCACCCACTTCTAACTTATAGCACCTATCATTCTACCATTGACACCCAGATCAAATTCCACCTCCACTATTAGTCCTCCAAGCTAGAAGCAGAGTCTGTCCATTCAGAATATCAACACCAATTGTTCACTACCCCTTTGTATCATTTCTTTTAGGGCATGTTTTCCGAAATGTATGTGGATCTCCTTATCTCCCTCCCCAACTAGAATGGAAACTTGTTAGAGACTCTGGATAAAATAATTTATCATCGTATTTTAAAAATAAATCTGTAAGCTACCCTGGATCACATGATTAATGAACTGATGCATAAATACATAGTGCTTATGATTGGATTATGAAATTTAAAAAGTGAGGTTTTGCAATGCGTGTTCTATAAGAGCAACTGTATTATAGTGTAGTGACACCTTCCACTCTGTAAAACCTGTAGCATTCATGTATACAAATGGAGTTATAAATATATCATAACAAAGGAAATGAAAACAGGAAATAGCAAGTATGCAATATAGTAAAAGGAGTTTGAAATGGACAAAGAAAATTAAAATATCTGTACACAGTACATAGTGAACATTTGATCATTTGCAACCTGGACAAATACAATCAATAAATTTTGGGTATAGGTTTTATCCATCTGTTGAAGTGAATGTTCCTGTGTAAGTACTTCTAAGGCTTCTAGTTGTTTATTTGAATTTACCCCCCTGCATCATAACACAACCTTTGTGTATGTTACCCAGATGGTAACTCTAATTCTGGATTTAAGTCTGGGTAACTCACGCAGGGATCCTGCCAATTTCTCAGTTCATGGGAGGCCATACTTCCCAAGATCATATAAAGATCCCTGTAAATTCCAGGGCTGGGTAGTATTTGTGCTATCAGGCCCCTGAGCCCCCTAGCAGGGCATGCATATTGAAATTCAGCTCACAACAGATGCCGTTAGTGAAATTTGCTAAAGATTTGGAGAAGGCAGAGCCAAGAACACATGGTCTTTTACCACCCAGATGGCTCCTTTCTCCCATTATCTTTTTTTTTTTTCTCCTTTTCATTCCCTCCATCTTGGATAAAGTCCATATTTCTAGAGGAAATCACGGTACCATAATGTTGTCCAACCTAGATGGGTCTCAGTTGTAAATGTAATCTCTAATCAATCAATGAGACTAATTCGGATTCTGTAAAATCTTTTCCCTTTATACCCATGCAGTAAAAAAGTAGCATAGGGTCAAAAAGCTGGAAACTAGACGAAAACCAGGACTCATGTGACCTACTGTCGTGCCCCTCTGGCTCCTTCACTGTCCGTGACTTCAGTTACAGGTGCCTCATAAACACAAGATGGGCATATTCAGACTTCACCATGAAGTTGCATAATCTCCTGTTCTAGGCTGGTCACCCCCCTTTTGGCCTCACTGCCTGTCTTCTAGATTCTTCCTTATTTACACCAGACTCTTCGTTGTGATGCACAAGTAAGATTTAAAACGATTTTATTTTCTTCACTCTCTTCTTAAGACCACCATATTCCTCAACTCATGAGTCAGTTTGGCTTTGCTTGCTCCCAGCAGAGCCTCTGCTCCCATCTGTCCAGACAGCAAGCTTGGGACAGCACTTCAAGAGAATCCAGATTTTGAATCAGTGACCTGTGAGCACTGGATAATTAGGCTTACTTTACATTTCAGATATCATTTCCAAATTTCCTAGGGTAAATGATCTGCATGGTGGTAAGTGATTCATCTTTACAGAGTGTTCTCTTTTCCACCACTGGGACAACAGGCAGAAAGGAGAATTAAGTGAGTAAGGTAGAAAATATCAGCAGACAGTAGCATTGGCATGCCGAGTCCTTTAATTAGCAAACTGATCTGTGGCCGCGATGCTGTTAGGTACAAGCCACCAGAAGCACTCCATCCCCTACCTTCTAACTACCTTCATTTTTCTTGGCAAAACAATCTCCACAATTTGTTTTTAGTTAGAAAACACAGTATCCTGTAGTCAGGACACTAAGCCAGCATTTTCTCTGTTTCTAGTTAAAGGAAATATAAAGATGCCAGAAAATATTTGCCCAAACAGTGCTGCTTTTCATTAAAAGGGCACTTTTAGAGCCTAGTTACTGCCATGTCAACTCTGTATTGTTCTATTACCATGAAGCACAAACCTGAAAGCTTTTTTTCCCCCCCCATCAGCAGCATATCATATTTGCTGTGTATTAAAGAAACTATTTACAGACAGCAACAGAGTTTTTCTTCTCCTGGGAAAGCGAGATCACTGAAAATGTAAACTAATTTCCAATTTCTTTTGGAATCCTCAAATTTAAGAAAGTAATTTTTCTGAGTTGCCTCAAGATAGCTAGGCTATTAAATTTCACCATGACCTAACTACATTCTGAGCTAGAGAAAACATAAACCCTTTGTCAACATCAGTTCCTTGTGTCTGTCAGGGCAGAAGGATCGATCGCTTACACATCCCTGCCCTAGAATGGCCTCTCACAGGACTACTTTTCAACAGCAATTTTCAACATAATAAAAGTTATCTTGGGAAGAACATTTTGCAGAGAAAACTTCTCAGAAATTACAGAATGCATCACAATCCACTAATATGTAAGTTGTGACCAATTCAATTTAACTAGTCAACAAGTACGGCAGCCTACCTAGATCTTAAAAACTTCTGG
The DNA here is from genome assembly GCA_004024925.1 of Scalopus aquaticus. Classification (NCBI taxonomy): domain Eukaryota; kingdom Metazoa; phylum Chordata; class Mammalia; order Eulipotyphla; family Talpidae; genus Scalopus; species Scalopus aquaticus. Next base: position 23,972 of record PVIJ01001795.1, read on the forward strand.
TTTTAGCAAATAGCTATCGTGAGAAAAAAAGAAAGTTTCTCAGACCGCTGAGGAAATCATCATGGCTTTGGTCAAGCAGTGCAGCAGCACAGATGGTAAGTGTGGGCCCAGATGCTTCTGTGGCCATGATGAATTCCAGACGGATGATCCAGGGGTGTCTAAACAAGCTTGTGCGTCTTGAGGTGGGATGCCACATTGGATTACTTTTGGATGACAAGGACAGCAGCTGCCACTTACTGCTTGTTCATGGTGGGCCAGGAATCACAGAACTTACTGTCTGCTCAACCATCTCATAAGCATGAGAACAGAGAGCATTTGCCATGTGCCGGGCAAACACTCACTAGTCAACTGCGGAACACGGACCATCTCGGGTGCCTCCCATCACAAGTCTGTGAGGTCTGAGTGTGACCGCCACCCTATCTAGATGAGGAAATGGGGGCTCTGCTCTCAAGGTCACACAGTCACTGAGGGTCAAGAGTTGGTGCTCAAACCTACTGGACAGGTGACTCTGGAAACTAATGGCCACGCCACCATATCTGGATGCCTCTCATGTAATAGGAGGCCCTGACATCTCTCCCTTCTCACTTAATTCTCCAACAGCTTGTAAAATCAGGTTACTAACCAAACTCGAAAATGAAGTCTCTCAGAGAGACAGGGACTTGCCCACGATGTTGCTGGTGTGTATGAATCTGAAGAGCCACCAAAAGCGCTGTGTGGCCACGGAAGACAAGCCACAGCGAGTGTCCTGATCGTCACGGGAAAAAACTGCTTGTGCCCAGAATTTAGGTGTTCATGTCCCTGAGTCTCGAGGGACATGAGATTATTTTACTCAGAAAAGATATACATATCTTTCTTTCTGACAGAGAAAAAGGAAATCAGTGATTGAACAACTTCTCTAATGAACCATATCCTCCAATCCTAATCTGGACTCAAATTCAAAACTCTTTTCACATATTTCCCTATTTAAGATGTTTTGAGCACTTAAGATACCAGTCACAGGGTAGAAACTAATCACTGGAGACATGCAATACATAAAATATGGAAATGATAGCTGCTTAAAATAAAATATGGGTTGTATCATCCAAATGAAGGTTGATCCAAAAAGGGCATGTCAAATCACTAACATTTCCTTAAATGCTATTTGCCTGTTCTTTAGTTTTGTCTACAGAGCTTTCCTGGGTCTGCTCATACTTTAAGTGCAGGCAGTGCCAAGAGACTCAGTATAAATGGTTTCAAATGCACAGAATGTGATAAGAATCTCATTTGAAACCATATGGCCATTCACAAATGCTCCAAATGGTCACTACTCGGAGGTATAAAGAGTTTTAAAATAATCCTGCCGCCATTAAAAATATATGAATAAAAAGACAGCAATGACTTCCTTTTCCCTACTGGATTCATGGATGGGTTGGGGAGTATGAAATGCTTCAGCTCTGTGGCTGACTTTCAGTCCAGATAACTCATCTTTATTCATTTCCTTTCAGTCTTGATGAGCCATATTGAGAGCAGCTGTAGGCAAGAGGGAAAAAAAGGGTCCCCTCACTCCCTCCTTCCTATCATTGTCAGGCAGCCGTTATAAAGAATCCATCTGGGCTCAGTGTTGCACTGGGCACCCAAGAAATAATAGAAAACAGAGGCAGAAACAGTTTAAGATGAACCCAACAAAGAAATTTAAAATTACCCAACCACATGTTTTGGGGAAAAATCAACCTCAGAATGATTTAATGCAAAGTCAGGTATACTAGACATACAAGAAAAATTATACTTCAAATTAAATTCAAAAGTCAAACAAGACAAAACGTACTTTAAAAAAGGTGACAGGAAACACCAGCAGGGCAGGTAACTAGTAGCAAGAGGTTTGGTTGTAGATTCCAATAAAAATTACATATGGAATTAGAAACTGAAAAGTAAGTGTCAATAATTTAAGCTTTAATATGTAAGAAGAGTGAAAATGATCCTGGAAAAACAACTTGTACAAAGTAGAATGATATAATGATTCACGTTAGTGATTGAGTTTTTACATCTGAAAAAGTCTTTCTAGGTTTACATAGCAAATGAATCAGAGATCAAAACTCAGTTTTGTTTTGTTTTTTATATTTTGGATGAACAATGAATATTTTCTGGATCAAGTTTGGTCTGAATTAGGAAATAAATGCTTTTAACATTTTACTTAAAATGATTTCATCTGTTTTCATATATAAACCCAACAGAAATCTTGTTTATGGATCATTCTACTATACTTCAATGACACAAAAATGGCTTCAGTTTCAAAGGGGAGACTTGGCAAGTGATTACTGCATAAAATATTGCAGTCTTGTTTATTTTACAGCATTTTTGTTCATGCGTTTTTAATGGTTACATGAACCAAATGCTTAAGCAACTGTGCTGAAGATAATATGAATGAGAAACAGAGATCTGTTTAGAGGGCAAGTTGGAAGACCAACTGCTTTGCAAGTTTTCTTAAAGTCTAGCTTACAGGGTAAAAGAATTTTAAGTTGTTTTTGAACATCACCAAAAAAAAGTGACTAGAATTTTCAAAGAAAGTTTTAAGAAGCTAGAAGAAAAATCAACAAAGAGAACCATCACAGAATATGCACAGAAAATTCAAAGTTAACTATAGTTAGTAATACTTTTTAAAAAAAATTTTTGGTCATCTCTGAACTCTGCCATTTGGTACTGCCAAGTATTTTCTCCTTTGTGACATTTATCCTTCTATGGTACCTATTATCGATTCTCTGTCCATCTCTGCAACATCATTTTCTCAGTCTCTGGAACTAGTTTGCCTTCCTTCTGGACACTCCCTAGCTCCACTTACCTCCAGCAGCCCAGGATCCTAATCCTTGCTCTCTCCTGGGAGTCCTTCCATTTCTAGTGGACGGGTCACTTCTGCTCATGTGCAAATCCACATATTCACCCTCAGACTCCACCTTGTAACTTACAGACAGCCGTCTTTCCCACTACATATGCCTACTGCAGAACGGTGAGAGCATCTCTCCCACCAAAGCTCCTCCAGGTTTAAAAACTCTGAGTCCTCTTTTACTTTCTTTTCTCTTTTGGCCAATACAGCCAATTAATCGCTCAGTCCTACTGATTCATTAAATATTTCTCTCTCTGTGTTTTTCTTCTCTTTAACTGAATTGAAGTTCTCATCACTTCAAATCTGAAGCATTGCTACAGTAACACAACTCAGTAATGTAAGCTGTTATGTGCCAAACACTGCCTTAACCGCTCACGTGAATTATCTCATTACACAGGAAGAAATCCAAGGCACAAAAACAAATTAATCTGCCTGAGGTGACACAGCACTAGGATTTGAACCAGTCATTGGATCCTAGCATTCTTTTTTTTTTTTAAAGATTTATTTGTATTTATTTATGCGTACAAGAACTAGGGTATAGGCCAGAGTTGCGGGGAGGGTGAGAAGATTCACCAGAGACAGAGGGGGAGCAGAACAGGCAGATCTGCTAAAATACACTGCTGAGGGGAGCAGTGGGTGAAACAGAAGAGGTCTGCTGAGCCATGTGGGAAGCTCCCTGGCCGGGGATCGAACTCAGGCCCCATAGTGGTGATAGCATGATAGCGCTGAGACTTAACCCCTAGGCCAACAGGGAGGCCCTTTAAAAATGTATTTTATTTTTTATTTTTTTTGATAAATAGTTTATTTATTTACTTGAGTTATTCATAAATTTACATTATTGTGTGTTCCCCATAGGTTACCCATCACCTGTTCACCCGTGAAGCCATCACCATAGTCCCTTGTGCTCCCTTCTCCCCACCTCTTGAGCCCTTACCCTCCCCTCTTCCATTGCTGAATGTCGCATTCTTATTTGGCTCCCCTACGTTCCTGTTGTAAGTGAAACCATTAGATATTTTTCTCTTTCTTTCTGGCTTATTTCACTGATCACGATCCCTTCTAGTTCCATCCATGTTGCTGCGAATTGCATGTGTTTGTCTTTTTTGAATGCTGAATAGTATTCCATTGTGTATATGTACCACATCTTTTTGATCCAGTCATCTATTTTTGGGTATCTGGGTTGTTTCCATACTTTAACTATTGTAAACAGTGCTGCAATAAACATGCGGGTGCATGTATCTTTTTGGATTAGTGTTTCTGTGTCCTTTGGGTAGATTCCCAGCAGTGGTATTGCCGGGTCATATGGAAGCTCCATTTCTAGCAGTTTGAGGAAACGCCATACAGCTTTCCATAGTGGTTGTGGTTGGATCAATCTGCATTCCCACTAGCAGTGTAGGAGAGTTCCCTTTTCTCCACATCCTTGCCAACATTTGTTGTTACCTGTTTTTTTAATGTGCGCATTTCTCACTGGTGTGAGGTGGTATCTCATTGTGGTTTTAATCTGCATTTCCCTGATTATAAGTGATGTTGAGCATTTTTTCATATACCTGTTGGCCATTTGTTTTTCTTCCTTGCAGAAGTGTCTTTTTAGCACTTCTGCCCATTTTTTGACTGGATTGTTGACTTTGTTTTTGTTGAGTTGTGTGAGCTCTTTGTAGATTTTTGTTATCAGTCCTTTATCTGTTGTATTGTGTGCAAAGATCTTCTCCCAATTAGTAGGGTGTCTGTTTGTTTTGATTTTTGTCTCTTTTGCTGTACAGAAGCTTTTTAGTTTGATGTAGTCCCAGCTGTTTATCTTTTCTTTTACTTCCTTTGCTATGAGGGAAGTGTTTTTAAAGATTTTGCTGAGATGTCTGTCATGTAGAGTTTTGCCTATTTTTTCTTCTATAAACTTTATGGTTTGAGGTCTTATCTCCAGGTCTTTTATCCATTTTGAGTTGGTTTTTGTGCATGGTGTAAGGTAGTAGTCTAGCTTCATTTTTTTTGCATGTATCTGTCCAGTTTTCCCAACACCATTTATTGAACAAGCTAACCTTGTTCCATTGCATATTCTTTGCTCTTTTGTCGAAGATCAGTTGTCCATAAATATGTGGATTTATTTCTGGGTTTTCTAGTCGATTCCATTGGTCTGTGTGTCTGTTTTTGCTTCAGTGCCATGATGTTTTAATTATTATGGCTTTGTATTATAGTTTGAAATCAGGGCGTGTAATCCCTCCATTTATATTCTTTTTAGTCAGGAGAGCTTTAGCTATTCGAGGATTTTTGTGGTTCCAAATGAATTTCATCAATATCTGTTCTATTTCTTTGAAGAATATCATTGAGATTTTTATCGGAATTGCACTAAATCTGTAGATTGCTTTTGGTAGTATGGTCATTTTGATAATGTTAATTCTTCCAATCCATGAGCAGGGGATGTCTTTCCATTTTTTTGTGTCTTCCTCTATTTCTTTTAACAGTGTCTTGTAGTTTTCTTTGTATAAGTCCTTTACCTCTTTTGTTAGGTTTATTCCCAGGTACTTGATTTTTTTGGTTTCGATTTTGAAGGGAATAATTCTCTTAATTTCTTCTTCAAACTGAGTGTTTGCATATAGAAAGGCTACTGATTTTTGTGTACTGATTTTGTATCCTGCTACGTTACTGAATTGGTCTATAGTTTTGAGTAGTTTTTCTATGGGGTTTTTAGGATTCTCTATGTATATAATCATATCATCTGCAAATAGTCACGGTAATTTCTTCCTTCCCTATTTGGATTCCTTGTATGTCTTTCTCTTGTCTTATTGCTCTCGCTAGGACTTCAAGTATTATATTGAAAAGCAATGGTGAGAGTGGACATCCTTGTCTTGTTCCTGATTTTAGGGGAAAGGCTTTCAGCTTCTCACCATTGAGGATAATATTGGCTGTGGGTTTCTTGTATATGGCTTTTATTATGCTAAGGAATGTTCCTCCTATCCCGAGGATTTCAAGGGCCTTTATCATAAATGGGTGTTGCACTTTGTCGAATGCTTTCTCAGCATCTATTGATATGATCATATGGTTTTTCTTTTTCTTTTTGCTGATGTGCTGGATTACGTTGATTGATTTTTGGATGTTGAACCATCCTTGTGTCCCTGGAATAAATCCCACTTGGTCGAGGTGTATTATCTTTTGGGTGCATTGTTGGATCCTGTTGGCTAAGATTTTGTTGAATATTTTTGTGTCAGTGTTCATTAGAGAAATTGGTCTGTAGTCTTCTTTCTTTGTGTTGTCTTTGTTTGGTTTTGGTATTAGTGTTATGTTGGCTTCATAGAACGTGTTTGGTAATATTCCTTCCTTCTCAATTATTTGACAGAGTTCGTGTAAGATAGGGACTAGTTCATTTTTAAACGTTTGGTAGAATTCGTTTATGAAACCGTATGGTCTGGGCTTTTGTTTTTGGGGAGGGTTTTGATTACTGTTTCAATTTCACTGCTTGAGATTGGCCTGTTTAGGTGTTCTATATCTTTTTAACCTATTGGTGGGTGGCTGTGTAGTTTCAGGAATTTGTCCATTTCCTCTAAGGTTTTGAGCTTGTTTATAATAATCTCTGATTATTCTTTTGATTTCTGCTGTGTCTGTTGTCATTTCTCCTCTTTCATTTCTTATCCTGTTTATTTGTGTGTTCTCCCATTTTTTCTTTGTAAGACTTGCTAGAGGTTTGTCTATTTTGTTTATTTTTTTGAAGAACCAGCTTTTGGTTTTGTTGATCTTCTGTATTGTTTTTTTGATCACCATTCCATTTATTTCTTCTTTGGTTTTTATTATTTCCTTTCTTATACTGGTTTTTGGGTTTTTCTGTTGTTCCCTTTCCTGTTCTTTGAGGTGGGAGATTAGATTGTTTCTTTGAGTTGTTTCTTGATGTGAGCCTGCATTGCTATGTATTTCCCTCTTAATACTGCTTTTGCTGTGTCCCAAACGTTCTGGAAAGTTGTGTCTTCTTTGTCATTCATTTCTAGGTATTTTTTAATTTCTTCTTTGATCTCCTCATTAGTCCAGTGGTCATCGAGCAGTGTGGGTTTCAATCTCTATGATGTAAAAGGGTTCCTTTTTTTTTTTAAAGATTAATTTATTTATGCATACAAGCTGGGGTACAGGCCAGAAGTGTGGGGCGGGGAGAGGGTTCACCAGAAACAGAGTGGGGAGCAGAACAGGCAGATTGACAGAAATACACTGCTGAGGGGAGCAGCAGGTGAGGCAGGAGAGGTCTGCCGCACCATGTGGGAATCTCCCCAGCCGGACATCGAACTTGCATTGCTGCTGCCAACAGCTCCACAGTGCAGCACTTAACCACTGCACCACCAGGGAGGCCCCAAAAGGGTTCCTTTTTTTTCTTTTCATGGTTCATTTCTAGTTCATTTCTAGTTCATGTCTTCTCAAGTGTTCAAATTTTGGGGGGTGCAGTGCCCTATAGACATCTGTTAAAATCATGTGGTCTAGGTCCTTATTTAGAGCTTTAGTGTCCTTGTTTTTTTGTTGTCTCGTTGATCTGTCCATTTGTGATAGTGGGGTGTTGAAGTCTTCTACTATATATGTATTTTCTCTAATGTCTGTTTTCAGAGATGATAATAATTGTCTTACATATTTTGGTGCTCCTTCATTTGGGGAGTATATGTTGATGAGGGTTATATCATCTTGCTGAATTGTCCCCTTTATCACGATGTAGTGACCATCTATGTCTCTTTTTACCTTTTTTAGTTTGAAGTCTATTTTATCTGATATAAGTATAGCTGTCCCTGCCTTCTTTTTAGGTCCATTTGCTTGTAGGATTGTTTTCCAGTCTTTTACTTTCAGTCTGTGTTTATCTTTTGTGGCTAACTGTGTTTCCTGTAGACAGCAGAAGGTTGGGTCCTGTTTTTTGATCCATTTCGCTACTCTGTCCCTTTTTATTGATGAGTTTAGTCTGTTTTCATTTAGAGTTAATATTGATACACTGGCATCTATATTGGCCATTTTATCTGTCTGTTTGTGGTTTTATTCCTTGTCTTATTCCGGTCTTTTTCATTCCTTTGTCGGTTTTGGTTTTAGGACTTCTTCTAGTATTGTTTGTAGTGGGGTTTAAGTCATGATGAATTTCTGGAGACTCTGTTTGTCTGGGAAGATCCTTATCCTTTCTTCATAGAGGAAACAGAGCTTTGCAGGATAAAGTATTCTTGGTTGGCATTTATCGTCTTGGAGTTTGTTGAATATGTCTCTCCATTCTCTCCTTGCCCATAGTGTTTCTTTGGAGAAGTCAGATGTCATCCTGATTGGTTTTCCTTTATAAGTTATTTGTTTCCTCCCCCTCGCCATCTTCAATATTTTTTCCTTGTCCTGTATTTGTGTGAGTTTAACTATTACGTGCCTAGGTGTAGGTCTTCTAGCATCACGGTGATTTGGAGATCTTCTTTGTTCTTGTATGCCTATTTTAATACTTGGGAAGTTTTCTTCTATCACCTCCTTAAATAGTTTCTCTGCTCCTTGGTCCCTCTCCTCTCCTTCTGGGATTCCTATAACTCTTACGTTTCCTTTCTTCATGGTGTCAGATAGATCTTGAATTGTTTTTTCATTCTTTTCCCTTCGTGCTTCTATTTCCTTTTCCCTTTTGGATCTTTTAATATTTGCATCTTTGAGATCGCTAGTGCGGTCTTCCATTTCATCGATTCTGCTTTTATCGCTTTCCCCAGAGATCTTTAGTTCTTCCATTAAGCTCTTATTTGCCTTCTTTAAGGTCTCAATTTCATTCTTCAGATTGTTAATTTTTTTCCCATTTCTTTCTTTTCCTTTATCATGATTTCCTTAATCATGATTCTAAATTCTTTATCTGTCAGAGAGAGAAGTTCTTCCGTGTCGTTGTCAATGAGTTTTGGTGCTTGATTTTCTTTTTGTTCTGTGTCCTTTCCCTGAGGGCTTGCTTGGTTGGTTGTATTTTTCCTTCTCCTTGTTTGTCTTCTGATTTGTTGTAAGTGTTGGGAGATTGTGGCACTGGTATTGGCAGGCATCTCTTTGGGTGCTCCTTCTTGGATGTTGAGGGGTGGTGATCTAACCGATTCTGGCCATTAGGCCAAATCACGTGGTCGTAGTGGTTGGTGGTCCCAGTACTAGCTCCACTCAGTTCCAAGAACCCCAGTACTGAGGCCTGTGGCTGGTTTGCACTAGATCCTTGCAGGCTAGGGAGGATAACTTCTTAAGATTTTTTTTAGTGGTTCCTGCTGAGATGGTAGTTGCAGGTCTAATTTAGGAGGTCTTCCTAGAGAGATTCGTGTAAAACAAAATGAAACATATCAAGGCTAAAAAAAGTCTAAGAGGAGAAGAAAGGGAGAGGAGAGGACAAAAAGTGGAAAGAAAGAAGAAAAAAGAATGGGCAGGGAGAAAGATGGAGAAAAAATAAGACACTACTAAAGTAGAAGAGAAAAGGAAAAAAAAAGAGAGAGAATATTGAATGAGTGGGAGGTCTTCCTAGAGAGATTCGTGTGAGATCCAATGAAGCTTATTGTGACTGAAATAGATCTAGTAGGAGAAGATGGAGAAAGGAGAGGAAGAGGGGTGATGATAAAGAAGAAAGGAAAACCAGACAGGTAGAAGAATGGAGGTAAGATAAGACACTACCAAAAAATGGAGGAAAAAAAAATTGGCGACCAAAGGAAGGAGCCACCCAGAGCTAAAGGAGGAGCTCCAGGTCCTTAGTGTAGTTGTGAGCAAGGGAAGGATTCTGTAGTCTTTTGCCCCTGAGGTCTTGGGGTGTTTGGGTGGCCCCAATGCTGGGGTTCTGTCCCCTTTCAGGTGTCAGATGCTGCTGCTATCAAGTTTTCTTTCTGTCGCTGCTAGTATTCTCACTATAGATCTTCCTTTTCTCTCTCTCCCGCTATTTCCTCCAGTGTTTACTAGAGGCTATCACAGCTGTTGGGGTTGGGTTTGGTGGGGAGGAGTCTCCTGAGGCTGGCCCTGAGCCTCTCAGGCTCTGATTTTACCACTATCAGGGTGCGGCCATTCTATGGTGGGAGAGGGGTTGGGGGCTGGTGGCTGTGTGTTGCCTCAGGTAGTTGCATTTTCTAGTCCTTCCAGGAGTCTCCAGTTGTTTCGAGCCCTGCCCTGGAGTTGCAGTTTCAAGCCTGGGGAAGAGGGTCACCTGCTTTTTTTTTTTTTCCTTTCTCCAGTGGCACTTCTCCCGTGCCTGGAGGGCGGTCACGGTAGCCTAGCCCACAGTTTTTCTCCAGTGTTTGCAGAGCTGATCCTTCCCATGGTTTTTCTCTGGTGGTTTGGAGCTGACTCCCTCCCGTGTTTTTTCTCCAGCATGGCGGAGCTACCCCGACCGCAGTTTTACTCAGTGCGGCAGAACTGCCCCGACCACGGTTTTCCTCCGGTGTGGCGGAACAGGAAGCCCCGACCAGTTTTTGTCTTGTGCTTCTCCTGCACCTGGAGCCGGAAGCCTCTCCTGCTGTTTCGCCAGTGGCTAGAAAATATTAGTGCTTGAGAGGGGGAGGGGGCCACCGCCCCAGACTTCTGTTCCAAAGGGGAGCTAGAGTGCTGGCTCCATAACAGAGGTGGGGGAAGGTGCTATGCTGTGGCTGCCTGGGGTTTTGTTCTGGGTCCCACCAACTTCTCCAGTGCACTCTGGCCTCTCCAGGGCTCTGTTGCTACTTGGGGGGACTGCTGGAGTCACAGTATCGGGTTTATCACTCTACTGCACCTTGGGGAAACCTTTCTGCCCACCTTTCTTTTTCTGGGTCTCCTCAGTTGCCTCACGTCTTGGTTTCTTGGTCTGGTTTTGCGTGGGGGGAGGGGAGAGGGGATCTGGTAGTTCTTTCTTCTCCTTAGTCAGTCTTTTCAGCTTCTTTCCGCGTCCTACTCACCCGTGAGGGTGTTAGATCTATGTAGCATTTCTGGATCTTCTCTTGGTTTGGCTGATGTCCCTTTATAAGCAGCTTTTCTTTTGGGAGAGTTGATTCTAGTGTCCCTTCACCGCCATGTTGGTGATGTCACTTAAAAAAGTGTTTTAGATATGACAAAACATTTAAAAATAATATTAAAGTCTCACTACTTTTTAGTGTCATTTATATGCTCAGGGACATGACAGTACAGAGTTATTACCTGTTACATTAGGTTGAAAGATTCTCTGCCTATGATTCGAACTCCCTTGTCTAGCTCTTCTTGCTGGTTGTTCAGTGCCAACCTCTGCATCTCTCTGGAAGAATCTTGGATGCAGCTATATTAGTTTCTTCATAACCTTTTCCTTCTTACCCCTTTACCACACAGTTGGTTAAGGCTCAGGCAGAACCCCACCCCACGACTCATAACCTGTGTGACAGTTATGACAAAAATCATAATGACCATAGGCGAGGCAGGCACATATGATTAATAAATCTTATCCACTTATGTGCTGTGATTTTGTTATTTACATGCTGATTTTAGTTGCTAGTCTGTCTCTGTCATTTTTCACAACTGAACTAGAGTACTTTCCACCTAAATAAAACTGACATATTTACACTTGTCTCTCTTGCTCAATAATCAGTTCCAAACACAGTAATAATACCTAAGCGTTACAAATCCAGCGTGTGGCACACAGTAGCTGTTCAATAAACATTAGATGAATGTACTATATACACAGAGGAAACAGGTGACTCTATATTTAAAATAAATATAAGTTGTTTGAGGAAAATCCTGGAAGCCACTTTCACATGACATAAATAGATTACCATACCAGCACCAGAAAACAGTAAAATCTCCATGGATGAAACTGTTAAAATCTAAGAAGTAAGTCCTAGTTCCTCTTTGTTTTGCCAGATAGGTAAGAGATGCATGAAAGTTAACCTGGAAATGCAACATAAGTCTTTACTCATCATACTGACTTATTAAGCGATTGTTTCTCTCTAGAGATTTAGTGTGGTAAAATGGGTGAGAGGAGGAGGAAGAAGGAAAAAGAATTTTTACTGGTTGCAAAAATCTGCAAATGATAATTCCAGTTGCTACTTTCCCCAATTATATTCTAAATTACTTGAGTTGCCATGTATCTATGGAGACCAAAAGATCATACCACAATTCACATGAGGCAACACTGTAAGAATAAGGGGTCTATAAGGAGACTTATAATTTTTTGATGGGGCTTTGGAGAAGTTGTAACCACATGAGGAAAGTCTGACTGGTCATCCAGCCGATGTAAGAATACCGTGACTCCAAACTTACAGACTTGGTTTTATATAATGCATGGGTATATTACTAACTTTGTCTCTGTATTGTGAAGATTTTTCCATCTCATGTTTCTGATTTCCATTTCCTTAGACTATTTCACTTTTTTTCTTTGAGCTCTATGGACCATGACATTACATCATAAGTGGGCAAAACTGAGTCTCCACTTTCCACCTTAGCAACCATAACATGTAGGTAGTTAGCTGTGAGTGGATTCTGTCATCTGCTAGGATGAACCTGAATCAAAAGGAGAATATTCAGAGGAAAAAAGGGAACCATTTTTCCTCTTCTTCATGCATGGGATAATGAACAAAAGTGCTCTCTTGGAACCAAATGGGGGACACCAAGAGGGAAGTTCCCCAAACCAGTTTTTAGATCGTTATAAAAAATGGTAAATGTTATTTGAAATACAACTGCAAAAAAAAAAAAAAATCAGAAAACCTAAAAATCAAAAAATAAAAATAGTATGGTTTTAAATGGAAACCCATCTTAACTCTAGAGTTAGGGAAATGGGTCCAATGCCCCACTTTATAAGATAACCACATTCCCTCAGGTTTTTACTGATGAAAGTTATGTTTTGCATGAATGAGGGCATGATTAGATCTATGGTTATTTGGATTGAGTAACGATGAGTCACTTTTAACAGGCCATTCTGTATCAAGGATATGATCTAAAACAAACAGATTCTGGGATGAGGATGTTCCCACTGGACCTGTAATTTGAGCACTCTGTTCCAAATTATGAGACAGTCTCAAGATCAGAGTGTGAACAAAAGCAGGGAAAAAAAGAAAGGGCTGGACATCAACACAGAGGCAAATGGAGGCATCTCCACAAGGTATAGCAAATCTAAGACCCATTTATGCCTGCTTTTTGGGATATACAATCCTTGGGACATTGCAGGCACTTGACAGGAAATATTAATGCTGACAAGCGTTCTTTAGCAGAACATTCTCTACATCAACACAATTAAAAAAAACCTTATGCATTAATGAGACAATCCAGAGATGTGAATACTGTGTTTATTATAGTGAAGCCTAATTTGCATTAATGACATCAAAGAAATACTTGAATCAAAATCTAAATTCTAATTTTTTTAAGAGAGATAAGTATACATAAAACTAGAAGAGGACTAATTTTATCAAGTAGAGATCTCTAATGGGTTCACTTGGACTTAGCATATTCACAGTAATTTTAACATACTTGAAAATAACACTGTCTTCCTCTTCAGAGCCTGTATTGATTTAATAAACTACTTTTCATAGTAGATGAAATTCAACAGGTCACCAGATTTTCCATTAAAGCTGAAATGTTAAAATAGTTGTATAACTATAGAAGTGGTTCCAAACATGTGCATATGTGCAGACCAATATGTAAAGAAAAATGACCAATTGTCTGGAAAATAATGTAAATATACTATATTACTTTTCTACAGAGCAGCAGGCACAAATGGACTGCCTGATGATATTTCACTTAAATGGAGAATTAATTAGTTGATCTAATATATCTTAGTGTAAGAGGAGACTTGGATAAGGGAATTACATTTGGAAAATTGCTTTACACACAAAAAATGTTCCTTTGTAAACAACCATCAAGCAAGAGGTCTTATAACTGTGGCATTGAAAGGATTAAGTGCACCACTAAATGTCTCATCTACTTCCTCTCAACCAGAAGATGTTGTAATTTTTTTGAATTTTTGAATTGGCTAGGGTAGTCAGCATCTTGAACACAACAGACTCTGTCTAGATCTATCTTACCTGCTGGGAAGAGACAATTCCCCTCACACTTGGAACCCTGAAGCCCTTTAAGCTGCTTGCTCTGTAACCGTAGCAGCTGGGTCCTACACAATTCTTCATCTCTTGCCACCGGGCCTCACTAAATAAAAACTATGGCGCCTTGTTAGCCAACAACTGAGCGTGAAATCACTACATTGCAATCCCCTCCTCTCTGAGTCAATCAATTTCCTCCCCACCCCCTGCCCCCTTATAGATCTGGATGCACTGGGTCAATAAAAAGAGGTTGGGGGTGGAAATGGAGTGGAATAAAATGAATGTATCAGGGCAACCAGAACATACCCTGAAGGCGTATTTAATTCCATAGAGTGAAATCAGTGCATTCATATAAAAAAAACTTTGAGCTAAGAAATGTGCTATTTAATATCTTCATGCTTTGAACTTGCATTGTATACATACAGGGAGAACTATAGAGACAGATATGCGGCCAAGAACAAGCTTTTGTCAGGCTGAAAATTGCTAACAGATTAGAGTGTGTTTGACAAGGCACAGGGATTGTAACATATGTTCTTTCTAAGGGGTATTAACATTTTATGCATTAGCTACATGCTAACTGAGAGAGACTGAACTGCTAAAAACTTATTAGACTGTCACTTGAAGTATGTCAGCAGCTGGGAGTCTTGTGAGCGCATCCACCAGAGGATGGAGGACACAAGGAAGGTGGCAAAAAGGGGAGGCAAGTCAAAAAGGAAAGAACAGAAAGTAGTAGTCTGGAACACATGCTGAAGGAGATGTTAAGTTTTTTTCTGGAAGAAGCTCCCAATGCAAAGGGCATGTTTGGAGAGGGTTTTAAAAGAGGGAAGGAATGTTTTGAAATAAAGCTATTTTCAATATCTCATCCCACCTAAATAACATTTCATCCCTAGTACTATTTTCCTAGTGGCAGGTCTATTTACTCAGTATCCTGAAATGGTCTTTCTGCTTATAGTCTCATAATTATTCTTCTTTCAAGAGAGCAAAATTGTTTTACAGCAAAAATCAGGGTTTTATAGCAAAAATATTATTATTAAAAATGAGCTGGGACTACTGGTGTACCTAGAGTGCTTGAAAATCACCATGTCTGTATTAAAGTCTATTAAATTTATGTCTCTATAAACTAATTTTTCACACATGGCAAGTTATACTTTTATATAAAACTTCAACAACTGCTGCCATTAGTCTGTGGGCTTCTTATACATGGCAGCTCTATCTTGTCTCCCACAATGCCTGGCAAATAGAAAGAACTGAATAAACATTTGTTGGCTGGTGTTGACAGAAAGGAAATGGAAAACATATAATCAGACTTCTAAGCAAGGAGTCTCGCCAGCAGTCTCTTTACACCAACCCCCCCCCCTCAGTGCTCCTACAGGACTCCTTTGGGGTCCCATCCTTGTTACTCTGGCAAGACTTAGCAACTGTTGTCTGTCTTCCCCTAAGACAGCGATGCCTTAGATCCCAAAGGATGGGCACTGAGACTTCCTTGGCTTTGTAGCCTAAATATCCAGATAAGGTTGTACTTACAGGGGAACCTTCACTTTTTTAATAATGAAATTTATTTATTTTCTAATACCATTGTTAATTTTTGAATAGGTTTTGATTTCTTCCCTCAGGTATAGTCCCTGTAGTTCTCCTCCAACCAAACCCCCCCCCCAACCCCTCCCCTGGGATCTGTCACCATAGTCCCTTGTGCTCTTCCTTCCGCTGTTTTGACCCCTTTCCCTCCCCCTCCCCTTGTATGGGGGGCACTTCACTTTCTAGCCTAAGGCATCAAAGCTAACTTTTACTTTGCAAAATTCACACCTACCAAAAAAGCTACCTAATATCTTATTAAAGGTATTGAATATGGAGGATTCCTATGTGAATAAAATGTCATTGTGTGCACAGAATTACCTGACTTGCAAATTCTCTTTTTAAAATGAATTTTTATTTTGTATTGTATAATTTATAATACATGCTATGCAGACCCTAGAAATAGTTATTACATACGCACAGGTATATACTTAAATGTATGTACAGACAGGAAGGAAGAAAGAAAGAAGGGAAGAAAGATAAACAGGGTGGGTGGTGACAGTGGTGGATGTTGCTAGAACTCTGGTGGTGGGCACAGTGCCTATATCAGGTGTAAAGCTATTCTTTAAAGTATTGTAAACCAACAAAAATAAATAAATGAAACCGATAAAGATATATAAACTTTTAACTTCTGAAGGGAGTCCCTGATGGTGATTTTAATTCATATATTGCATGTTAACTTTAATGGTTAAACATAATTAGAAACACAGTTCAGAAGAATAAAAACTATGAAGTAATGTCATACCAAAAGAAATAATTTCAGAATTTGTGGTTATCCTGGAAAAGTTATGTACCTCCCCAGTATTTTTATGGGGAAGAAAAAAAAGTTTGGTTTGGATCCTAGGAGTCTTAGCCTCACTTAATTCATGGCAAATTGGTAGCATTTATAAGGCATAAGGTATTTATAACATAATATAATCTATCAGGGCAGAGGAAACACAGTTTATACAGAGAGAGGGTGTGTCTCTCCAATCATTTTGGGTTATTTGAGAGGGAAAATAAGTAGGGCACAAAATTTACTTCAACTTCCAAAAGCCTTTGACAAGTTTCCACAGCAAAGATAGTTTATAAAAATAATGGTGTTAACGTGGAATTGGGGAAAGAGTTTTCTTAGGGAGAGAGGACTTGACTAAAGATGGGAAATAATTAGTAGTATTAACAGTTTCAACCAGAGAAGTGTTAAATAAAACTAGTAGGCAACACTGACAAGGTTTTCTTTTTAATATTAAAAATTATCTTCAAAGGCAGTGCAAAAAATAATGCAAATCTGCAGGACCCATCTGCCTCTTTCAGGTGATAAAATATTTAAGACCATGGGAAGGGGTGTGTGTGTGTGTTTGTGTGTGTGTCTGTGTGTGTGTGTGCACGTGTGTGCGTGTGCGTGTGCTATCAACTGAAGAAAAATGGAGGCAGACAGAATAGAAAATGAAGGCTGTTCAGTGTGGAATGACAGAATTTGAGAGAAACGACTGGAAAAGTTTATAAAATCTCAAAGGACACAAATGGGGGTATTCACTGTCTGAACAGGAAAGCTAGGTAAACCCCTTTGAAGTTGAAAAAGCTCTTTTAGCACCCCTGATAGGAAGCCTTAGATATGCACAACAGGTGGCCATTCAAGGGAACACTTCTAGTGAAAAAACTGAAATAGGCCTAAGAAATTTGGGAAATTCAGTGAGGATTCTTAAGTTTATAAAGGCACTAGGGAGCCTCTGGTTGCATCCCCCACCCAGACACACTTCCTCATGGAACGTCTGTCCCCTCTGCTCTTACGGGGCACGGCCGGGGCACTGCCAGCCTGGTGAGGCATTGCTTCTCTTCCCCTCCATTAACGCAGAAAATTGAAAGTGGGTTGTCAATGTTGCATCAGCTATACTGTTGTCAACACTACCCACTAATGACCCAATTTAGGGGCAAGAAGGTTACAGGGGAGAAGGCTCCAGTCAAACAACAGTCCTAAAGATGTAAAAGGTATTTTTGAGGTAATTAAAAAATTTCTGGTGACTTTAAAGACTGGCTTTCTTGTGTGCAATGTGGCATAGAACAGCTTGTAGGCTGCAGATCAATAAATTCCAGTTAACTTTCAAGTCATGTCGGCATGCAGCCCTGGCTGGTTTATTAATTTAAATTTCAACCCTCTAAAGAGGTAGGTCTAAAGAAATAAGCAGTGGATCGCAGTGAGATGGCTGAATCAGAAGAGGTTCTGCCATATATATGTTATCAACATCAACAGGAAATAAAACATCGGTGAGACTAGATCACCCCTCCTTCCTGTCTCATTAGTTTCTCATAGGAACCTTGAATGTATCCATTTTTCTTTTTAAGAGTACCTGGTATCTGAGCAGCAAATACCTTGGTTCCTCATGTAAGCTTGAACAACTGATGAAGACTAAAAAAGGTGAAAGTGAAATTAACAGTATTTCAATCTTCAAATTTCTATCTAGAAAGGGGTCTGTGATAGGCTTCCCTCTTTCTATTTCCCCTGTCGCTAGGTCCAGGGTACCTCAATACCCCAATTAGGCTATATCTGAAAATATGACAGAAACGCAAAGCTAGGAATCGCTTGCACTTTTTCTTTTAATCATCTCTCCCTTGCATGTTTTCTTATGTTTGATTCTTCACTATTTGCTTTTGAAATACATTTTTAAAAAATCCTCAAATAACTGTCAGTGGCTTATCCCTTTTGTGAACGTGCTCCAGGCAACAGGGGATTCTGGAATTCCTGCCCCAAAATGGCTTGTATTTTTAGGAGTACAAACTAATTTTGCTATTAGACTATGCTAAAAATTACTGAGCCTACAGCCGCAGCTCAAAGAATGCATCCTTAAACTAGACAATTTCCTGAATGATATGTGTCACTTCTCCCTAATATTGTCATAAATAAGAGGGAGCCGCCTAAGTACATGAAAACTAAGTACATGAAAAGGTGAATTCTATTGCACTTACTGCATTTTTAATTTAGAACGAAATCTTTATGAAACAACAATACCATCTCAATATAGCCCATAACGATAGCATCTTAAGCATGTTTTAATAAACAAGGACTTATGTAAAATCTCAGATGTTTTCAGACCAATTGTGTCTTCATGAAATTTATAGAGAACATCATTTTATTAATAACTGTGATATGAATTTGGAAAACCAACTGAAACACTGTGAAACTTAAGCGAAATTCTCAAGTGAAGAATTTTAAAGACAGATTTATACTTTTTATTTCTGACTGTACTCAAGTTTTAATCAAGGTTCCTGGAGCTTCTCACTAACAGTAAAATTGTATTTAAATAGGGCCTTTAGGGTGTTCAAGTTATGGATTAATTAACTCAATTTGGACAGGGTTTTGGGGGCACTGTAGTTCCTGCATCTCTAATTTTATCTCCAGAGATAGCCAAAGTTCCTCTAGACATAAGCAACTAAATAATTTTATAGGCTTAGACTGATAATGATTAAAACATCTAAAACAAAGCAGGGTTGTCAGAAGTCAGAATAAGACGACCAGTGATTAGTGCAGCGAGGTTAGACATTACTAGTTTATATTTCCTGCACACGGTTGAACTGGGTTATGAATGCAATCCCACTACTAAGCTGTGGGAATATTGGGCATGTGAACCAACAGCTTATTCCTGGGGCTCCTATGCAAAATGGGGTAAGAACACCCACCTTAGAAGGCTGTGGTCAGGACTAAATGAGAGTGTTCATGTAAAGTGGTGCTGGCACACAGGAAGCTCTCAGTAAGTGAGATGTTACAATTATTATTATTATTATTATTATTATTAGCCTCATTATTGTCTTCTATGGAATAGAGGAATCCTCTAGAAATAAAAGGCAACAAAAGGGCTTGTTTTGACATTATAGCAAATGACGTTTGGTCACATTTTCCTGCCCTTCCTCAGGGACCCATGTACCCACTCTTACATTGCTGCAAGGATATTACACTTCTTGTTCAACTTCAAACACATTCTGGGCTTTCCGGCTTCTCTGAAAAGTTCTTTTCATTCCCCTCCTGGAAGCCTGTCCTGATTACAAATCTCCCATCTAATCTTTAAGCTTTAGCTCAAATGCCATCTTCTCCAGGAAGTGTTTCTGACTGAGGTCTGTCCTTGCTCTATTTTCATCATATTTTGTTCACACCTGTATTCACATTTTACCATGAGCTAATCTTCTGTATTTTAGGTCTTTTGCTGCACTTTAAACTGCCTGACAGTATGGAACATTGTTACCAACTAAACGTTTGTGTCCACTCAAAATTCACATGTTGATCCCTAACCCTCTAACCCTGAGGTGACAGTATTTGGAGGTGCAGCCTCTGGGAGGTAATGAGGTGGAGATGAGGCTATAAGGGTGGGGCCCCTGTGATGGGATTAGTGTCCATATAAGAGGAAGAGAGTCTAGAGCTCTTTGTGTCTCCTTGCTGTAGTGAGGACACAGAGAGAAGGCACTTTCTAGAAACCAAAAACATAACTCTCACCAGGGGGCAAATGTACTAGCACCTGATCTTGGACTCCCCAGTTTCCAGAACTGTGAGAAATAAATGCCCTTTTAAAAATGAATGGTATTTTGTCATGGCAGCCTGAACTAATATGACCACATCCTGATACGTCCACAAATCTATCCACACGACTTTTTGGTGGAATGTCTGCCAATTTGTCTTCTTATTCATGTTCACCTGGGTCATTTATTTTCATAAGTTTGACCCTGGCTCCCTAGCACTATATGTAAATATTTCCCTTTGTGTACATCACTATGCTAGATGCTGTGGAATAGATCAACTTTACCACCTGAAGCTTTATGATCTCCTTGGGAATGGAAGGTAAACACATAGAATGGCAAATCTGATTGATTGTCAAAAAACCAGAAAAGATCCTATGAAAAGGCCAATAAAGACTAAAAAGGCAACTTGAGCACAGTGGGCCATGTTATTTATATTAAAAAATATGCATTGTCACAAACTCTTCTTACCACAAAAGACTCCTTGGGGCTATTTTTATACTTGTCATTTAGGACAGAGATGTGGTTACAAGAAATAGCTCATTTTTCTTTGACCACTATCATAAGATAAACAACAGTGAAAAGGTGACAGTAAATAACAACTGCTTCTCAGCCTCTGTGGCAGAAGAACAAGTTGAGAGTGACAGGGATTATGACAAACTTCAGAGCACGGCCTTGTCTAAAACAGGCAGCTGCTACTCAACCAACTCCAGCTGATCATGTGTTAGAGAATGCCAAGCATGGTTCCATGTTTCCTTTAAAAAAAAAAAAACCTGAGAAAAATCTGGACTTTTAGGTAAAGTTACCTAGTTTTAAAGGTTGACTATTACCTTCATTAAAAAATAATGTTCTAGGCAAATGCTATGTCTCTGGGAAGGATCTGTGATGGGTTCTAAGGTTTAGCTTACACAAGTCTTCTGGAAATCAGAAGAGACAACAGTTACAATTTGGAATGTGCTGGCTCCATGTCATGGAGAAGATGGGAACTGGAATGCATTTACAATTTATTTGTGACTTTTTTTTTTTAACCTTTCTCTATTTTCTCACTGACCTTCACCTACAGCTCAATCACAGTGATCAAGTTTTTAAATCTTTATTTGATCTCACTAGAATATTATTATGCAGAAGGCAACCACATCTTCATTCAATTTTTACTTTTTTACTCTCTTTACTGATACATCAATATAAACTGTAGAACACATCCACCTTATGTCCCAGGATTGGCCTAATTATCCTCACCTACTGCTTACCCCTTCCGAGTTCTTCCAGGTCACCAGTGAGGGTGCCACCTGGCCAATTTATTAGTCGCACAATGTGGGAAGCAATTTTAATTTTTCTACTCCTTTTTACTCCAACCAGACATTTATGTCTTATACCACGTTAATTGTTATTTTTGAAATGGTTTTCAGTAATTTGCTCTCCAGTTGTCATGAAACTTAAACAAGCTTCCTTAAAGACTGCTCTTACTTACTACATTTTGGTTTTGCCCAAGTAAATGCTTGCATCTCATGCATGTAATAAATTCAGTTATACTTTTGTGCTTTTTTGTTCATCTTCTTTAAAACACATGCCAAAGAAAGCCCCAATCTGCTCTTCCTTCTGTCATGATTATGTATAATTTGTGCCAAGAAATATGTTGCCTTGTAAGCATTTCTAACTTTTTTTTTTCATTTCAGGTAAAGGAAATGGAAAGAAAAACAAAAAAATTATCATAAAAGAGTTCAAACTTAATGAAATTTGGGATTCAAAATAGTGAGTACTTGTTATGAACCAAGCAAGTCACTATGCTAAGGACTTTGTATTTACCATCTGATTTAAATGTCACAGAAAGCTGACAAAACAGGCACTAATTCCCATGCTTGATTTACAGATGGGAAAATTGAGGCTTAGGAAGGCTAAGACAGTCTAAATCATGGAATGCACAGGTCATATAAGTAGCTCAGCAAAGTCTTCAAGGCCAGGCTGCTGGTCCAAATGAAAGATCTTAGTCCCCATCCTAAATGGTTATTCTGAGATAAGAGCTGCCCATACTGAGCGAGGTCTACTGCTACCGGGACTGATGGTAATGCAATAAATGACTGATAACATGTCCACTAACATCATGTTGAAATAAATAAAGCCATCACTGCTTCATACTTATTTTTTTTCTTTTCTTGCAAACAGACATGACAAAACTCATAATTAAATAAAACAGCTCAATATCAGACCCTAACTTTGAGGACAATCTGTGTCGTAGAGACCCCTCAGCAATGTCAAGGGCAGGAAAAGTGATTGCTAAATCAAACCCAACTTTCCAAAGGAAGTCACAAAATGTATTTTTCGAGAAGTCAGCTTTACTTACTTAGTCTTTGTTCTCCTACTATTTATCTCTATCTCTGTCTCTTTCTTTTTCCTTTCTTCTGCTAAAGAAATTATGTCTCTCCGAAAACCTTCAATTGTTCAATGACCTTATTTGGGCAAGTGAGGAAGCTGCCCAAAACCTCACTCATGTCACCACTGCTACTTCCCCTTTCATTCCTCCCTAATGTATGAAAAGGAAAAAGTGCTGAGAGGACTCTCTCTAGCTTTCCCCCTTTTAACTCTTAGACTCTTGAAGTTTATTCAGATTTGGTGTTGTCCTGGTTATATGCTAAATCTCAGAATTTTCTATGGAATTTAGTAGGAACTACATTGTAAATTTAGAAAGAAAGAAAGTATAAGAAGAAAGAAAATCCAAAAAACAATTGAGGTCTGGAAGGTTTCTCTAGCTCACCCTAGTATGGAAAACCCAAATAGTGCTGGTCTGATCCTGATGATTCTAAAAATCCCAAGAAGGATCCTGGGAAATCATTTATTCAAACTTTTGGTCACTGCATCCTTTGTTTGAAATATATCTTATGTGGGAACATAAAATATAAAACAGATTAAAGCACAGCTACTTTGATGTGGAGCGTGATGTCATCGGAGCCCTGTCCATGTCTTCATCTCTCCCTCTGCCATCCAAGAGAACCCTTAAAGGGGATCTAAAGAGCATTCAGTGGCTTTCAAACTTGTTTTGGCCACAACTTATTGTACAAACACATTTTATTAAGTGACTTGGTTCAGGTGACTATGCACACACACAAACACACACATAGCTAAAACAAAAATACTGATTCTTACTACATAGCATCATCACTAACATTTTCCTTTCTCATCTTGTCTATTTTCATTTCCGCGTTCAGTCTGCAATGACATTATGGGTGTTGAAAAACACCACATTCACACCCTTATGTTTATTCCAGCACTATTTACAACAGGTAAGATATGGAAACAACCCAGATGTCCCAAAATAGATGACTGGACCAAGAAGATGTAGTATGGCATACTATTCAGTAATCAAAAAGATAAACTCATGCCATTTGCAGCAACATGGATGGAGCTTGAAGGGATTATGCTCAGTGAAATAAGTCAGAAGGAAAAAGAAAAATATCAGATGTTTTCACTTATAGGAGGAATACAGGGGAAGCAAATAAAGGATCAGGGAAAAATAATACAATAAAACAAACAAAATTAACAGGTAACTACAAATCAGAGACATTCTGCAGGGGAGGGAGAGAGATCAAAACAGGGAAGGGAAGAGCACAAGGGACTATGGCAATGGTGCATGAATGAACTGGTGGTGGGAATTCTATGGGGACTACACCTGAGGGGAGAGAGCTAACATTGTTAAAAAATTAACAATGATGTAAAGTATATAAAAATAAACTATATAAAAATAAAAAAGATAAACACTGCATTCAATGACAATGTTCAAAATAATTCTATAAAGAAACTTGTGCTCATGTCTGCATTTCCTGCCTCTCTAAGGAACTGATGGGAAAAAGTACAGAAAGAAGCAGAAAGTGGAGGCATTAAATTTGGATGTATGGTTAATTCATTTGATCTAAGAAAGACAGCTTCCCTTTGTAGGGATTTGGGAATGCTGACCCAGAGAGATGGTCTTTTTACTTATGACAAATCACAGGACAAGTTAACCACATGAACCAAAGAGAAAAGCAGGGAAAGCGAGAATCATGAAAACACAAAGATGGAGGACAGAAACCGTGCCTACTTGAGTCCCTGCTTGCACTTTATACTGGAGACCCAGTTTTTATTTTTGTTTTTAGTTCCATAAGACATACTGTATCCTTGTAATCTCCCATTTTATTAAAGGAAGAAGGAGGGTGGAGGAAACGGAGGAGGGAAGGAAGGTAAAGAAATCCCAATTATGACAGTAAGTTCTAAAGTAAGCTGTCATTAATATATATAAAATCTATTCATATTACAGTATTATCACCAACATGGGGGCGGGTGGGCAGAGTCCAGCCCTTTGAAAGAATACAGAAAATATCGTGATGGGTTTAAACAATGTGAAAGAGAATGCAAATATGTATTTGGTGAAAGAATCTTTAAAGTCTAGTATTTTTCCACCCTGCAGGTTGTTGACTCATTACATCAATCCTGTGTCAGCCACAGGATTTAAAGTTTTTAATAAACTTTTCTTCACTAACTCAAAAAAATCTACCTCAAATGCCACCTATTTAAATGTATGCCCCTTTGCCCCTTTTATTTAAGCAATATGCTCTAAGAAATACACCTTTAAAAAAAAAAAAACTAGTCATAGTAAACCTATAACGAGGCTTCAGTCATAATGTACTTCCACACCAAGACACAAAATGGGCTTTTATAAATTTCTTTCTACAAAAATAAATAAGAGAAAGTAATAAAAAAAGATAGTCTTCATATAGAATTGCAGCAATTATATCCCCACAGCTACGCTATAACCCAAAACTTTGTGAAGGCTTTGATTATTGAACCATGGCTGAAGTGAATAATTTGCTTTTCATGAAGAAAACAAGCACATTCATTCTCACCACAATAGAGAGAGGCAGTTTTAATTAAACCTTATCAAAAGATGAATAAAGAATAAACTCAATACCCATTCCACAGAACTCTATTTTCATCTGTTTAGTTTAAGCTTGCCATGTTCATGCAATAATTATCCACTGTCCAAGGAATGCTAGAGTTGTGTTAATGTTGGTAAAGATTTAATTAGCTCAATTATCTGGAGAGTATTGAAGTGAGGCTCAGCACAGTACAAATTTCTCCAGGCTTTATACATACCTCTGATCAAAACACATGAAACTGAAATCTAAGGAAACAAAAGACACTTCTACAATTCTACTATTGAAACAGTTCCATACTTCATAATTTTATTACTCCAATTAAAAAAACACCCATAATATAAATCTTTGGAAGCAGAACGCGTAAATGAGGGCTTATCTGAGTGGCTGGGTGCACGAGCACACAATATATATCGTTAACTTGCTAAATTCTGTAAATACGTTCTTAGACAGTTAATTCAATTTGTCTTTTAGAGAAACATTAACAGCCCAAGTCTAGTCCCTTAAAAAATGGTATCTTTTCGATGTAGCCTATATATATTACCTTTATCCCCGAAAGTGAAGCATTTAGAAAGCATTGAAAGCACAGTACCACAGACAACTGTTTCAATCTGTCAGACACCAGCAACAGACAGGAGGGTTTATTTCAGAAAACAGATTGGCCCCCAGCGGCCTGACCTTCCTGGTGGGAAAGAGAACACAGAGCTGTGCTTGACAAGCTCAGCAACAAAGAGGTATATTCAGGTTCCCCCAATTCAGACACACTTCTCACAGGGAAAAATGCAAAGCAGGAGAAAGAAATGCACCACTTCCAGCACAGCAGAGTTTACTTAGATCACAGACAAGCCTCTCAACCATAACCAAAAATAACATATTTAGGAAAGTTGCGAGCACCATTTTATCCAATCATTCACGACGTCAGAAAGCTCTTGTCTGGTCATTGCCAATGTTGGAGCTTCCAATCTCACTGATGAGCCACACCGGCCAGCATTCATAACATTATCAGAAGCCCCCTAAATATGATTATCCTGGCGAAAGTTTTCCTAATTATTTTACCAATAAAGAGGGCAAACATTTTCTCTCAGAGGCTGGCTGGTGCTAATTTCAAAATCAGTTTTCTCTTTCTTTTTAAATGTTACAGGTTTTGCCTACATTTTGAAACTCAGACAGACATTTCCTTGTCTTAGATCCTTAGACAAACATACTTTTCATTAACTTATTTTACTTTGAATTTATACAGGATTTTCTAGACAGGTCTTGAAATGAGTCAAAAATCCAGCAAAACGATGAACAAAATTTTAAAAAATTGACAAAGCAATATCATTAAAAAAAAATCTTAAGCTAAATTAGTTGTTACATATGAAGACAGATTTTTTTCTAACCTTCCATGTCAATTTTATTGTCTAACCTACTTGATCAGTTAAAGTAACATTTAGTTTGTATGTCTTGAATTATATATGTTTTTATATAGAATGTGTTAAGATACATTTTTTTAAAGCATCAGATGCTTATGGAAGATCATCAACTTAAAAGACTCATAGCTACTCAGATTATCCTTACACACAAGTACATTGTCACAGCTGAAAACTCAGTTTCTGTGTTTTTGGTACTATTTTCCCAAACTATAGAGATTATGGGCACTCTGGCTCAAACCAACTAGTGAAATTGAAATAAGTCCTGATTTCTGACCCCTAATTATCACGATGATTTGTTACATAAGCAGGTTGCAGATAAGCTTCCTCACTTTAAATCTGTAGCTGATTAGAAAACCTAATGTCAACGGTATATCATTGCATATTGCGTAGTATACATCACAGTTTGGAAAAGAAAGGCAGAGTTTTGAAAATCGAACACAGACCAGAAGCATAAGCTTACACTGTCAGATAAAACAGCAAGTTGGAGAGCTGGTGGGAAAACTGTGCCACTCTGCTTAGTGGTCTATATAATTTGCCTCAACTTTAGGGCACAAATGATCCATGCCAATCAAAAATTGCTTTTTAATCTGCCACATATTTGGGAGCCATCTTTTCTTGGGAGTTAAATTAAGTCCTCCTTTGAGCTGACGTCAAAAGATACAAGTTGTGGGGTGGTTTAACCTTGTTTTCTAGCTGGCAAAAATTTTATGGTATGACTCACTCAGCATGGCTCAAAAAGACATCTTTGGAACTTTAGAATATGTTGTGTAAGAACAAAGGGTGCTTGGGTTCAGTTTGCAACACGAGTTATTTTTACTACACAAATTCCCTTCTTTTGTGCTGGCAAAGGGGGATACTTTGTGCCCTTTGGATTTAGAAGATCTTCAAACAGACAATAGTGTGCAAACAATCCTCAAGAACATAACTTTACTAGAACAACCTCAAGGCTGAGACCAAGGCTTTGAGAAAGGCCTCTTCAGCAGATTTCCTTATGCTCTTCACCCAGAACAAAGCCTGCCTGACAATACCGAAATCTCCTTTATTTGGATTAAACCCCCTTTGCAGGAAAAGTATGCAAATGCTGTATGAGGTTCTCTCGTCTGAGGCTATGCTCACAGAGCTATCTTTTCTCTGTCTGGCTCACCGCACAGCACATCCAGCGCCTGCCTCGGAGACCAGCCTTCCAATTCAACATCTTTCACAGCTCTGACAGTCAGCTAGCTGGGCCTGCCACTGACTCTAAAAGGGGCTTATTTAGTTGTAATGAACTATTCCCTGCATATTTCCTAAGGTATGGTAATTGTGCTAAAAGCCAACAAGTGATGCATTCATTGTAGTTCTCATTTAAATCTTTTTTTTTTTCCCTCCACAGCAGTCTTCCTCAGTCTTCTTTCCACCTCACATCCCACCCCTACATTATTTTATGGCTCCTCCTTCAAGTAAAGAGATGGAATGAAGGTAGAAATTGAAAGTTATATGTAAACAGACAGTTCCAAAAGCAAAGCTTGCTAAACAGTGAAGTGTCACATAGTCACAAGAAAATGAAAGAAATGCATAAATATACAAATAGTCAAATATTATTAATGTAAAATGGTCATATTACAAGCTGAAATGGGGATCCCAAAATTCTACACATTTGTTTTCTTTATACATTTTCCTCTTCAAATTTATTTTTACTCTGCATTACAAACAAAAGAATAAAAGTTAATGATTTTGTCTCACCAGCCTCTCATTTATCTGGAAGCATAGACCAGACAGGAATAAGGTCAAGAATAGTTGTTTCTGACCTCTTGGCCATGTCTCAGCTACTGACAAGCATGCAGTGGAAACTGAGGATTGTATTATAGTCTTGCAGGAGACCAGCACCACCATGATCGGGAGATACTTGGGGGATGAGGTGAGGTGATAAATAATTTACCTTGGAGACCTTCCATCAGCCATGAGCTGTTGAGCTGTAGTTAAATAGATCAATGGAAATTAAATGGAAAACAGTCATGGCCTCGTTACAATGTCTCCAACCTCTTAACCCACAAAATAATGTGCAGTCAGTCTTTGCATAAGAGACAATGTCCCATTATAAAAGACTCTAAAAACAGTCTTTTAAAAATTTATTGAGATAAGCAGTAGGTGAAGAATCAGATTCAATCCTTGATCAGATGTGATTACTTTTGCTCTTTTATTTGCTTTTGGCAAAAAAAGCAGCTAGCTGTTCCTTAATCATCGGGACATTTCTGACGGTAGTAAAATTTGCCAGCATTTCTTAGGGCTAATAGAAAAAAGTTTAAATATTAAATTATGAAATGTGGTCATAAAGGAATTTAGCT
This sequence comes from Scalopus aquaticus, assembly GCA_004024925.1. Lineage (NCBI taxonomy): Eukaryota > Metazoa > Chordata > Mammalia > Eulipotyphla > Talpidae > Scalopus > Scalopus aquaticus. The sequence continues at coordinate 52,466 of PVIJ01001795.1, forward strand.
AGGTTGATATGTCACTTCATCATATACCTCTTTCTACAAAGGAAAGTCTGGTTATGAGATAGCATCCAAGATCTAAAGGGACTCTGCAGTTGGAACTGAATGAGCGTCTACTCTGGGTACCAAACTGGGAATTACTTAACTGTCTTAACAATGTATTTTATAAAAACATTTTCTCTGCTAAACTGGGGATTTAGCAGCTCAATGTTTTTCCTTCCAGTCATTTTTCCTTATATATACATTTAATATGTACAGACAGAATATTCTATGTCTTTCATATCATCACATATATTTCTCCACATTATTTAACTTTATGACTAAAATTTTTAATATTCCATCTAGATTGGTGGGCTTTATTAATAATTCCTTTTAAAAATATTTAAGTAGTTTGACCTATGTGTTTAATCTGTTAAATTAGTTGATTTAGGTGGTTTTAAAAAGTTGGTTAGACATACCTTAAGATAAATATTTAACAGTTTATTGAATTTGGGGGAAACTGGTCATAAATATTAGAGTTAATGCTTATAGGGTCTTAAAATTCATAAACACTACTATGAATTTACTTGTGAAAACCCTACTGAGTGCTGAGCAAATTATAATACTTTGATTTTTTGTAACATTTCTTTCAATTTCAAAATCTGTCTTAAATTTTATCCCTTAAAGGGCACAAAATGGAACAGAAAAGAACACAAGGGACCATGGAGATGGATCACGGGTGAATTGGTGGTGGGTTACCCAAGGGGAATACAAAATGTAAAAGACATAAATAACAATAAAAATATATATTTAAATAAAAAAAAACAAACCAACAAAAAAAATTTTATCCCTTAAAAACCAGTCATCTCACTTTTTAGTTTTTGTATTTTCCCTAAATGATATCAATGTAACTTAATAAATAAAATTATATTCCATATATTCCCAAGAGCTAAATAAGGGGGTCATACATACCTAAAGATAGGTGAACAAACAAGATTCATTCTTTCAAATAAAATAAATAACTCATGCATAGCTTTTCAAGAAACATAGCATGGACATGTTGAAAAATGTATACTAAAGGAAATATAATCATAATAGAGTCACAAAATTTCAGGGCTGGAGGATGAATAGTTTTTAGCTAAGGAAAAGGGTATTGGTATGATTTCCAATACAATGTTAGATACATGTGTGAATATAATTTTATTTATTTTCTTTATTTTTTTTTCTAAAGACATGATCTATCATAATAAGGAGTTGAAAGAGAAGAAAAAAACACTGCATCTTCTTTCAAGGCTGTTATACGATCCCTAAAGGACTGTCCAGCTTTAACATGTTTTGATTCCCCTGTGTCTGACCAGGAAGTCATATATATTTCCTTACAGGCAATCACATTACAATCCAAACTCTTTAGCATGTCAGTCTAGACGTTTCACAATCTAGCTTCAAATTACTTTTTCAATGTCACCTCTTCTCCCTACCCCATTTCCAAACTCTAACTCTACCGGACCGTTCCCTGGATGCCGTACTTTGTGACCTAGCTTTGCTCTCAGTATTTCCTGTGCTTGAAAACACCCTCTTTCTCCTTCACACTCATGGAAAATCTAATTCCTCCTTTTGCTACCGTCTCTTCCTTTGTGAAACCTCTTAAAACCCCTCTAGCAGAATTAATTTTTTCCTCATTTGTCCTCCCATGAAGATTCATGCAAATTTCTACTGTCGCCTTTATCATCTGAAATTTAAATGATGGGATCTGTGTCTCTAAATTGTGAGTGTCTTGAAGCTAGAAGCTGTCTTATTCATTAATGCTCAGAATAGAGGCAATACAATGGTTACTCAAAGAATATTTGCTGAAAGAACAGTAGACTATGGTAAACGGAGCTAGCTGGATATACACTACTTTAGTCAAAATGTAAAGAACATTTAATGCAGGGAAAGGGGAGTGGAGAACATAAAGAGTTAGTCATGGAGGACTACTGGGTATGTTGGTGGCAGGTGAGCTATGATGACTACACATCTGAGGGGAGAAATGCTTTACTGCCAAAATGTTAACAAAGATGTAAAACAATGACATTACATTAATAAAAGAAAAAGGAATGGTCAAAAGTTATGTGTCACTCTAGGAGATGGAGATAAAATAGGATGACACAGTAAGCCAAATTCCTGTATTCTGAGATTTCTATTCTAATGGGGAAGAGAGGTAACAGGAGATCTCAATACAGAGGGGATGAAACTCTGGCTGTGCTCCCACCATGTGTAAAATAGTCAAACTTTTATTCATGTTCAGAAAATATATATTCACACTCATCAGATATATTGCTCAATTCTATCTCTGATCTAAGTCAGAGTCTAGAAAAGCTCAGGATTCTTAACTCAGACACACTCCCCTCTGTTGTGACTGACTCCTGTCCTTCATTTCCATCCATTTTCAGTCAGGTCTGAGTCTGGAGAGTAATTTTTCTTTGTCTTTTGATGCTGACATCAGGTGGTGCTGTTCTCAGTTCAGTAACTTCTTTTTAATTCCTTCTATTTCATTGAGAACCTGTCCCATAACTCTTTACTTCTCTGATTTTCCTTTTTGGATACCACATTATCTTTAAATCTTTAAATCTCACCTGTCTTGAGCTAGTGGTCAAGGTCAACATGATCAGTTAATGCATGTGGATATCATGTATTTCCTGACATGAGGTAATGAGAAGGGCACTTCATTTTGGTGGTTTCTTTCCTGAAACCCAGGTTCCCAATCTAATCATAAAAAAGCATCATGGGGACATGCTGCAAAATACCTAAACAGAAAAATCAAGGTCATGAAAAATGAAGGGGAGAGTGAGACACTATCTTAGGCCAGAGGAGACTAAGAAGACATGATGATTAAATGCACTGTGGTATCCTGGGTGACTTCTTGGAGCAGAAGAAGAACATGAGTGTGAAACAGGCGAATAATAAATGAAGTTGTAATTTAATTAATGGTGTGGTACCTACATTATTTTATTAATTGACAAATGTACCATGGAGCATTAATACTAGTAGTTGGGTGAAGGGTATAGCTCTCTGCACTGGCTTTGCAATCTTCTGTGAATCTACAAGTACTTAAAAATAAATAATCTTTTCTAATACAGCTGTGACCTGTTATTCATGCTGACTAGTTACTTCTGATTCTGAGCCTAAAAATGCACTTGGATTTTCATGCACCTAGTAATAGTCAGGTAGGGAAAGTCCTGAATCTTTTCTCCTGAAAGAAGCTGAATTTCCATGGACTTTCATGAGGGATGCGGTCTTCCTGAGCCTGATAAACAAATTATCTAAAATGGTCTAGTGATTTATGATCAGAGTAACTCTAGCCAGGTCACAACCAAAGCATTAAAAAAAAATAAGGGAAAGTCATAGCTCTAAAAACGAATATGTAGCAAAAGTCTCTCAGAATTATTCTACTAAGCATCCAGAGTGTAGTAAATGATACATCACTGCAATTTTCAGATGACATCTGTGTGAACATAAGAATGGGGTTTTATCCTCCGTATCCCAGAAAAACTGAGATACTCATTTAAATGGACTCATGCACAAAAAATCTGCATTAATATTTACTCATGCAAATAGTGAATCACTATTGCAAAATTTGAATAGTAATTTATTCAAAGGAGAAAAATGTTATCAACATAATTAGCATGTCAGAGTTACTGAAAAGCATTACTAATAAAGAGCAAAGGCTCTTACACTTTTTGTTCTTAATGATCCTTTATATCCTCAAAAATGATAGAGGCCCTCCAAAGAGTTTCCGTCTAAGTGAATTATAGCTATTGATGATATATGAAATTAAAATGGATAATTTAAAGAAATATATTTATTAATTCATTAAAAGTCCATTACATGTTAACATGAAAATATTATTTTAACAAAAGTAACATACTTTCTAAACAAATCAGCAAGAGGGGTAAATAATGCTTTATACTTAGGCAACCCTTTTTAACTTCTAGCTGAATATAAGACAGCTAGAGTCTCCTATCTTTATGTGTATTCAATCCGTTCTGTGATATGTTGTTTTAGTTGATGCAACCAAAGAAAATACGGCCTCTAAAAAAATAGGTGTTTGGAAAAGAAAGACGTATTTTAACAGTTCTTTCAGATAATTGTGGAGATATATATTTCTTTTATATTACCCCAAAAAGTGGTAGTTTCGTAAAGGTTAGTTGCAATAGGAAATCTGAAACTGTAACCATATCAGTGAATTCTGTATTTTGTTGATTTAAAATCAATTAGTTCACTTATTTTACACTTTCAGTGAATATTTTAGAGAAATCATGCATTGTTCATTTAGGAAATACTAATTCAATGAGTTATGCAGACCTCTTAAATGTTTATATATTTCACTATAAAATATCAAAAACATCAGACTTGCTTATATCACCACTAGTATCACTTGAATATTTACTTTGAAAACTGTCAAGATTACAGTGGCAAAATAAAGAAATTCCATAGTTTCCCCCCAATTCTATTTTCCTATCAAAAGCTTTCATTTTACTACTAACATCAAATATCAGTTGTTTTCTTTGTGATAACTCATTTTCTTGGTTCATTTTTGAGGAAATGCCAAATATCCAAGTTTGAATGATAGCTTTTCCTTCAGTCAGTCAGTCATTTTTTTCAAGTAAAAACCAAGATTCAGAAAAAAAAGCAGCTAGTTCAGCTTGCAACTCAAACTAACTGCACTGAGCTTTTCGTGAGAGAACCATAGTAACTAGGTATATAGCAGAGATGATTTATGCAATCTTCTTATTTAGTCACATGGACTACTGAAGAGACATTTACTCAAAAGAAAGGTTTAATAAAATTAATAAATTTTATTTCAATCAAGAATGGCTTCTTTTAAAATTACCACTGTGTGAGGGTAAAAAAGCAAGACTTTGGGGTGCAGTTTGTTGCCACTGTTTAGATTCTTTCCAAAGTCAACAGTTTTACTTACCACTGCTTTTGCACCTTTAGTGCAAATGTCAACACTGTTCAATAGACAAAGAACATCTTAGTATTATGATGATAGTAATTTTGGTGCAGTGCAGCCTCTGAGGGTGCCCGGGAATGTGGACCACCCTTGGAGCACTGCTGATAAAGAGGTCAATTAATAGAAGCCATTTCTTTTTTTTGGAACCTAGGGATAGAACCATATCCCTTTGGAACCATATCGATAGAAAACTCACAAGTCGGAGTATGAAACTTTTAATAATAACAAGATCATTCAATCCGTAGAGTTGTGGGAAGATTTGACAAAGGGAGTGATAAATATTAGAATGCCAATAAATAGTAGAGATTATTTCAGTTAGGGAAAAAGAGACTGACTGAGAAGAATGCAAAACAGTGGCGAGTCTACAAAGTCTGTGAATGCAGAACTGACTCTGGGAGGGCAGGGGATGGAGAAAAGGGTGGCCAACCTGACTACGCATGTACAGATGTCACCATTCACCTCCTGCTCTGCATGGCCGAACACATTTGGCTTGAGAGGTAAGGACATCTTACTAAAAGGTCATGAGAAGACTGGGAGAGTCATATGTAAACAATTAGAACCAATTCTTTTATTTAAAATATTTCTTTGACAATGCTATTTCTCAAAATCGTTGATTTCTTCATTTTAAAGTAAATGCCTCAGTATTAACAATTTGAGTAACTATGGAAGAATGAAAAATCTTAACTTTAGATGCACCATTTCAAGTAGTATTTTATAGATTTTTTTATCCCAAAGGCTGGTTTCTAGACCACACAATGAAACTCCCAAATGAGGGAATGAATGGATTCACACTGGTGTTTAAATTTTTAGATTTGACAAAACTAATACAGTATATCTTGACAGCTATATTCAGTAGCTTAACGCTAAGCTTTTTATGCTGGATACAGAATAGAATAAATTTTCGACCAGTGTTTTGACTATAAGGTTTTAAGATTCCTAGTCACATAAGACAGCAGTCTGAGATTACTTGATAAAACAAGCATTGGCTATTTCATAACTGCCCCATAAAATGTCTCAGTATTTAAAGGAAAAGAGTAACTCAAGGCAGAGATATTTTTTAAAATACATGTTTAACCAAAATCTGGATGCTTAGTAAACATTCTCTGCAGTGTTTAGCCAGAAAGACTTACAGCTGTGGTATTTATGACTTAAAATAACAAGATGAAGCTCTCCATGTAAAAGATAAATGATATCATAAAAGTTTCTTATCAAAAGAAAATACTTTTTTCTGATGGGATTTATGTAGGAAAAGACTTTACACTAAAGACCATTTAAAACACTGGAAAAACACTGGAATGTTGTGAAATTTTGCAAATTCAGTATGAGTAAATGCAAGACTTTATTATTTTCTGTTTTGCCACACATCCTCTTTTTTTCAAATTGAAGAATATTGTTTCTCTATGAGGGCACTAAAGTTTTGGTTTATATATATGGCTACTGTAAGTTGTTGACTTTATGGTGAAATATCAAATTCTAGTTGAACTGTCAACTAGACTAATGCAATAAAGGAGGATTTAAATACTAATATTATACAAAATATGATAGTCATATTCTTAAACAGTCATATATATTTTAACATGGATTAGATCTAAATCTCCTAAAGGACAAATACTCTCCTCTCTAAATGAGACTGTATGAGAATTGAAAATCCCAGTTGGATTTGTGCAGTCCAGCTAACCACTGAAGTTCAACACCAGTCCTGTTGTAAATCAGTATTCAACTAAGTGAGTCTTCCACATCAACAGAGAAAAAAAAAAATCCCTCTTATTTTCTAAAGTTGCCCATCTCTATCCGTTTCTGTCGAATTGCCACCACTGCCCAGATAAAACATTTGAGAGTATGTCAGCTTTAATTAATGTAACATGACCTGATCATTTCCACAGTTACGAATAAAGAAGTTTGCATTCTTTAAATCCAAAGCACAACCTGGAGATTATGCTAAGTTGCTTCATTCATAGTCCACACTCCTCTGCTCATGTCAGAAGGACAGCATTTGTCCCCTCTAGTGATAAACAAATTATACATGAAATCAATTCCACTTCACAATCATTTTCCCTATTGGGTATTATCTTTCCTTCTCTGCTCCCTCCAGTTAAGCCTGCATCCTGTAACTTGCTAATGAGCTGGGGGCTTTCTGTTCCAGGTGGCACCCCCTGCCTGGAAGTCATGACATTTCCCATTTCGAATGCTGCTGGCATTTTTTGACAGCTCCTGCTAACTAGCCTTTTTGACCTGCACTAAGAGGAACTCATCTGATCGAATACTCTAACCTGCCAATCATTCTGGCAAATGATCTTCACAGTCACTCCCAAGGCAGGAATGGAAAGGAAAAAAAAAAAAAAAAGAAAATGTGAGTGAGAGAAGGGAGTAGGCAAGCTGCTGCCTCTGCCGCTATCTAATGAGAATACTTTAAGTCTCTGAGCAGCTGAAACGCTGAAAAACTGGTGGGAAAATTAGGACACAACTGAATGCCTAGCTCCGTAATTACTGATTTCTTTCCATCCTGAGATCATTTTGAGAGCAACACCTCTGAGATGTGCAGTTTCGAAAGAACACAAGAATACCCTACCTTACGTAGCGAAAATAGGTTTATTTCTCCTGCCACTATCAATATGCAATTCTCATAATCCCACTCTGTCAAACAGCATCCTTTGCAGAATTAATTATCTGCTATAAGCTTGTTAAGTGTGCATTTGTAAACTAGGGATGATTATCATGTTTGCCACAATGAAGAAAGCACCCTTCTTTTTCCCAGACATATTTTAAATGCTGCCACCATTTAGTGGTGTTTATTCTTGCACATTTATATTAAAACAAATAGGTACGGTTGCCATTAGAATCTGGGAAGATTTAGCACTGACATATAGGATAATCTGGGTTTTCTTAATTAATGGGAGTAAAATAATTTTTTTCTTCCAGATTTTTCTTGCCTGTGCAGTTTTTTTTTTTTTTTGTTCTTATTGTTGGTTCCCAGTCCACAGAATAACTCAACTACCTTAGGAAGAAACCCTGAACATGGATCTTTGGCAATTGATTACTACTTTAGCTATCTTAATGTGAAGTAGATTTGTTGGCCAAGGAATGATATAATATAATTATGTGTTATCATTACACCATTGTATGTAATAATGTAAAATAAATACTATGCATGATTTAATTGCACATGATAATCATATATCTTTTCCCATTTATAGTAATTAGGCCAACAGCCCCATTTACAGTAATTATTATATGTAATTGACGGAATTTTACTAATTGCATTGAAAACGATAATCCAGAGCAATTAAAAATCCAAGGGCACTATATAGAAATGCAAACTACACAGAAAAATGATGGTAGTTTAAGGGGGGAAAATTCACCCAAGAATTGAAGTTAAAAGTATCTGATTCTAAGCTTAGCAAAGATGGTGGTATTTATAATGAGATAAATTTTCATTAATTTATGGAACTTTTGTATTGCTTTTTGTTCTAGACCTTACACATGATTTCCTTAGGTGGAAAAGTAATCCTTTGAATAATCTATGATGCTATCCTAACAACTCTAGGGCTATTAAAAAAATATTCTACTTGGCTGTGTGAATACTGTGTGCATGTATCTCTCTCTGTGTGTGTGTGTGTGTGTGTGTGTGTGTGTGTGTGTGTATGTACTTTAGTAAGGGAAGAAGCTATTCGAAATTCCAAAAGAGACTTGGTAAATTATTCATTTGTACAACCAATTTGATGTTCTTAAAAGCTTTATTCACAGACACATCTCAGAATATTGCAAATATTTTGTTAAATATACTTGTAATAATTTTGCTGAAATGTTTGACTGTTAGATTTGGAATACATTTGGGTTGCTTTCATTACATTTGCTATCTGTCTAAAATTTTAATGTGTGGAAGGACCCGAATCCCCTCTGGCCTTTGTCCCAGGGCCCCAGTGTCTTTCCCTCCCTGATCTACTCCCCATTTTTCCCCAGACAAAGCCCCCATATGAAGACTATCTCTGGAGTGTGAACATCCATGGGACAATGGGAATAGTTTTGAGCTTCTTTTTGCCTTCCCTTCTTGACATTGTCATTTAGACACTGTCCTCCATGCATTCAAATGTCATCCCAGACCATCAGCCCACTTCAACTCAAACAGCCTCCTTTCATGCTCAGACACTTCTTAGAGTATCTGCAGACCACAAAGACTGTCTTGAGGGACTCAGCTGCTATCCTGGTATTAATAATACAATACAGTACACTTAGGGCAGAGACGATTCCCTCTGTATCCCAAATTCATAAGAATCAACATCAAATGAAAAGGAAAAATAGAGCACCTGAACTGATTAAAATTACTTATTATATGTGACTGTTAACTTCATTCTAGGTTGGCCAAGCATTGTGATAGATATCTTACTTACTAGCCATATCACATCCTGTGCCCACTATTTATAAGAAAGCTTCTCTCATGTTATGCTGCTGGCTAAAAGTCCCTGAGAAATTAATTTGGGCTTTAAAAAAGACAGAAGATGCAAGTTGCAGTGCTATTTGCCCCTTCCCCCAGTTTGAAAGCGCATCTGACTTGGAAACACTGAATTACAAAAATGTAACCGATTTTTAAAGATCCATGGCCTAATGAACTAATTTTTTGAGCATCAAACCAGGTTCTTGTCTTTTAGCCATTTTGCTTGTATAAACAATCAGAGAAGGGAAAATGAAAATTAAGGACAAAAAAACCCTATTATTTTTAATTTAGAAAATCAATTTGAATTATTCATATTTAAGAAAAGCACACTGAAATATTTAAAGGAAATGGAGTATCATGTGAGTAAAAACAGTGATTTAGAAAAATAATGTGTATGTGCACACATTTATGTGACAGAGAGAAAAGAGAAGGGATGAATATGATAAAGTAAATACAGTAAATATAGTAAAATTCTAACATTTGGGGGAAAGTAGGTGAAGGGCATCAGTCATTGTACTATTATTTTTTCTGCAAATCTGAAGTTACATAAACATAAAATTTAAATAAAAACTTTCAAAATACACTTTGGATGAAGCATGATATATTTAACTTTATTTTCAATCTGCTTTGTGCCAATCCCAATGCATAATTAAGCAGATTAGAAAGGGATGGCCAGAGGCCTCCCTTAATTCATTCACAGAGTTGGTGGTGATTTGGTGGGTAGAGATCCAGAGAAAGGGAGGGATGGAGAGGCAGAGAAGGGAAAGGAAAGAGAGAACAAACTCCCTATTTTACAATAGAATTTAAAGGAGATAAAAGACTCTCCAGAGTAGAGGGTCAACTAAGGAATGGGGGCTTCAGAGTGGGGAAGGAGTGGGGAAACTAAACAACATTCCAGCCTCTTCCAATCTGGTGTTCATAACATACATTATGCATTTGTGGTTCAAAGCACTGTCAACTTCCTGAATGAGATGTATTTCTTAATCTGCAGCAACAAAACTCACGGATCCTTTCAGATGACATCAGCAGGGCACATTAAGATTTGTTTCCCACTCTGCCTGATATTTTCACAACTTTTGCTGTCAACTATATAAGCAACAGAGATCCTAAAAGTGTACTTATTTGATAGGGAAAAAAATGTAGAAAATAACAGTTCTTGCAGAAAACAATCAGAAAAGCTTCCTGCTCCTAAATGCTAGACACAACATTTGAATTTCTTATATTATGATAAGCACTAATAGGCATTATCTCCTTTTGTGTCTATAGTTGAGAAAATGCAACATACCTTAAAGACCTTTAGTTGATAACAGAAAATATCATATAATAAGGATGTTGTTACTCCATGAAAACCGGAGTTTGCCCCTCTATCTGGCTGGTTTTTTTCCTTGGTAGTATACAGTCAAGGCAGGGTGTCTTCAGGTATATGGATGGCTTTGAAGAAGCTTCAGAGACTGCTAAGCTCAGAGCCCTTTCTTGAGGGGTTCCTTATGACAAGTTGACCATCCAGTTCACAGCTCAGCTGACTGGACCAGGGCTTAGCACCTGACCCATGGCAGAATAAAGTCAGCCAGCAGCTGATATGGGGGCTGCTGACAGAGAGCTTTACTCAAAGCCTTGCTTTCTACTTAATGCTTTTTTATACCAACCAGAGATGTTCTCTAGCAGCGTCTGAATCTGAAGGGGGAAAATAAGAAGAGTTCAGCAATAGACTTCCCCAGAAACAGAGGTAAAAAGAGAAATGACAACAAGCAGGATTCATAAATAAGTATATAGAAACAAGTTAGCAAAAGCCATGAGATGAAGAGAAGATGAAAGTGAGGTTAGCTGATGCAGAGATGAAAGAAGTGAGCCACCATAATGTCATAGCATGGAGGAAAATAATTGGTGGCTGTTTACTCAGGACGAGTTGCCAGAGTTGAGAAGGAGGTGAAGATGGCAGATTCCTTTTCGACACTAACAGAAATTCCAATCTTTGTGGGGCCCACTGAGCTACTTTCAGTTTTTTAGGAGTCTAATAACGTGAACTTTTACTGCATCCAGCAAGCGCAGGTGAATTGTAAAGTAAGAAGCCTTAAAATTCCTACTTTTCCCTTATATTTTATTCAGCTATCTCTCCTGTACATAACTATTATTTTGGGGGTACATTTTCACACCACCATCTGTGCATGTGTTTCACTCACCCGCCATCAATGTCCTATTTCCTTCCTTCTTTTTCCCCTCCTCTCTCTGTCCCCCTTTCCCTTCTGGTAAACAGTATATGTAATTTGGTGTCACCTCTATGGAAAACAATATGGGGATACTTTAACAATGGTAAAACTGAAAAACCATATGATCTAGCAATACCACTGCTAGATATTTACCCAAAGAATACAAAAAGTCGAATATGAAAATATTGATGCACCCCTATATTCACAGCTCATTATTCATAATAAAGTTGAGGCAACAATCTAAGTGCCCATCAGCAGGTGACTGGTTAAAGAAATTGTCGACTACATATTTAATGGAATATTACTCAGCTATTAAAAAAGATGAAAAAGTACCTTTTGAGACAAAATAGGGATGGACTTGAGGTGACTATGTAAGTGAAATAAGAACATAAATGACATATTTGGAAGGTTTCACTAATTTGTGGAATAGAAATAATCAGAAAAACCCAAATAAACAAAGTAGCAAAACACAGCAAAAAAAATTCTGAGACACTCTGCCACTTAGACTATCAACCAGTACATAGCAAAAGGAGTAGACAGAGGGCCCACGCACTTCCTGACTCAGTTCAGAATGACTGGAAAATAAAGCTCAGCATTGGCACTTATAAGCAAATATAAGTGATACTAAATGGATGTGGTATTTAATAGAGTTTCTGGTCTTTTCCTTGGGGGAAAACTTTTATGAAACTTTAAGTGTCTTTCATACTTTAAAAGGGTCTTACCCTTCAATACTGATAAAAAGGGAAGGGACAATCTGTGAAATCTTTAGTCTATTAATATCTTTAGAGGATAACAAAATGTAAGAAGCACAGTATTTTGATCATTCAATGGATCCTATCCCACTTTTAACACAGGTGGGTATGAATTTCTTTTCATTTAATTTGGTTACAAGATTCTGAATCCAAAAATGTCTCTCATTAGCTTTTTCACTAGACCAGTTTGTGCAGAGCCAGTACTTTAACTAAATAATTGAAGCGACCTTCGTTTGCAAATATAGAAATATCTGGCATTCAGGTATGGGAGGAAAAGTTACGATAGTAAACATTCCTGTGTACTCAGTCCTCCACCATTATCAAAACCAGAAGTAATACAATGGATTTTCCATCCACATTTACCTTTGTAACTTTCCAAAGAAAGGAGGGTGAAATATTAGTCAACAGTATGCCCCCAATATGTTCTCCCTTCTTTGCCTTCCTAATCTCTTTGGGATTTACAAAGACCTGGGACATTTGAGTAAAAATTTAAGATGCCAGAGCCTATTTAACAATGAATTAATTCATCAACAACAAAATCAAAATTAGTAAAATTACATGCTTTTCTCTGTGACACCCTTATTTTATTGACTTTTGCTCTAGAATGTCTACGTTTTGCCGTTCAGGTATTGGTTAGAATAAGGCCACTGCATAGTCTGTAGTAGGCCAATATATAGGTTATATTATTTCTATAATATATAGAGATCTCAATAAAATGGCCCCATTAGATTACAATTCAAAATCCATAAAGGTGAGAAATTAAAATGATTTCTTTTTCTGTTAACTGACAGAAAGCTCTGAGAACCCAGCTTCCTGGCAGCTTTTCAGAGAAAAGAGAAGTTTAGATAGATGTTTCCTCAGTATAATAGTAAATCAAGTTGAGGAATATGGATTTGGAAGAAAACAACAACAATAATAATATTAGAGCTTTAAAAGTTGACGAATAAATGACAAAACGAACAGAAAACATACTTGTATTACCGTCAGGTAAATTTAGTGGGATAACTCACTTTGGACATAAAACCTTGAATCTCGTTTTTAAAATATACTGCAAAGAATACATTTTGTTAAGCCTTGAGAATACCGATGGCTGCCAGTCTGAGCACCTTTTTTTTAAAAAAAAAAAATCTCTTTTCAATTAGCAATTTTTGAGACCTTATGGACAACTCTTCTATCCAGCAAGCTTGACTTGATTTTACAAGGAGAAGCTGACCTGAAACACGTTCTAGCAGCTTTAACTGGCCATGCTCAGGGCAGAGGTCTCAAAAGCGCCGAGAAGAAAAGACAGCCTGCGATTGAAATTCAGGCTGGCTGTGTGCATGTGTGTCTGAGGAAGCAGCACAAATAAAGTCCACTTTTTGTTTTGTGCCAGTGAACTGGCTACAAGAGTTATAAAGCCAGGGTCCTCGATATGGTAATGCAGGATAAATACTTTCAAAAGCATATGAAGCATCCTCATGAACTAAAACCGTTCTTAGAACTGGGAGGTAACTGGTCAAAAACTTAGTTCCACTCTTTCTCTTACCAACTGGAATTCAGAGTGGGAGTACAAATGCTAGCAGAATAGGTTGTGCTTCTAGGTAACTTTTTATCCAATAGAGCGAAATAATCTGAAAAAATGAAAAATCTTACTCTTACCAACTGAACAGGCAAGTTTACTAGTACTATTTCCTGACTGGCATTTATACATCTTCTTTCATCTGGGAATCTTTTACCTCCAAATCATTCATAAATCACCATACTCCTGTGAGGCCAAAACTGATCCCCCACATTGAGCACATACGAAAGCTAAGGCTAGAAAAAGCGAAAGATACTGGCAAATCACCACCAAGACAATATGAACAATTTAATTTGCTGTCATTGCCTTGCTGAAAATTCAGTCTGTTAACATTCTTTCAAATTAAAAGAGGAAAGAAGAGGAACTCCTGCACTGCTGTATACATCCTATGTTTCACTCCATCATTTAATTACTGATCATCCACACGAGCATGTAACAAACATGACCAGCAAGTCAAAAGTCTTCCCCACAAAAAAGTTCATTCTTTTATTTGCTTCAGTTATGTTACATTGAATGGAAAAATATATGTAAGGACAGAGTTAAAAACAACAGACATTTCCATCTGGCAATGAAGACACAGCCTTTTCAGAAGTTACTGTCTTACTGTCTATTTCTGGGAAGCATGCGTAATGGGCAGGCTGACATGTTCAGAAATTGCCTTGTTTAGATTAAGCTTCCTATATACAAAATGGTGGAGATCAAAGAATAGAATAGGAAATAAAGGAGTTTCAACAGGAAACTTCAACAGGTACCAGGGCCAGGCAGGAATCAGGAATGGATGGATGACTCGTATTGCAACTGAGCTAACCTAGGGAGCCCACATCCTTTCCAAGGGACAAGCCTCCATTCAATTACTCACACATTTCTGGAGGAAATGTGTCTGCAGTCTCGCTAGACTTGTTAATTTTTCAAGAAAAGTCAGAAATTCAGACTTTGTATAAAATCACCCATTTAAATATGAGAGCCACTAATTAAAAAATGTTGTGTGGATCAAACAAAGCAGATCTGTGGCTTACATATAACTCAAGATTAACCTATTTCTCACTTCAGGAAGGAATAGGTAAGAGTAACAATATATTTATGACTAACAAGGTTTGCGTCTGACTACATCAACGAAATGCAATTTTAGTTAGAATCCAGTAAGTGCTTGGAAATATGGAAATGATTGATCACATTCCGTATCAGTAGATTCTGATAAAAAAACATAGTGAACATAAGACTCATATGTATTTGGAAAAACAAAAGTCTGAAATATTTCATTTAAAAATCCATTGACTTCTATCCATATTATTTTCCAAGTAAAGTAGGTCATCTTACCTGTGCTCTCTTGAGAAGACTGTGCTCATCAGTGCTTGCTATTTGATAGACTTTTGCCATAACTATTGTTTTTCCCAAAGGCCCGCATGCTCTCTCCAGCTTCTGGTTGCAATCTTACATTTGGAACAGTAAAAATAGAAGACACTGTGGACAGAACGGAAGTTTTCATTTATAAGTTTATAGATGAATCTGTAATCTTTTAAAAAATGGAGACTGAGATGTAAATCTGGATGTCCAGGAAAATCATGGTGTCAGTCTTTGAAATGTCAAATGGTCACAGACACACATGCATTTACACAGATTCACACACACACACGTGACAGGATAGTCTGTCTTCTCCTCAAACCTCGGTTCTGTTGAGCTCATGTTTTTCTGCTGTAGAACAATGCACTTAGATTTGAAAACGACATTTTGCTCTTTCTTCATGGCATTCTTTCACTCAGTGGAGAGGTACTCATCAAACCCATGTTGTTCTAGTTATATAAAAATCCTGCAGTATATAAATCAGAACTAAAGAAATTCTTACTCTCATAGATTCCATATGAAGGAGAGAGATCACGGACAATTAAACAAATACATCAACTAGTAGTAGGTGTTATGAAGAAACAAAGAGTAGGACGAGAAACTGGAAGTGCGGATTGCTACGGTAGGTCAATGAAGGTTTCCCCAATAAGGTCCCTTTGAATTGAGACACAATGGAGGTAAGAGGTCAAGTCATGCATATGTCTAAAGGAACAGCAATTACAAAAGGTAGAACGAGGAAACATCGATAATTAACTCTAAAGAGCAAGAAGCGAAGCAGGCAAAACACAAGGCGTTTGTAAAAATAAAGGTGAAAGAAGATGGTGAGTGGCGTGGGGCAGTTGGACTGCAGTGGAGAAGTGGTGTGATTCTGGATATATTTCTGAAGTGTCAGCAGAGCCTGTGGGAGAACTGGGCTTGGGTGTGACAAAAGAGGAGTCAAGGATAACTTCCTTCAACTGGAAGAATGGCGTTGCCATTTATTGACAAGGAAGGAGCTAGTCTGGGCTACTGATCAGAAATTCAGTTCTGGTAACATTAAGTTTGAGATGCCTACGGTGGTACCTGGAGATAGTCTGGTATCTGAGTACTTAGTTGGATATGCAAGTCTGGATGGAGTCAGGGAATTGAAATTGGAGAAAGAAATTGGAAGCTGCCAGTGTTCAGATGATATTTAAATCACAAGATGGAGTGAGATCATCTGGACTCCAGGGAGAGTAAGCAAATAGGATTTCAGGAGTAAGCCCGAGGGCACCCTAACAGCGGGGTGGGGTGGGGGGGGTGGGGGGGTGGAGGGGGTGGGGATGAGGCAAAATCACCAAAGGAGTCTGGAAAGGAGACTTGAGGGAAGCCAAATGAAAACTATGAGAATGTGTGTCTTGGATTCCAAGGTGAAGGAAATATTAATAAGAGGAGATGGTGGTCAATTGTTTTGAATTGAGCTAATGGATTAAGATGATGGTTGGGAAATAAGCAAAGGACAGAGCTTTCAAAATCAGCAGTTCCCAAGTCTTGGGTGCAAAAGCCTGGTTTGAAATGATTCAAGAGAGCACGGAAGTCTAGAACTGGAGGTGGCAAATATGTGTGAACCACTGTATTTAGGTTTTAAGCAATAGCATGGAACTACATGAATAGCATAGTACTGTTTTAGGATCTCTATAGGAATATGTTTGATCATTAAAGCTGGAAAGGTCCTTCAGCATCACTGTGTCTCTACATGAGAGATTGGAAACACAGAGACTAAGGCACTTGTCCAAAGTAGCCCGGCGAGTTACTAGAGGAGCTGAAGCTAGAATCCAGGTGGGCCGAATCCCAGTGCAGTGCTCTTCACACTGCACCAGTTTGTTGGCCCTCTTTCACTGCAGATCCGTTTTGTGGATTAACAAATGACTGTAATAAAATCAAGGACTCTGCGCTATGAAGTGTATTTTGTTCATTTACTTTGACAAGGGTAGTTCAGCTTCAATAATTTATGTAACTTGATAGTATACACAAGAGAATGCCCTGTGCTGTATTTGGGAAAAGTAATGAATTTCCTCTAAATCAGCCCTCCACTGACTTCCCTGCAATTAAGTCTTCATGAAGAAGTGGGGCAAGGCTGTTGGGGTTTCAGGAGAGGGAGAATGACAGGGTGCCACGAGAATTCACAGCTTTAACCAGCAGATCCCCCAGTAACTGTACTACTGTACACTTGGATCGTGTTTGATGAATTGATAATTCCTACTTAGCTGGCATACTACTATATTACTTCTAAATGTTGGTATTATATGAATGAATGGGGTTTTAGGGAAAAGTATACTAAAGGCACTATATTGTTACCTATTCTTCCAAAGCAAAGAGAGTCTGGCCTGAGTAGGCAACTTCATTTTTATACTAATCTCTGTGACTGCAGTGCTCTGTGTAACCAGATCCTCTTGTTAGGCTTTTCATAGGATCTGATATATTAAAGTAGGTCAAGAAGGCTCAAGTCCACTTTGAACTTATTTTTGTTCCAGTCTTCTCCTTTTACCTGGTTTTGCTTTCTGCTTGCATAAGTGCTTCCTTTTTGTAGACATTCTTTTTAAAAAATACCATGAGCTATCTTTAAGATTGTGAGAGCTGTGGCGTGAACTGTGTCCCTCCCAAATTCACACATTGAAGTGCTGACCTCCCCAATCTGAGGATATTTAGAGAGGAGGCCTCTGGGTAGTAGTTAGGTTAGATGAGGTCACAAAGGTGAGGCCCTCATGATGAGATTAATGCATTTATAAGAAGAGGAAGAGAGAAGCCAGGAGCCAAATTTACAGCCCCTTAATCTTGGACTTCAGAACTGTGAGAATTAAATGTCTTTTGTTTAAGTGTCCCAGGCTATAGTATTTTGTAACAACTTCCTGAGCAGGCTATGTATTAGTAAGAGGCTTCTGGAATTAATGAATCTAAATCATGGCCTGGCTGCCAAGACAATCCATTTATTGATTTGGCTACACTTCTTTTCAGGTGGATCTCCTTCCAAATCTCCTTGAAAAGGAAGCACACAAGGGTAATGCTGCTTTTGCTGCCACTGCCACTGCCATGTGCCAGGGGTGAACTTTTACAAGACTCCATACACAAATGAAATTTAATTTTAAGAATTTCTAAACATAGTCTACAGACTAGTGCTAACAGTCTTCAAAACCGGTCATTTTACCTAAAAGAGCTAGTTCCCAAAGTCTAGGGATTCTTTGTTTTGTAAACATGTTTGCCAGGTCTACCACATTGTCCTAAGTGAAATGACTGTAATATTAAAGGCTGGGATTGTCCTTTCTTTTGACTGGGTTTATACTTCATAATGATTATCTACTAGACACAGAAATAGCATTTCTGTAACTCAAAATTGTTACCGGAGGCATTTAGCAGAATCTTGCTTTAAAAATATAATGATTTTTCATCTTTATTCTCCCCCCTTCAAAAGACTTCACTGCTCCTGATGTTTAACGTTATGCAAAGACGTGTTTCTGCCAAGGAAGATCGCCTTATGGTTATGCTTCTGCAAATAGCCTGCTGTGAGCTGATAAAGGGATTAATGCAGCCAAAATTCTTAATCTGTGAAATTACAAATTAAATTCTCATATTAAAAATACCACCCTGAGGTATTTTTTGTGGTTTTAATTCCCCTCTGGTGTTCTGCATACATTGTGCTTGTTAATGACTGGGACAAGGCTGTCTCTGCTGGCAGCCTGGTGCAGAGTGATAATGTGGAGGCATTTACTTACTGATAGAAACTGGATTTAACCACTGGCTGATAAACTAAGTGGCAAGTGGGTAATAAGTCCATATTAACAGAAAAGTACTACTACAGAATTCAGAATTCATAGACCATCAAAATCCTGGCTTAAACTCAATCATCAAGTCAGATGGGATTGAGATGTCACCAAGGAGGAGTGAGATCAAGTTACCAGTTACACTATATGGGAAAAGAAGCCATATGTTTGAGTTTGATGAGCTATAAACTAATGAACCTATTTGCATTATTTATTTTTTTTTTTCAGGATAGGACTGTTTGTCATCAATTCATTACTTTTCCAGAGGGATTTCACCTTTTTTCTTAAAATGGGGCTAGCTTTGTAACGGTCAGTGGGCAGACTTTTAGAAAGGAAGTAAGGTAGAATGTAGAAAAAACATGACTTGGCTCTATATAAAATGTTGATGAAGAATTACTATGCATAGGAGGAGTATAGATTAATACATCTGTGGTCATTTTAGGGTTAAAAAAGTAAGTAAAATTAAATGTGTGCTATCAAAAGAGATTTGGGGTAGGAATAGCAAAGAGGAATTGTTACTTGGGCCTTAGTTCCCAAATGAAGGTTATTGTTGTCATGGAGAATCCAATATTAGAGAGAGACTAAATAGTCCAGAAGAATAAAGAAACAACTTTATCTGTGTCTATATGTTTAGTGCCGTACATCCAAGTACTAATAAAGCGTATTACAAATATTTACACATATATACAGTATGTTAATTTTTAGGGCAACAGGAAAGAGTGAGAAAAATTTCTCTAGTTGGTATTTAGAAAGAAGTATCACCTCTGAACAAAAATATTCTTACTGCAACAGTGTTTTTAAAATTTCACAAGAGTTCTGTTTCACACTTTGGAAGAAAGATGAGATCCTCCCAGCCATAAATCCTCCCCCTCAAATATTTTAAATATAATTGAAAAGGGCTGTGTAAATATGAACACTTTTGTAAAAACAAAACAAAAACCCACCCAGGAATGTGTTTTGTTTTAAAAGATCCAGAGAAGACCAGTCTGTATGAATACCAAGAGCATTTGTAGTTTAAATGAATTACATGTCTTCAGTTCTTACATGTCAATTCAGTGCATTAGCCAATTGCCAGCTCTGTTCGTCAGCTCATTGCATAGCAGTCCTTTCTAAGGTTATTATTATAACCAAGATGGTCTCTGAGAATCAAACAAAAATGAATCATTTCTCCTCTGTGTACTGCAGCCAGTCAGAAAGTATTGCATGCATAAAGCACTAAATATGTAAATCATATTTTCCTTTTCCTTTATGATGGCTCAGATCATTTTTTTTGGACACACACATAATCAAACACAAAGACATCCAGCTGCAGACTGCAGAGCAGAGATAGCAAAAGAGGAATCCATTTTCTTCCTATGTCGGGTGAGCTAGCAATTGAATGGCAGGATTCCACTAAATATACACACCCACCACCACCCTGTCCTCCCTCCCTCCACCCATCTCTAAATACACATATATGCCCATATGTATACATATAACACATGCACAGATTAATCTGGCTTACACACATGAATGCATGAATTATCACATATGTATGTTACATATAACTGTTAAAATGATGCCCCTACTTTGATTGGTTGTTGAGAATCTGTCATACTCACTATCAGTCAGTTCCCATAGCCGTGGGGGCAGGTCACTAAAATACTCGTGGCTCAAGGCGGCCTGTGCTGATAGTCTGTTCTTTGGGGAACATTGTAGGAGCTTGGAAGCCAGATCTTCTGCATGATTCACATAGCTGAGCCTGAAGACACAAGCAAAGCAGAGACATCAGAACAGAGGAGAAACTCCACTAAATAAGACATAAGGCTCACATAATTTTTCTGGACTTATTTATTCCTAGCAAAGAAAAAAACTGAAATTACCTGTTGAAAATATACAGAAGCAAGATTGACCCTGGTTCTTAAAGTCTCTTTTACTCTAAACTGACTTTTGCTCTCTTAGTCCTATTGATTTAAAATCTATCATAAGCAAATGGTTACACCTTCAGGATAGAACTGATCCAGAGGTAGGAAATTTATGTAGATTATTTCTCAAATAATTGCCAGAATTTGGCCCTAGAACTCATACTGTATTATATCTAGATGTATCTACAGAAAATTAATGGAAAGTAAATAGAAAAAAAAACTAAAATAAAACTGTTACTCAGTTCTCCAGTTACTAAAGTCACTTTTCCTCTACAAATCTGCACTTTCTTCATTGAGTTTGAGATTATTGGAATAAGTACTTTGTTAAATATCAACAATCATGCAGGTTAACAAAAGGGATACGCTTTAACCATATGGAGCCAAATCAATTCAAGATGACCTTTAAAACAACAGTAGGTAGAAAATATGTGTCTCAAGATTACAAAAAAGCAGAGAAGTCAAGTCTTCCATGTGGTACAACTTTCAAATGGTAGCAGTACAGGACAGCCTTGCTTTTCATGCAATCTCTACTTTATTACTTAGTGCAATCAAACCCAGACAATTAACATCATAATGATAATAAAAGTATTCATAATTATGCTATCATTTGTAGATAGCACTCTCATATTTATTATAGTCCAACAAGGCAACGCTGTTTCCCTCTAACAGAAGTGGCAGCTAAGCCGGAGAAGGTAATGGATTGCTCAGTTAGCATGTAGAGCGAATTTAAGTCATCCAGGACTTCTTGACTCTAAAGTGGTTTGCATTTGCCATGCTCTTAGATCATTTCCAAGGATTCCTGAGTTTCTGTAACAAGTTGCAAAAAGTTCAGTGACTCTCAGAGGAGGCCAGACGGGTGTGAAGGGAAGTTGCTTCTTCCAGTGGGTGATTTTTCAAAAGCCTTCAAGGCCCTAGACTCACAATTTACCAATAAGCATCATTCTGGAATGACCAACAACTCTCCCCTTCCACAAGCAGCTCTTTGGTATTGATTTAAAACAGTTATGGGAGCAGGATGGTTGGCACTGAAGAGGAAAGGAGGTAACAAATTTGAGTAGCAGATGGGAAAAGGAAAAGAGCAAAGAAAAATACTGATCCCTAAAGCCAACCTGAGACCTTGCCTCTAAATTATCGTACTTGAAGATCTCACAGATGGGTTCAGAGTTTGTCCAATGCAATGGCTGCATTTTGAAAACTGATCAATAGTGTGGTTTGAAACATCTCTGCCTGGCAGAGAAATTTATTCACAGGAAAAGAAAGCACTCTCAAAATTCTTTACAATGTTTTCCCCTTCCCTTTATGAGGGCCTCGGGCCATCCAGGTTAGTCCTTTCTTTTCACAGGACTTTCTCAGTATCGTAAACTTTTCATTAATATTTTGAAAAATATAAAATGCAAAGTTTGTGATAGACTTCATAGCATAATTTGCACTTATATTTGCACAGTTTATATACATAATCACAGTGAGCAATACATCAGCATCACTTTTACGTAGCTTTAACAAAAGAGAATTAACCATATGGAGATTGAGACTACATGTGTGTTTTAGACCTAATTTTGTTACAAGAGAGATGACCCCGTTATTTCTGCAGTCATTCTAGCTCCAACATGTCATGAATTGCACTTAAAACATGATTTCACTATTTTGAATCATTATAAATATTTAGAGTTGTGTATTTCTTTACAATAGGCTATTGATCACAGTAATACATGCATATACAACTAAATATAAGAAGTTAACCAAGATTAATCTTATTCCCCTTCCCCCAAATTGACTAAATTGTTAATAATGTAGATGAAATAAATGTTTGTGATACTCAGTTTATGCACAAATATTTAAATCATATAAAATTTTAATTTAGAAATTTGCGATTTCCTCACTTGCCTTCAAGAACTACTTTTACCCCAGCTTTCCACAGGCATTGTCAACATCTGTCTTTGTCATTACCAGAACCACTTTTTAAGTCCATTTATGTTGCTTAAGATAGGACATTTCTCTGATATCTTATTTGGAAGCTTTATTTCAAGTCTTAAGTGCACCTTATCAAAATGTTAGAATGATCGTGGTTGTTGCTCATAAATTCCCACTACGACGGCAAATTTTTAAATATTTCCTTGTAACTCCATCAATTTTTGTTTTCTATATTCAGAAGCAGGGTAATTAAATGCAAAACAGTCTAGCACTGTTATCTCTTCCTAGCAAATTAACGCATTAATCCTTCTGTAGTGACCCTCTTTATCTTTAATAAAGCTTTATGGGCTAAAGTTCACTTTTTTCTCATATTAATTTAATGACTTTAGCCTCTTGTTTAGTATTTCCTGGTATACCTTTTGTCACCTCTTTTCATGTTTCACACCCACAATTTTAAGGTGTCTCTTTCATAAATATTTTATAGTCAGGTTTAGTATTTATTCAATTAAGCAATCCCCTACCTTTGGAGGAGATAATTTAGTTCACTTATATTCTGGGATTACTAGTATATTTGGAATTACTGCTGCCGTTTTAATCTTGTCTTGTATTTTGTGCTGCTTTATCGTTTTTCTTTCTTTTCCTGCTTTCTTTTGGATTTTTAAAATTCAACATTTTCCATTTTTTATTTTAGAAGTTAGACATCCTATTTTCTCGAGGTTAGTGATTACTCTCAGCTTTTCCTATTTTTGTATTTCAATATTTAAATGTTTAAAATCTCATGCTAAGTTTTTAAAGCTGGTGGACAGTGAGAAATAATATTTGCCACAGGACTATAATCACACATTCCAGAAAGTATGACCATATGATTAATTAATATCAATATACATTTAATTAATTGCACAATAAGCCTAATTATCAACTATATAAATATTAAGTTACAGAGCATATCAGGAATATAAAACTAATTTTCTGCAAAAAAATATTGGGAGAGAGGAGAAAAAAAACACACTTCAAACACAAATAGATGGTCAATGATTTCCAATAAAAATGGGGAAAATTTACACAATTTTCAGAAATTTTATGATTAACAATTATTTTCATTACAACTACAAAGCATGTCTACTTTTAAACTAATTTTTACTAAACTGAAGGGCATATTCCATACATCTGCACCAGACAAGCACAACATTTTGCTAAGTATACTTAATGGCTCATTCCCACTTTTTTTTCATGTCATCCCTTTTAAGTTGCACCCAAAAGTGAAAACATTAAATTAACTTTAAGACATTTTTATCTGGTGACATTAAAAATACGTGCTTCTGTATAATGTGGACTTTACATGAACTTTTCAACCAAAGGTTTGCAATTTTCAGTGAGGTTTTCATAAAGGCACAAAATGAGATTTATAGCAAGACATTTACAAATCATAAAACTTGATCAAAAGTCAACAAGATCTGTGGTTACACAAACCAAATGTATATTGTTTTAAATGTGGGATATATAAAGTCATAGGTAAATAGCTACAGAGGCCCTAATGTCAACATTTGAAATGACTGAAGGGATAAACTGCAGACAATCTAGACTATTTTCACAGTTCCTGGAGCTTTAGTGCTGTATGACATTAAAAATGTACAAATAGTGTACTGGGTATTTTGGCCTCCAATCTCTCTAACTTTCTTATAAATTGATAAGATTCAGGAATGGGAACAGATTTGAAGAAGAATTAAAACTCAATACTCCCTGGTTTCAGGAAAGGTCAATTGACAAAAATGATAAGCACATTCTAAATGCCGAACAGCAAGGATCTTTTTCTAACTTTTCAAACCAGCTGATCATAATCCAAACACAGAGGCTGCAATTCTGACAAACTTGGTGCCTGAGAAACCTGATCAAAACTCCTATGAAATCTTCATTAGACTTCTCATTCATCTAATCTACATGTTGGATAATATGTGTGATAAACTGAGTCTTGTTTTAAGTCCCATTTCCAAGGCAAGAGCATCAGGTAGCCCAGTTTTATTGACTACTTGTACTAAGAAGTGCAGCTGCATTTTTATTTTCTGCTGCACCATATGTGGGTTATCTCCCTGCCTGGGGATCAAACTCAGGTCATAGCAGTGACAGTGCTGAAACTTAACCCTTAAGCCACCATGAAGGCCCCTGCAGCTGGCATTTTTTAGACAATATGTCACTCAAATACAGATGTTGCTTGTCTTTAAAAGCTCCATTCCATTCCATCTTATGAAATTTATTACATATCCATTATTTTGTTTTACTACCAATTAATGCCAGGGCAGGTAACAGAGCTCTCCCAGGACCTACCACAGATGACAGTGATAGGATAACCAGGTTCTTCAAGAAGAGTAAGACATGACCAGTCATTAACAGTCTGGTCAGATGGCAGTGCACCACCACCAAATGGACTATCCAGAACCTCAGACACCTTTCTCCACGAAAGCAGTGGTATAACTTCCTTCACATAATCTTACTGCTATGGTAATGCCACACACTTGTTAAGTTGGATTGTCCTATGGATGAATTCAAAAGGGTTGCATGTTCATTCAAACATTTAATTAAGAAACACTCCATAGAATTTGAAAGATTTTAAAAAATTAAATACAGAAGAGATGTAAAGAAATTGAAATCCACTTCGATATGCTGCACTTGAAATTTGCCATGCTCTGAGTATGAGGTTGGGAGTAATGGGAAGTGAGATGAACTTCCTAGCAAGTAACAGCAATTTTTTAATTGGATAAGCAGCCAACAGAAAGGAAGTTCCCCCAGGTTTAACCCAGCTAGATCAAAACTCTTGTAAAATTATTTCCTGATTTTAATTTAATCCTCTTCTGTCCTAGTGAATCCCTCTTATGGCGCTTCTTAGTGGAGTAGCAATAAATTTCTATAGTTCACTTGTCTGAGTCACACTATGTCCCTAGAAATAGCCTTCCCTGACCTTCAAAAAACAACTCACTCCACCATCAGCAGTGTCCTCTTTGGTATAAGTTTGTTTAGTGTTTTCTCCATCCGCTTCTATAATTCATGCCTTCACCCTCAGTACTCCAAATTTAGTTCCGTAACTTTTTAACATTTAGTTTATTCAAAGTTTAGAGCTAAGCTTTACTTTACCATCCTGACAATCAGTGCAAAAACATCACAACAATTTAATTCTGAAGACATTAATCTCATCTTTCATGTTATTGTCTGCTTTATTTCTACTAAATATGCTTTTAAAAGACACTTTAAACAGATATTATTATTTAGATTTAACCATGTTTATTATTTTGTTTAATCACCTTTCTTCTTATGTTTTAGACATTGTTTCCCAGATTTGTTGTTGGTTTTTTTTGTTTGTCTGAGATACAAGTTTTAGATGTTCTTTTCACGAAGATCATTTGGTGGTAAATTCTATCAGTTTAATTTTTATATAGAATAGTAATTGGGTGGGGATACAATTCTAAGTTAAAAGCACTTTTCCTCAAAGCTCCTTTTGTTGCTGTCCAAAGTTCTTTGGCAATTGCAATGAAAAGTGTTCTTTTGATTTAACCCAATTGGTATCCATTGTGTTTCCTGAATTTGAGGTTTCATGTCTTTCAACAATTCTTGAAAAAATTATTCAGGCATGACTTTTCAAATATTATCTTTACCTGACAATCTCTCTTCTCTCATTATAACTCCATTACAATAATTTATTTTTGTAATATTTACTTGTTCTTTCATATTTTCCATCTGTTAGTCCTTCTGTTCTCCATTGTGGGTAAGCCATCTTCCAGTTCAACCACTTCTCTAGTCAGCTGCATCTAATATACTGTTTTCCCCATTCATTTTGTTTTCATAAACTCTTTTTAACTCCGAAAACAAATTTACATTTTCAATTTTGATGGATTCTGGTTCAGGTTTTAAATCTTATCTTTTACTTCCTGATAACATTGAAAGTATAGTTAGGTTCTATGTCTGATAATTCTCACTATCTGAAGTTCTGGGTGAGAGGGGAGGCACTTGCTTTTCCTACTGATTCTTACTCACAGAAATTTTTTCTCATGTTTTATAGTTCTGAACTGTGAACTCGTGCTTGTCCAATGTTAATCTGTGGGACTCCTGAGGCATCTGAGGTAAGACTATGTTCTTGCAACGGGATTTTTGCTTCTACCAGTTGCTTATGATGGCTTCCCAGACCAGGTGAGTATATAAATCTAAACTTAAATTTGTAGAATTCTAAGGGGAGGCTTCTTCATTCCCTCCAGAGTCAGGGCTGAGACAATTGTCATTGCTAGCTCTCTTTTCTGGAAGCAAATTTATTTTTGAGACAGCCCAATATTGCGTGTGCAGTGCTTTGAGGTTTCAACTCTATGTGTGGAACTTCAGTACCTATGCCCTACCTTTCTCAGGCTCAAAGTTTGTTTCTAGACGCCGCAATGACTCTACATTTCTGTTTTAGCAAGCTCTCCAGGGCAGCAGCAACTTTCGTATTTACTTAACATTATCTCTCTGTTTTCTTCATTCTCAGCCCATGGAAATTTCACTTATTTTCTTCCTTGCCCACCTATACATGTGCATTTGAATGGATACACTTATATTTTATCCAACCTTTTAGGTGACTTTTAGTGGTAATAAAAGAGGTTTTCCCCATAGGTATATGTTTATAACCCCTACAATCCAATTAATTACGATATAATCATCTATACTATAATTTTCATGTCTTTCTTTCTGAAATAATCACTGAATTAGTGTTTCTTAGCCTATTCTTTTTAAAACAAACTCTTTTAGGTCACTTCCATTAAACCTCAAAAACTAGCTAAGTGTTTCAGGCTAATGTTCCTTCATCATACAATGTTACAAATGAGTCTTAAATGCATTATCCTAAGTAGAAGCAGCAAAGGCCGCATACTATAAATTTCCACTATTATGACATTTTAGAAAAGACAAAATTATAGAGACAGAAAAGTAATCAGTGGTTGTCAGAAGCTTGGGGTGGAAAAGGGAGAGATTAACATAAATCTGGCAGGGTACATGGAGGTCAGGAGACTGTCACATTCATTCTATATTGCTTTTGAAAAAGAAAAATACGTTGTTTGTTACATATGGAAAACCTTCTGGGAAAAACCCAAGAAAATTAAAAATTCTGTTTTTAGACAGAAAAGAAACAATCCATACTGAATTCATTGTGCGTGTGTGTGTGTGCGTGTGTGTGTTGTGTAGAAAATTTTACAAGTAACTTGCAAACAAATACTTTTAATGCAGTTGAAAATAATGGTATGCTGCTCTTCTAATCATAATACATGTTCTTCATTTTCCCAATCTTTATGGGTGTAACTCGCACACACCCACAATTGCACACACACACAAACTTGACCTCTTTTTGTTTTAAATATGCGAAAGCAAAAAATATGAATAGTGAAGAACATCTTTAGGACATGAATAAAGAAAATTATTCCTTGTGTAGGTGAGTTTTTGCATAACAGAAATGAGGAGGATGGGAGAAATAGTCACTCAGGCTGTGTAGCTCTCATTTTCCACATCCTCCAGTCTAGAAAGATCTTGATTGTGAACTAGAGGCAGGGAGCTAGCACAGCCATACTGGCCTGCCAGGACCAACCTACAAAACTTTCTCTCTGCCACCAATGAAATGATCTAATAGTGTCTTTCATGTCTCTCCACTCGACTGTTCAATAAAATGTTTTAAAAGCTCACCTCTTATTAAATTTTTAAGCCACCCTAAAAACAAAGAGCAGATCAAATCCATAGTATTGCCAGTCTAAAATGTCTGATGAAGTTGAGAGAACTGAAAGACGATGAAAATGATAATGCAAAAAAGGTGGAAAGGGCCACTTCCTGCAGGGCATGTGCCTGGCACAGAGTGCAGAGCAACATTTGTTCAAAGACCAACTGTTTGAGGACAGCGTACTATCAATTGTTAAGCACAGAAGTTACCCACATAAGTTTTATCTTGCTTGAGAGACACAGATCTAAAAAGTAAACAATCACTTTTGAGTAAAAACATCCTAAGGTCAGTCATGCCATGGTCCTTAAGGAATATCCCCAGGAGGATGTCATTTTCTATGTTTGAAGTGAGAAGACAATTGGTCTTGGCCTTTTATTTAAAGCTACCTCACAAAGTGAGATGTTAAGTTTTTTAGTTTCCGTGTTTTTACACTGTAGTTTCAGAAGACTTCTAAAACTGATAACACATCTGTTGTATAATGAAAACGATTTACATTTTGTTCCCAAAAGTTGACTTGTAAATGTCACTATAAAAAAAGATCTTCACTAGGATTTATTAACAACAAATTTAGCTTTATTTCATAAGTTAGCTCCTGAAAGCTAGACATTTAGAGTAAAGGTATAGTAGGTTCAATTTACTTATTAGAGCATTCAATGGAGATACTATTTTTATATAAAAGCTTAAAAGGAAACAAAAACTTCTAGAATGTTCTTCACATGTTTTCTATGATGGGACAAAACTACATTTACTATGGGTTTATATGTCTGAAGCATTAAAGTGTGCTTTGTCTTGGTGAGTGAGATGGAAGGTGTCAATATCCATGCTTAGTGTTTCCCTCTTCAAGAGCAAAGCCAGAAGGGCTGGATCTTTTCATTGGACAGTGGACATATTTTGCCTCCATGCCAAAGATACCAGTGTGGGCAGTGGCCACTGGAGTACACAACGGGTGTCTTGAAAATGATTTGTGAAGAAGCCTACCCACCCAAAGACAAGCCTGACTTTCCCCCTGCTACACTGAACAAAAGCATCAGTTGAAGCCCTCTTTCTTGTGTACACATCAAAAATAAAATATTCCTTTAATCACCTCCTTATCAAACTTTTTGACTGAGAGGAAGGATTATGGTCGTTAAAGTGCTCTGATTTTTCAAAAATGAGTTTAGAAAATAAGCTCAGATTTATTTATTTTGCAACGAAGGGTCAGTAATTGGTCAAGTGAACTATCAGAGGAATTCCCTGAACTTTGGAGAAAATAAAGACTAATTCCAGGAAAGATTTAGGCCTGGGCAGTGAACTTCTCAATCCCAGGTGCTGGACTGTGGGATGAACTGAAAGGCAAGAACCTTAGTAGCATTAAAAATGAAGACATAGAGTTGTTTAGCACAGAGACGTCCTCTGTCAGTGCACTGCTTGTTAAAAAAAATTAATGAGATCCCTCCCCTCAAGGTAAACAGATGCTATTTTTATATTAGTTTCCATAAATAGTTTGTGTTTTGTATTGCATAGAAAATTGTTCAATTCTCATCCATTCATTTTAGTGAGTCTGCTGAATAACAGGATCTCCCTGACCAGCTTCATCCCTGTAATGGTCAGTTTTCTTGACTGTCAAAGTGCTAAATAATGGTAATACTATTTGTAGGGACCCACTTTACAGTTTACAAAGTGTTTTCATACATATTATTTTATATGATCCAGCTATTTAAGGGTTATACTTATAAAATATCAGACTTGTAACTCTTAAATCTTATTCTCCATTACACGCCATGCCAAAGATTTATGGCATATATATGTATATACTGTATATGTGAATATGTATATGTGTGTATACATGGCTTTTAATAGACACACTGGTTTAAAAAACTGAGGTTAAAGCTTTCATTAAGGACACCCTACATTTTCTACAATTTTCTTTCTTTTATTCTGAACTCTATTGCTTAAGAGAATATTCTTTCTATACTCCTGTTAACACCCACATTGCCCTATATTAAACAAAGACAGCAGGGAGAGTTCAGCCTTTACTTGGACAAAATGAATAACTGCTAAAACCAGTCATACTAACCTATCCTGCTAGGTCTTTCCTTCACATCTAACCCTTACTCAGTACATAGTTGCCCTTGCAGTAAACTCTATCTTGTGGAAAAGTACAGAAAGTACTGTAGAGTCCTCGGCAGGATGTGAATGAATTAAGTTTTTGAAAACGCCAACACTGACACTCTTAAGAGTATCACAAGCTGCCAAAAAGTGGGCCAGAAAAAGGAAAATGTTAAATTCTTGTTATGGATTTCAGATGCTCTAACCTAGAGCTTAGTTAGGTAATATTTACCCAAAATTCCTAGTTTTGATTTTATGTATTGCTATTTTCTGCTCTCCCTGGAAGATGTGGTATCTCTAAAAGTTTACTCTGAAATCAAATAAAGAGTGGTCTGGTTTTTAAAGAATGGTTAACTTATGATAACAATCTTACTAGTTTTTCCCATGTACTAAAATGAAGTTATAGATTTTTATATTTACATATCATAAATCTACCGGTGCATATATCATCATAAAATATTCATGGAGAAAAACGTAGTAAGTGAAGTTCATGTTACATTCTTTTTAACAAAAGCCCTTGCATTTTTTTTCCCCAAAGCAGTATAGCCTGCCTTGTTTTGATCCTCACAGGTAAAAACTTTTTACAGTTAGACAGCATATTTCCCAGCATTCTTAACCTAAATTAAACAGACTCTAAATTCTATTATAAAAAATATTTAAGTCTATTTTTACTGAACTATCACAAAGGTAGACCATGCTTCCATGCAAGCCCATTACCAGGAAAGAACTGGTTAACTACCTCACTGCATTGCTTTTGCAGAGATCCCATTTTAATTTCTTCTCCAATTCTACTGATGTGCCTAGTGGCAGTGATTTTTTCAAGTTATAAACTTATATTTTTTAATAGTTCTGCAAAAACACTATCATTCACATGCACTTAACCTATAATTCCACAGACCTAAATAACATAATTTTAAAAAATTACTCTAAGGTTTGTTGAAACTTGCCAAGCATTGACATTTTTCTTATCTAGCATAGCACAAACCTGGTAGGAATTACACATGTACTTCAGTTATAGTTTAGGAAAGATTCCTAGATTTGACTAGTGATTATAAGATTCTATAATATTTGTTCAGAAATTTATTTTAACAATGTCAATAGCGGCAGAAGAGACACAAATAGTTACTTTTCAGTTCTCTAACTATAGGACATGATAGACAATATATTCTTTTTCAATTAAAAAATAGTAATTAACCCTGGTAATCAGAAGGATTAAACTTACAGAATAGTTAAAAGAAAATTCTACACTCACAAGTCAGTGTAGAGTAACCTCAAAATACAAAGGATGTGTGTTAAACAGAATTGCTTTCAATTTCCCAGTTATTTTGTTGACAATTATATCCAATCATAAACACGAGACTTTCACAGCCACATGATCTGGCCCCTTGGCCCCCGTATGGAATTCCATTGTTACATGAAGGACATCAGGCAACTCGTGACCTTTCCTGCTTCTGGAGATGGATCAGGATAAAATTAATAGTCCTCTCCTACTTCACAGAGCTGCTGTGAAGATTGACCTTTTCTTACCATAACTTGCTTAAATCGATTATAGACATCTTATTATTATTTCACCTGTTTCACCAGTCTTGAAAAGATTTTCAAGAAATCAAGAGTAAATTGTTAGTAAATATTCAACTCTGGTGATTTTTGATATTTATGCTATTTATAGAATAAAGATTATCCAATTTCCCTGAATTCAAAGTGGTTGATTACAGCACACTTTCATCTGAAATAGGCAACTCTCATTTTTGATGATAATAGATTGTATCAGGAGTTTACATTTAAATCATCATTTATTAAAAAGAAATCAATACACATTAAACATTAGCAATGGCTTATGTTTTACATTTCAGCTGGATCAGTTATAAATATTTAGTCCAAATTACGTGGGCAATGTGAAAAACATTTTCACCATAAAAGGCTTCTGCAAAACAGTTTAATTTACTGGTGCATTTGTATTATGGTAAATTGAAGTAACGGAAAATGGCAACTTCACAGTCTTTCATTCCTTTAAAAACCTATAGAAGTTACAAATCTCATCATCAAAAGCTGGTGTGGGAGGCTGATATCTGCTTCACCAGAATGAAATGGTGAGTCCTTTGCCTGTAAACAGTGCTAAAAAAAGCTCCTAAAGGCATCATTTTGTATGATATTATTTCACCAAAGGAAAACATGTATCTTTAATCCTGAACAAAACCTCTTCAAAGTTTATGTTCTCAATAAACCTTTCACTGAGAACTGAAAATATAACTTAGTAATGCAATAAATGCCCTAACAAATATATCAGATTTTTCACTTAATGCTTTTTACAGGCTTAAGCCAAATGGAGTAAAAGGAAATCACCTTTTACAGTCCGACTCCAGCAGGAAGAATGCCTTGCTGTTACGCTTTTTAAAGAAGGCATGGTGAATTTATATCAACTTTGGCGAATCTTGGGGCATGATAAAAGGAAGAAAAATACCAGCGCAGTTAACATTCCACAGAACTCTTTCTTCACATGTTTATTTCCTTAGAGGCTGGACATGATCCAAGATAATAAGAAAACTGTAAAAAGGAAAGGTTTTTTTGAGGGAAAAGATATACAGTTTAGCACCCTATGCTGATAAAGAAGAGATAATATTTCTCTATCCCTTAGAAAAAAAGAATTGTTGTCTTGTAGATGAAAGATGCTAAGTGGCTAGAATTTGAAAAAAAAATCAACTATAATGAGTTCTCCCATTTGAATCAATGAAATAAAATTCATTTAAATGAGTATATGAGTTATTGAAGTTTAGTTCAAGGCAAATGAAGAATACATTTATTAGGTTGGGCATTCTCATTTCAGTTTCTTTATCTTATGACACTGCACCTGGAAATTGAAAATAATTCAGTTTCTGTAAAGAGAAACTGGCCTGTGTGCTTGTGTCTATAACAAGCACTGGTTTGAGACCATTTAATAGTCAGGCATCCCCTATCAAGGTCTTCTGCTCTTTAGGAAGAAGAGTCAATACCTTACTTTCATTCAAATAAAGTCAGAATATGTTTAATTATAGCTTATTGCTCCTACAAGGAGTCTCCTATCTGCCTTTCTTGTCCCACAGTGTCTTCTAGACTCTCCTCTGATTATCACAAAAGACATGACCAGCCAGCAAATGACACCC
Organism: Scalopus aquaticus; assembly: GCA_004024925.1. Classification (NCBI taxonomy): domain Eukaryota; kingdom Metazoa; phylum Chordata; class Mammalia; order Eulipotyphla; family Talpidae; genus Scalopus; species Scalopus aquaticus. Next base: position 86,260 of record PVIJ01001795.1, read on the forward strand.
TTGTTCTAAGTACTATAAGAAGGCATACAAAGGAGGATGAAGTATTTATTGAGCATTTACTATGTGCTAGGGGCTTTTCATACGGAATTTCCCTGACCCTGCAGACTGAGCAATAAGGTCATGAACATCATCCCTCCTTACAGATGGGGGAACTGAGGCTCAGAGAGGTCAAACACATAGCCAGGGTCACACAGTAAAGGAAGGGAAGAACATGTTTATTATATGCCTCAAATGCTGATACTCTCTTCTCTCCCTCTAAAGGCTCTAAATTTATCTCTTTTTTTCACTATAAAGACACAATCAGCATGGAAATTTTTTTTTAAAATTCTAAAACATAAAAAAAAATCTCATAAATTTCTTTTATAACTGGTGTTGTCACTTCTGCAGTGAGCTACTGGTCATCAAGATGAGCCCTGGTCCCCTCACACATCAAGATGAGCCCTGGTACATCACTACTATCAAATAACCTGAACTGCTACTCAAGTTTGCAAATGGCTATTCCCCCCTGGCCCCTCAGCACAGAAATAGTTGCTACATTGTAAATATTTCCTTCTAATAATTTCTCTGTACATGTACATGGACAAAAAGTCTACCAGTCAGAACGGCAGGGAACTCACTCTGTGCTTGGTTGCCAAGTACTAAAGCCTGAATTACTGACAAAACATTAACAAGAACCTCATGATTACTCCCTCTTTTGCTCTGTCATGCCTTGGTGGGGCTCCTAAGCTTTTCCAAGAGACTGGCTTCTTAAAGAACAATGTGACAATCAACCAGCCTTGCATTCCTCTCTTATCATGTGGAGGAAACTGTGGCTCTGAGAGCAGGGGTGCTACAAAGGATATTAAGAAGGAGAGCATGAAATAGGCTGTCTTTACTGAAAGTGAAGACAAACTTTAAGTTGCACATCCCTTTATTCCTTTTTTAACTCCACATCTGGCTCTTTATAGAAAAGGACTTGTATTGGAAGAGTGCCATTCCATATTCATGGCTTAAAGAATCCCTAAATTGGCATCATTACAGAGCTGTTTATATTCTTGAGCAACAAGTTTATCTTTACAGGTGAAATAAAAGAGGGATAAGTGAGCAGAATTCAAAAGCTGTATTTATTTTCATCGGGGGGTTCAACGACTTATGCTTTTCCAGGTCTATATTGGTAAGGAAGTTTTCAGGCATTCCTCTAATATAAGGCAGAAGCTGTGGCAGGACATAAGCCGTCAAAAAAATATGTTTTAAAACCAACTACATCAGCATAATGTAGAAAACACAAGACCTGCATTTGCAGATCATCTGTAAAGTATGGAAACATTTAAAAAGTTATTACTTGGGAACTTACAAGAAAAATTTCAAAAGAATATTGAAGTCACTTCAGAAGGGATGGAACATAGACTTTGTAGTCAATGTAGTTTCGTGTATGTATATATGTATATACAGATGACTTAGGAAACAGACTAACGTGTCAAGCTTGAATGCAGCTTGTCACATATCAGCACACTTCCTAAGTTTTACTTCCATACTTAGGAAAAGCTAAACATAAGCTGTAACTAAGCTTAGATGGTGAAATGGTCAGTGCCCATAGATCAGTGCTGTTGAAATGCCACGCTTTGAAACTCCCTGGATACCCAAGAGAGAGAGATGTTCAATATTCAACAAAATCGAAGAATTTGAAAATTGACAATCTCTCAGATGTTCTTAGAGACAGTAAATCCTGGGGCAGAGTCAGAGGATTTGGATTTAAGCCTACAGCTATATGAGAAAGAAATAAGCAAGAGAATAAAAGCCTGGTAGCAGGTTTTTAGCTGCAAAATATAATCCACCTCACAATACATTCTGGTAAAACATTTATAATAAACTGATCAGAAGTTATACTCTATTATTCATTGCTCGATTTGGCCACCACTAGCAACCTGTGACTGTTTAAAATAAATTAAATTAAAACTTCAGTTCTCATTGCACTACCCACATTTTCAGTTATACCAAATGCTACTGTGGCTACTGCATTGGGCTGTGCTGTTATAGGACATTTACATCAGCACATAAAGATCTATCCATCGGTGCTATTCTTTATCCTTAAAAAAAGCTGTTGCAGCTTCTAGAAAGTTCTAAAAATTTCAAAAAGAATTGTATAGCTTACATACTGGAAAGATTTGTTTTTTACATGAAAGTAGAGATCTGATTGAGAAAATTAGTAAATGTGGCTACAGACAAGAGGGCCAGGGTGTTTTACCTTAAACATGTGCTGGTCAGTAAGGGAAAGAGCCTGAAGTCACTATGGATGGAAAATGTAACTGTGGAAATGATTTTCAGTGTCTTGGGATATTAAGGGAAGTTAGAATTTTTTCAAGGGTTGCACCCTAAAAAGAAGGAGTATGAAGTAGCAGTATTATAAGACAGGAGAGGAAAGCCTCATTTGACCACCAAATAAAATTAGAACTGTGGGTATAATTTGACTCAAGTTCTAAACTTCAGTCAAGGAGGACAGGATATGGGAGACAAATGGAAAGCCCATTTATATTCATTTTTCTGAATAAAATGATGTGTTTAGTACCATTTGGAGGCAAAGGTATGGAATCCTTAAGTAAGTCGTCTTCAAGATAGTTAAGCAATTCATAGAAATATTAATCATTCTAGCAGACATCTAAAGTGACAGACAGGGGGCAGACAAAGCAAGGGGCCGTTCTGGGGGCCCAACTAGAGCTTTTTGTTCTGTTAAAGAAAAACAATCAGATAAGATGGAGATAAGGAACCTTTTTTTCCTTTCATAACCTGCTGCCCTCTACAGGCTGCATGGATATACTTATGTAAAGACAGGTATAAATACCAAGTCAGCTACATCCAAAACTCACAGGGTCATGAGTAAAGATATGAGGAAAAAGAGGGAGGCGGTTGGTTATACTTGTTGTCTGAAGGGTTTTAGGATAAGGACGAGAAACGGCCTTTATAAATCTTACCTCTTCAGCTGATATACATATAAGAGATGATAATTGTACAGTTCTAATATGGCATTTTCCCCCAGAAACTTCCAAGTTATGTTTGTAATCATTTCCCCCTTGTTGTAACTAGGGAGGCGAGTGTGAAGAAGAAAGAGGAAGAAGAATGATTGATGTGTTTTGACAGTTTTTACAAAAACCTCTAATGTATATCAGTTCTGATGTAAAACTCAATATATTAAAACTAGACTTCGAGTTGGGAAATAAAAGTCACAGCATATAAAGGACTATGCATGGTTTTACTCCTGCCTTGAATTTAATCTTTTAAATATTGGCTGCAGTGAAATAGTCAAAATCTGGCCTAAAACATGACAACTACCCTTCATCTTTACTTCCAATCAATGTTTCTGCAACAGTTATGCCATAAACACACACACACACACACACACACACGCACACACACACACAGATGGTATGTTTATTGGTTTAGTCACTAAAGGATTTATCTGGACAAACATCACAAAGATGATGGCTGATTTAATTGAATTTATGATCAAATGTTTTCCATTGCAGGGAGAGTGGGAAATCACTTATGGGGAAATTTGAATAATTTACGGGAAGTTCTCTTTTTGGCATTATGTTTGTATGCTAAATCTTGAGGGATTAAATACAGATGAGGACTAGCAGAAAATTCATACACAGATACACAAAGGTATGCTATATAATAATGCAATGCGAGCCAGAATTGATCCCTTCGTGTTAATAATTCTACTCATTTATCCCTCATTTATAGTCTGGGTAATGATATCCACACACATACACTCGCTGTGAAATTTCAATTGTAAACCACTAGTGGCTGTTTCTAAGATCCCATAAAGTGCTGAAATGATCTAAGATGCTCTTTGAGATAAGACAAAAAATTGTTTTAGAGGTTGTGTGTGTGTTTAAAGCACCGTTAAAAAGTCATTCCCATGATGGATAGAAAAGGCAATGTGGGATTTGTGTGCCTTAGGGTATGGGCTTGGCTCAGCATCTGAAAAAAAAAGATCAGTTACTTGTGGAGTGCCCCACCTGTTTGCTCCCCCATAATGAAATGGCAGGGGTACCAAACCAAGACCAGGCTTCCAGCCATTATTCAGAGTGTTTCTAGGGATGTCCACGACCCTCCCCATTTCAGAGTCACAAGTAACAAGAATAATTACTTTTCGTCTCCCAACAAAAGCTTCGGGTCACGTGGACACCAAGGGCTTACACCATGGTTTTGGTGTATCCTCAGTTTATGGAAAAGAACTAACAGATGCTCTGAACTTGGTCACAGTGTTTGTCTATGAGTTTCTTTCAATCTAATTAGGGAAATTGTCTAATAAATGTGTTTCAAGACTTAGGATGAATCAGTTGTACATTAATTATGTGCAATGCTTTTTGTGAACATATCACAGTTAGGAAGGAACTGTTGGGGAAGAAGGAATCTTGTTTCTACACAAGAAATGTTTTTAAAAGATGATTTGGTAACCAAGAAGTTTACATGAGCTCCTAGAAAGGCAGAAGGGATATTCCGGAAAACATTTAGAGACCTTGTATGGCAGTGTTATTTATGTTCAAGGACAATTGCTTATTTGGAATGGAAAAAAATGCTTTGATGGTGGGGGTGGGGGAGGAGAGGTGGGGGGGGAAGGAGGTGGGAGCGGGGAGAGGCAGCAGGGCATGCTGAAAAACAGAAGGTAAACTAGTATTTGCCCAAGGCGCCCAATCATTTATACCCATACCTTATTTAATCCTCATAATAATTCTTCCAAGGGATTTAAAGATTGAAAACCTGGGGTTTGGAAAAATTAGTGAGCTTCCTGAAAATGACTCAGATTATTAGCTGTGGATCAAGGACTGGGACTGGGTTCCTAAAATACCAATGACCAAGCTGGTTTCAGGCATTTTCTTGCCATTTGTGCTAATAATTAGCTTTTGGGGCTCTGTGTTCTCGCTAGGTCAGTAGGATCTCTATCTACACAGCAGATGTTGCACATGTCAACATAAATAATCTACTTACTCTATCTTCACAATGAGTGGTAGCTGAGTCTCAAGCCATGAGGGGGGCTCTTGTCCTCTTTGTCCCCACAAATGATTGGGCCTTCCTCCAAGTCTAATTTTCATGAGTATCAACAAAGGTAAGTGTGGAGTGCATACATAGTGGATACAAAAGAGGACACTGTTTAAAATCATCTCTTTCTTCAGTGACTTAAGTCCATCTTAATCTTGAGGCTGACAATTCACTAAATACACAATTTCTTAATCAAAAGAAAATGATGTAAATAAATGCTAAGGAAAGGGACCACAAAGCCAGTGTTCTTTATAAACAGAGAGCAATTTTAACTTCAGTATCTGTTCATGCTTCATGTTTTAAATGTGGCAGTTGTCAATGTCCTGAAGCTGAAAAATTAACATATAGACCACCGGGGACCGGGAAGGAAGACCTGGCTCTTAATTTGGGGGGTTTATTTAGAAAATAGAGCCCCTCTGAGTAGTATCTTCTATGTGGTGAAGAGGAGTCTGAGCCTTTAAGGTATTTTCTGAGTAGAGTTAGGGGAGATCAAGGGGGACGGAACAACAGCAGAGAGGTGAATTCTTAAGGGAGTTCAAAAAGGGTAGAGAGCTGTGTGTCTAACCCCTAGCAGTTCCCAACAGAAAAGAGAGAGAGAGAACACGAGAAGGAGAAATGAATAGAGATGCTTGCAACAGGCAGTGCCCCTCAGGAGGGAACAGCGTGGCTCCTGGAGGGGAGGAGGAAGGGGGGGGAAGAAAGGTCTGCTTGATGTTCTTTGATACTTCCACTATTCCCTCTGCAGATTTATTACACTTATTGGGCCCTCCAGAGATATTATCTTCTCAGAGTGTTTACAAATAAAAGGCAGAGGGTGAGAAACAAAAATATAAAGCAGTATCTCTAGACACTTGAGAGCAAAATACAAGGACTCTTGAGTGTAGTGTTTCCAAAGCATCAGACATCCACACTTGTATGGCACTGGAGGGCACTTATAAATCAATGAAAAGTTTACATGGTGATCGACAGCTATGTGCCCAATATGGTAGCTATGTGTGACTATTTACATCAATTACATTTAAATATAATGTAAAATTCAGTTCTGAAGACACACTAACCACTAACCCCATTTCCAGTGCCCAGTGGCACAGGGGACTAATGGCTGCCGCACTGGTCAGTGCGGATACATCAGCGGAGAAGGAGAAGGCTCTGTTGGACAGCGATGATATTAGAGGGGACAAATGGATGACGGTCAAGGACTTCGGGTGCCTGAGTGGAACTGTAGTAATCAACATCTTGGTGACTACTAAGTCAAATGTGATATTAAGGTGATATTAAGTCAAATAGTTACAGGACACAACTTTTCATATGCATATACACACAAATGCCCACATATAAGCACATCTAACACACACATGTGGTGTGATAACATGCACCTGAAGAGCTGGATCCTCTATGTTTGACTGATACACAGTGTGATAAATAAATGCTGCCTTAATAAAAAAAAATTTAAAAATAGAGGGCACAGAAATGTCAGGCCAAACTTTCAGTTATCTCAAAGATAACAGGCCTTCTTGAGAACAATGCCTTTTTCTCTACCCTAGAAAATGATTTCATCCTTATCCTTAACTTTGAGGTTATCTATAGTAACGAATGCTATGTAGAACCAGCAGAGTTAGAGGTCTATGCTGATGGGCTAAAGACCAGGTGAAACACACTGTGTCTGACCTGGTGAGGGCCATGCTTGCCCCTCTGCTCTGTCTTGCGGAAAGGTTCATACGCTGATCCCTGAGGCCTGTGAATATATCACCCTCCACGGCTAAAGGGGACTTTGCCGATATAATTAAGGGTACAGTGCTTAAAGTAGGGAGATTAACCTGGATTATACCAGGTGCACTTAAAAGGAGAGGACTGCCTCCTACTGAGACAGAGGAGATGAGGCAGAAGGGAAAATGAGAGAGATGGGAAGCATGAGAAGGACTTCTTGCTCTGTGCAGGTTTGTAGACGGAGGAGGCAAACTGACAAATGCAGGCGGCTTTAGGGAGCTGGGAGAGGCTCCCAGCAGATAACGGGCAAGAAAAACAGTCCCTAGCCCGATGACCACAGGAGCTGAATTCTGCCAACAGTCTGAAGGAGTCTGGAAGCAGATCCCTCCAGCTCCCACCCCCATCCCAGCAACTCCAGAACAGAGCCCAGCCTCCTCATTCTGTGATTTTGCCTTGTAAGACCCTGATCAGAAAAACCAGCTGAACCTGTCTAGTCTCCTGCTCATCAGAATTGTGAAATAACATATTTGTGGTGTTTTACCTCAAGGAATTTGAGGTAATTTGTTACAGCACTCACAGAATACAAATACACCATTTTATATTTTGGAGAAGCAGAAGAATTTCAGTTCACACTTTTAGAATCTGTCTTAGAAAACAGTTGGAGGAAGCCTAATTCTATCATCCTCCTTTCAGGGAAATGAGCAGCCCAGCTGCTCCTGGAAGCTCTGTGCTACTTCTGAAGCCTGGTCGGGGTTTTATTCCTTAATGAGCTGGAGGGCAGAAGGAAGGTATTAGCTGTACCATAAGTGTGCAGTTTTGGATGAGGAGTCCAACACATAATCTGAAAGGATGAAAAACAATGCCGTTGCCAACTCCTCAGCCTGGCACCTAATGCCAATTAGTAAGAGAAAAGATGGATATTTTCTATCAGAAGGGGAACAAAAAACTCGTGCCCGAGAGATAACAAACAGCACGGGGCCTGCCCTTGGTCATCACCAGGGGTTATTAATGACAGCAAATTCTTCTCTGATGAAAGAAAGACACAGACAAGAAATCTGCTAAAGACACTATAGATAGAGAATAATCTCCTGAGGGCAGTGGGAGCTATATGGAATAGGTGACAAATCTCAAGAGCATGTGTGGAGCAAGGGGTTGGCCGGCCTGACATCCCTAGCACTTAGATTGTCACACATCAGCCTTTATCCCAATGGTGCCACCCAGCAGTGGCAAAGGAGAGGCCTGAGCTGATGATGTGGGTGGTCAACCTGCCATAAACATTATTTCACCCAGAGAGAGGAAGTCAGGTTTATAAGCCATTCCTGTTCTCTGCTGCCTAAAACCTATACCAGGAATGAATGATGCCAATTCCTAGAAGAGATCTCCCTACCAAAATTCCAGTGAAAACAAAATAAAATTATATGATAAACCCACTTAAATAGCAGTGTGCCAAAGTGATAATATTTCTCTCACAATATCCACTGTGGAGTATTCGTTCCAAATTTTCAATAATATCGATCACTTGACGTCACTGAAGCTTTTTCTCTTTCAAGCTATAAAATGGAGATGATAATATCTGTTCCGACTGTACCTCCAGAGTGTTGTGAAAATATGAGAATGTGTCTGTGTTGCAAAGACTGTGCAGATGTTGATTATCACTATGGCCTCCATCACAGCTATGACTCTGGAGCAATGAGAGCATGTGAGGTAGGGTATGTTGACTGGGCGTGTCTCAGACGTTATCATGTGTGTTGTTACTCTCAGTGTTGGGGCCCGGCCTTTGGCAAATCTGCCAACTCTCTCTTGGACAGCTTTCTCTTTGTCCTCCTGGCACCTTGTCCTAGCCTTTATCGTCGACCAGAACATGATGCTGTCTTCTTTGAGATTCTTTAGGACTCCTATCAGAGCTTGGAAAGCTTCGCCTTTTATAGGATATCCTCTTTTTCCTTTCAAGAATGCACTCTGTACTTTTTTAGAACTGCTATTAGGTGGAGAAGGGTTTAATGTGAGAAGGGTTTAATGTGTCTGAGAAATAATCACACTTCAGTGCTTTCAATAACTAATGATTCTGCTTCTGAAAATGCATGTTCCCCAGAAACTGCTCTGCTCACCTGTAACTTTCAAGTAGGCAGGTGATTCTCTGGGACATCCAACCATAACTCGTGTGGTGGGCAAGGTCAGGACAAGGGACCTGCTTGGATCTGATTGTCCATGTGTTGAAAACTGCATTTTCAAGGACGTGGAGTGTGGCAAAGAACTTCATGCCACATAGCCTACCAAGGCCAGACACAAATCCAGAGCTGGCAGTCAACAATAGCAGCTCCAGCTCACCCTCTGAGTTGAGAGACTGGAATCCCAAAATGTCTGCTTTAGCGTCTGCTGTGGAGCTTGTCACCCCCACCAATCCATCCCCTGGAAAAGTGCACTGCCGATGGAAAGACTAATTTCTTTGAAAATATTGTGAGCAGAAATCTCCAGGCACTAAATAGATTAGAACAGTTACTTTGAAGCAAAGAGAATGATAACAAGAACGATCAACAATGAAAACAACGTGAAAGTGGAGAAAGACGATTTAAAGATCTGGCTCAACTCAACTGCGCCTCCTAGTGTTAATAACGGTTTTTACTTTTCGCTCACATTTCTAAACAACTAGCAAAGAAATCGAAACCATCTAAGTTTGCATTCTGTAATTATTTTAGAGCCTTTTAGATCAACTTAGAAGAATAAGACTTACTAGAAAACAGGGAGTTTAGGTTTCTTGAGAAAGCATTGATTTAAATCATAATGAAACACAAGAAGATGTAACAAGAATAGAGAACCACCAACAGAAAGGGTTTGTTATTTCTTTAAATATTATTTTAAATATACCATATTTTATGCATATGTAACACAAAACTCTAGCAAGACAACCTTAAAATACGTTTTGGAAGTTAAACACTGAATGCGATAAAATATTCAAGAAAAATTAAAGAACAGAGTTGATAACATTTCCAAGTTTTTTAAATTATGGTTTGTCACTCAGCTCGACTATTCAAATACAAGGTAGCTGTTTTCATCGCTATTTTTGTATTTCCAAAAAGGTAGCTTCATAACAAGATCTCTATTACACATGTTAAAGTATCATTTTTTACCAATTCTTAGGAAAAATCAAGTTGGATTTAACATACAAGGATTAAAAGCAGAACTAGAGCACATAGGTGGAGCAAACAGGACGAGGCTGGCCTAACTTATCAAGTCTGTGGATGTGTTATTCTTTATCAGTCATGAGTGGTGTTTTCCAAATAGGTCTCCTGTGATCTTAGCGGTTTATTCTTAGTTCTCCTTCAGCTACTTTCAAACCTCCCAAATTGTTCAGCTGTTAAGAAGTTCCAAAACAAGCAACTATGTTCCTGGAATCTTACCCATCACTTTGCTGCAGAACATATACTAAGGCTTCTTCTCCAGCCAAAATAATAAAAGGTCTTTTTAGTGGCTGAAATTCTCTGCTCATTACACAGACATGCCAATGTCAGACAAATATAAATAGGGATGTTTGGAAGAAAAATAGTGAGAGTCTTTAAAACTCCAATGAAATAAAACAAAATGTTTCTGAAGGCTGTCAGAAAACAGTCATGTATTTATAAAATTCAGATTTGTCTCCCTTAAATCCAAAATCCTCTTTACGTAGGAAGAGCCCACACAGATCACGCATTTCTCTTATTAGGGAACAAAAAAGTTTCTTTTCTTTATTAATATATAAACATATATTAATTACTCTGAACCCTACAATTAAGATAACTTCTTTATATTGTCCTTTGAGTTCAGATAGCTGTTGGATCTTCTGAAATTTTTCTCCCATTCCTGCTTTGTTTTCCCAGAATACTAAAAATTCTTTCAAAGTAAAAAAATTATGCCCACGGTTACTGGTATAAAATGAAGTCAGTAGGGAATTGTATGGGTGTTACCCAGAGCAGACTTAGCCCCAAAATAAACTAGGTCACTTGTGAGAGCCATTCAAAAGAGACTTAAAGATTCATTTCTCAACAAAACTCTTACGTTTAGGTGAGTTAGCATGTCTGCCAGCTTCAAAAGCTGGGTTATACCTATTTTAAAAGACATTATTTAATTTTTGAACAGTGACTTAACTTTTTTATATAATCCTGACCATCTTATATTAACTCATCTAAATTCAATTTAAATTAATTCTTGTAAATAATTCACTTAGTTTGAACCTATTACCTCAGTATAGGAGAAATTGCTTCAGTTTTATAATTCTGCTCTGGACAAGAAAATCAGTTAGCGCTGATGGAGTAAGCCAGCATTTGCTTAACCATCTTTAAATGCAGCTTTTCTGAATCTAGACCTCACTCTGAAGTGAGAGATCTAAAATGTCAATGATGGTTGCAAGGTCACAAGACCATCTGGAGGAAGAATCAATAACATAATAAATACCTCTAAATTCTGTACTCTGTAAATTGTATTAGGTTCAAATTAAGCTAGCAGCTATAGCTTGGCTATAAGGATTCAATACTTAACACTTTCTGGGATACCAGAAGGTAATATCTTTTTAAAATTTTTGATGATGATTATATTACCTACTGTTTTCTAAAATAAATCCTAAGGCAAGAAAAATAAGACTTACTGGGACTTAAAATAGCATGTTTCTAAACAATCACATTTACTGTTTTTAAATCTTACTTCAAGCTCATCTTTAATATATTTCATAAAATATTTTAAAAAGCTTAGGAGATACTAGAGATGAAAAGACACTAACTATAATTTTCCCATCCAAGTAAAAAGACTACATATGAAAACGCAATACTTCCTTCAATATTTTAACCTTGTTTCTGTAGAAAAATTACAAATCCCATGTTCATAGAAAATGTAAATAAAATATCTCACGTGGCTGATCTTAAAGAGAAAATGTGTTCTTATTTTGTGAAAAATCACATTCTGGGGCCCTCCCTGGTGTTGTAAGTGGTTAAGTCTCAGTGCTATCACTGCCACAACCTGAGTTCAATCCCAGCCAGGCAGCTAACCCACATGGAACAGCAGACCTCTCCTGTCTTGCTGCTCCCCTTAGGAGAGTATTTTAGTAAATCTGTCTGTTCTGCTTCCCACTCTGTCTCTGGTGAATCCTCTCACACCCCTCAACCCCCCTGGCCTACACCCTAGTTCTTCTACACAGAAAAAAAAAAAAATCACATTCTGAAGAATTTGTACTGTCATTAAAAATAAAAGTGTATTTTCTGACATTTAACATTATCTGAGTAAATTTTAGAGGATGAGTGCAATGCACAGTTTTAAAAATTTCTAGAGCAACAATATCAGAGGATCACGTACTGACTTTTGTCAATGACATTAACTACTTCTGTGAGGTGAATTAATTAGTTCTGTTGTAACATGAATGGTATCTCTCAGAGAAAGAAAAGCATCAGGTCTTACAGCTGGTCAGAACAAAGTGGAGCAAAGCCAAGCCTAAATATTAGTTTAATATTTTTTTCTTTTTGAAAGACATGAAATAACCTAGTTTCTCCTGGCACAGAAAAATGTAAATGGACAAAAGTATCTTTTCTGAGAGGCAACCCATTAATCACTATGGAATGGTTGAACAAGAAGGTCATCTGCCGACATGGGGTGCTGGACCAGAATGCACGGCGGTGTGTGCCAGTCTAAATGGACTGGGCCACATCCACACGAGGACAGTGGAAGAAATGCCATTTAGCATACGCTACAGACCTCCCCCACCCTCATCTTTTCTAGACTATTTTAAGTGGATAACATGGCCATTGATATCCCTGGGTGATTTAGAGAACATTCTAGCTCTGACTCTCTGAAGGAAAGAAATGGAGAGTTGCATGAATTGGAATGTATTTGCCACAAATGCTACTATGAGCAGATTTGCCCAATTTTCCTGTTACTTCAAATATAGAATTAGCGATTCAATTGTTTTCTCAAGAATTGTTTCATAAATGATAAGCTATTTAGGCAAAAATGTTTGAGCAATAATGAGAGGAGAATGTGTTGACCATTTAATTGAAATAGGAACTGTATGCTATTTATATCTGCTTTATAAAAAGCACTTAGTATATTAGACACATCGAGGAAAGTGTGTGGGGAGGAGGATGTGAAGTATTGGGGTGAGGGGTAACGGATGAGGAACACACAGAGAAGGGCCCCAGCAGAGGGCATGCTGTCCATGGGAGACTAGATGTTCAGAATTGACTCTTCAGAAAGCAAACTTTTGCAAAGCCTTGTGTTAGATGAAAATGAAACCATGTGTTCTTAGAAATTTAAATTTAATCAAAATTAATTGCCATGGAGGAGGGCTATGTGTGCTTTGGTGGTGGGAAAACTATGATGACCACATCTGAAGGGAGAAATCCTATATTGTGAAAAGACAAACAATGATGTAAAATAATGATACATCATTAATGAAAAGATGTATATATTATAAAAAACAATTACCAAATATTTCAAATAAGCTACTGCAGAATTTAATATATTCATTCCATGAGTTCCTCACAGTAACTATTGTCCACTACACCTACTGATAGCATTGATCAAAAGCATCTTTATTATAAAAAGATTTTTTCTTATTTTTTAATTTTCATTACTGATGGTATCTAAAATTAAATATGAAAACAGCCAAAAGTGACATAATAGCACTTATTTTCCCACAAACAAAATTTTGCTATAAATGTTAGTTTATTCAGTTAAAGCAGTTCCAGTTACCTTTTTCTGATGCATACTGCTTGAAATTCACCCCACCACAAAATGGGGTGAATTAATAGCTCTGCTTTCCAACTTTTAGTGATTTTCTAACACACTGGCTTGTAATAAAACACCTCTGAATAAATCGAGAAACTCAGGTCTTAATAGCGCATCAAATTACGAAATACATACACTTCAAGTGATACATGTACTTAGCCTCCCAGTAAGATTTAGGGGGAAAATAGGCAAATTGAAAAAATATGAAAGATCAGTTTCATCTAGCTGAAAGATTATCATCAACGTTATTGAGATTAGAAAGTCAGTCAATAATTTGTATTTAATAGATGCTATTTTGCTGGTAATAAAAACTTGGAATCTCATTATAAAAAGATAGATCACAATGAAATTTGGGGTTTCCAACTCTGAAGCAATGCCACGGTTGCTCTAGGAACTCAATCTCATATGTGAGCAAGGAAGCTGGCACATCATCAGGGCTTAATAACTGTTTAATGGTTAAATGATTGCGTGAATAGTGAACAAATGAAACTATGTCAGAACAAACTTTTCAGAAGCATTTTAAAGATTGACAGAGAGTGTGCGCGCAAGAGTGAGTGATCGAGAGTGAGAGATGGAGAGTGAGAGCAAGCGAGAGAGCGAGATAATAACTATAATCTGTATAACAACTTACTTATTCCATGCTTGTCTAAGGTTTTTGGAGCTGTACAGGGTAAAGCGTTCTGAAATAAAAAAGATAAACATCTTTGTTTCAAATCACATATTACAAATATGTCACAGAAAACTCGTTTTAAAAAGACATTGTTTTATTTAGCCATAGCTATATTAGCTATAATATGTCTTAAACTTCAGATTGAATAGCTACAAAGAGTACAAGAAGAGGATATTCACATTTTAAACAATGAAGCATTGATTTTTTTTAGGGTGGTTTATTACATAATCTAGTCTCCCAGTAATTACTTCCTAGAATAACTAAGTTTTAACTGAGCTAAAAAATGCAAATTCCATACCTCCAAACTCTAACCATATTTATAGAAGAATATTGACACATCAATATCACGGTCAAGTGAGACAGACAGGCTGTTTTTTCTATGAAAACACCTTTGACGTCATTCAGTAATACTGGCTTTCCTTTCTTTCTTACACTATTTGCTATTTACACATGCTGAAAGCCAAACTACCAAAGTCCTATAATGTGTATTTACATTTATCATTGAAAGATCTTTATTACATTTTTAAAATTAACAAATCACCTGTTTGCTTTACCAAGTTAGACAACAAAGGAGCATGCATAGATAATGATAATCACTTCTGCTCCCCATCTTTTACTCCTGACAATACAGGTTTACAATGGTTTATCTCTTTTCACATATTTCTTATGTTAATAAATACAAGTATATCCACATCTACAAATATACAGACATATATAACTTTAATATTTAAATGGATTGTGCAATAAACATTCTTTGAAAATTTTTAGCCATTTATTGTAGTAATATATATTATATTGTCCTTCAAAACAAGAAAATAGATATCCCAATTGCTTTAAAATTGTATGATATTCCATAGGATAGAAGTACCTCAAGTTATTTGATCATTCTCCTTCTGATGAAATTTTAGGTAGTTTTCAGTTCCCTTTCCCTTAAAAACAATGCTTGCAATAAATGCCCTTGTAAAGATACCCTTATTTCTATATGCTGACACTTGTTTCTGTTAGATTTGCCATTACAGAATTTGGCAAATGGCATACACATTTTACATTTTAACAAATGCTGACAGATTATTTCTCATTTTCCCACCACAATGAAAAAATAATGTCTATTTTATATTCATCCCAGGATACAAGGGTGCTTAAACATATTCAAATCAATAAATAAGATACATCACATTAATAGAATGAAAGGTAAAAGTTACACGAGTCTCTTAATAGATGCGGAAGAACATCTGACAAAATTCAATATTCTTCCATGATAAGAACGCTCAACAAACTGGTATAGAGGGAATGAATAACAACATATTAAAGGCTTTATATGACAAGCCCACAGCTCATGTCATACTCAGTAGTGACAAGTTGCAAGCTTTTTCTCTTGGATCAGGAATAAGACAAGGTGTCCACCGTAAGTATCCCTATTGAACATAGTAGTGGAAGTCCTCGTCAGAACAATCAAGACAAAAAGTAAGGAGGGAGTAAGGAAGGAAGGGGCATCCAAATTTGAACGGAAGAAATAAAATAGTCTCTGCTTGAAAATAACCTGGTTTTATAAATAAAAAATCCTAAAGACTCCATAACTACACACACAAAAAAAAACCATTTACATTCACAGCAAAAACAATAAATTAGGAATAAGTTTAACCAAGTAGGTGAAAGATCTGTATATTGAAAACTATTAGACATTGACAAAAGAAATTTAAAAAGATAAAAATAAATGGAAAGATATTCCATGCACATAGTTGGAAAAATTAATATTGATAAAAAGTAGACACTGTGCAAAGTCATCTACTGTTTTAGTGCACTCAATATCAAAATTCCAATGGCAGTTTTTAAAATCAGAAATAGAAAAAAGAACACTAAAATTCATATGAAACCATAGAAGGCTCTGAACAGGCAAAGCAATCTTAAGAAGAACAAAGCTGAAGACAGCACACATCCTTATTTCAAAGTATGTTATAGAGCTCTATTAATCAAAAGAGTGTGGTACCCACACAAACACAGATTAGTGGAACAGAACTGGGGGCCCAGAAATAGGCTCATGTATATATTGGTCAAGTTATATTTGATAAGGGAGTCAAGAATACTCAATGGAGAAAGGGTAATCTTTTCAATAAATTGTGCTGGGAAAACTGTACATTTACATTTAAAAGAATGAAACTGGACTCTCAGCTCACAAAAACTCATTCAAAAAGGATTAATGGCTTCAGTGGCAGACCTGAAACTATAGCAGAAAATAGGGGGGAAAGCTGCTTGATATTCAAATGGCCAACAAATAAATGAAAACACCACTAATTATCGAAGAAATGCAAACCAAAATCACAATGAGATTCCACCTTATACATGATAGACTATTATCAAAAGGACAGAAGATAAGTGTTGGCAAGGGTGTGAAGAAAAGGGAACCCTGGTACACTGTTGGTGAGAATATAAAACTGTATAGCAACTATGGAAACTATGAAAGGGGTCTGGGAAAACAAAAATTGAAGAACCATATGTCCCAGTAATTGCACTTCTAGATATGTATCTGTGTATCTAAAGGAAACAAAATCACAATTTCAGGAAGACTTCTGCACCCTTATGTTCATTGTAGCATTAATTACAGTAACCAAGACATGGCAACAACCTAAGTGTTCACTGATGGATGAATGGATAAAGAAAATATCACACACACAAATGCCCCAGAATTTTATTCAGTTATTAAAAAAAAAAAAGAAATCCATCTATGTTGTGACAACATGGATGGACGTCCTGGAGGGCATTATTTTAAGTGAAATAAGTGATCTCACATGAGAAATGAAAAGAAAATCAACAAAGAGAACAGCCTGGTGATTCCCAGGGCCAGGAAGTGGGATGTGGTAGGGAAATGGGTTAAAGAATTCAAAGGGTAAATACTTTCAGTTCTACGATGAGTAAGTTCTGGGGATGTAATGTAAAGCATGAAAACTATAGTCTACAACACTGTATTGGAGATTTGAAAGATGCCAAGAGAGTACATTTTAAAAGTTCTCACCACACACACACACACACACACACTTCTAATAATACGATACAATAAATGTGTTAACTGACCTGATTGTGTAATTATTTTGTCATACTTACGTATTTAAAATCACTATAATAAACCCACTAAACTTACACAATGTTATATGTCAATTATATTTCAGGAAAACCGGGAAGAAAGACAGTGTTTTAGCAAAATAAAGCAAGGAACTATGATGTAGAGTGACAATGACAGGGCACCAGGTCTGGTGGTGAGGGAAGGGCAAACAAAAGTCAACCAACAAAATAAACAGAGTTCCTATTGGGAATATGGTTGGAATTTCATTCAAATATATTTTTATTTGAAAAGTATGATCCAAATTTTTGGGCTTAACAGTAGGGCCTGGATTTCCATTTAGACCAGATTTATGAGTACATCCACAGTAAAATTAAACAGTTCCTTTTTCATGTTGATCTCATTTCTTTTTAACAATTTAAAAATTAAATTACATTTTTTATAAGTTTTAAAAATTCTAAGTAATTTTTAATAATGATTTAATAGGCTTAATTTTGCTTAATATTGGTTGGTGTCCTTTTTAAATTTAATTTTATATATATTTTACATTATTCTAGTTTTTGGTACAATGCATGCTTTCTCCTCTCAGGTGTAGTCCCTGTAAAATTCCCACCACCAATTTACTCATGCACCATCACCATAGTCCCTTGTGTAAGAACACATTCCCTCCCCTGTTTTGATTCCTCTCCCTCCCTCTCCCCTGCAGAATTTCTCTTATTAATAGTTGTCTGTTTATTTTGTTTTTTAATTTATTATGATTTTTTTTCCTGGTCCCTTATTTGGTTCCTCTATATTCCTCCTATAAGTGAAACATCCGATATTTTTCTTTTTCCTTCTGGCTTATCTCACTGAGCATAATCCCTCCCAGCTCCATCCATGTTGCTGCAAATGGCATGAGTTTATCTTTTTTGATTGCTGAATAGTACTCCATTGTGTAATACTGGTTGGTGTCTTTTTGTCATGCTTGCTTTTCACTGTAAGCTTCTAAAGGATTGATTCAAAATGATTTATATTGCTTTTGTTATAGTATGTTTGAGGCAAAAGAATATCATTCTAAAAGAGGGACAAAAAGAAACTTAAAAACAAACAGCTTCTTATCTCTAGCATAGAGTTTACTCAAAAGGAGTGACTGAAAGTACTGTATGATGATTCATTCATTCTATTACTTGTTGACCTTCTACTACTATGTGCCAGGTATATTTCTTGGGGCTGAAGATATAGGTGGCAGCCAAACAGGAAACACTCCTGCCTGCAGGAAGCTTGAATTTCAGTAGATGTGTAGGCAGGAGTGAGCATGGAGGACAGGAGTCTGGAGTAAAGCATCCAGGAGATAGTGGGGGTGCTAAGACAGAGAATGGCAGACAGGCCAGCTCACACAGAGCCTTTGTGACATTGAAAATGTGATCTAGATTTTTTTTTTCTTAAGGATTACTCTGACTCAGTTTGAAGAATACATACTGGAGGCAAGGGTGGTAGCAGGGAGAACAATAAAAGGTTATGACTGTTCAAGGGAGAAATAATGTAATTTGGGCTTGGTAACTAAGTATATTCAGTGAGAAAGGGTCAGTCTGAAGCTATATTTTAAGTTAGAACCAGTACTATGTATTGATAAATTGATACTCTAATATGGCAGAAAGGTAGAAGTTGGACTTCATATGCAACTCAAATATTATGCTAAAAATGCATTTGTCTTTCTGTGATATTGCATAAGGTATTTAAAGTTCTCGTGGAGTATCAAAGTCATCATACAAGCAAGAGTAGTTGTTAAAATATTCAATAACCTAGGAACAGCCACTGATGTATCAGTACAGAAAGCAGCCATTATGCAGTGGTAGTGTGCACTGGTGGAAATCAGGTCTGATTATAAATGTTCACTGTTGTAAAGCGATAGGCAAAGGTGCTCCTCACAAATTATGTGCTTATTTGTTTCAAAAGAATGTCTCAGTTTACTCTCTAGTAGAGTGCATTATATAAGACACAACATAATTCAGTCAGTTGGTGTAGAATAGAAATTTAAAGGCATATTCTAGGTTTATGGATTAACTGACAAGAGGAAATAGGAAGAATGGTTCTTTTCATAAAGGTCTAAAAAATGTTATCTAAGTTCTGTTATTTAAAAAGCAAGAAATATTTTTAAAATTAATTACATCAAATGTGCTTGTAAAACAAATTTGATCTCCTTAACTTTGTACTCCCCACAAAGCAATTTTAATAATATGCTGTGATTCCAGGAGGAACAAGAATTCCATTACAGATAAAATTAATACAATCCTGCATTTACAAGTAAATTATTATTCTTAGCAATTAATGACTGCACATAAATATTAGTTCTAAGAATTGATTCTATTTAGAACTTGACAAGATATGCAAATGAAAATTTTTTTCAGAAATACAATCTGTCGATTTTAGCTGCGCTTAGGAGAGCCAAAACTGATAGTGAAACATGCCATATGAAAGAGGAAAAAACAGGAAGAACTTTCTACATTTACCTTCCATTGCTTCACAAAAACTCTTTTAACACCTGTCACCTGGGCGCCTGCTTGCATGGCAATTCTTGGACTAGGCAATGGGCACACAGAAGTCCTGGGGGCAGTCCAATGGCACAGAAATATAAATACAGAATTACAAATACAGGTGACAGTGCTACAATGTGGACATGGACATAGTCCCCGGGGAGCCTAGAGGCAGAGTCACCGACTGCATTTGTTTCTTTTCCAAACTAAGATAGGAAAAACACAAATACCAGAAGTAAAGGCAAATTCCTCCAGTAACATAAGCAGGGCCTGATCTCTTGTACCCAACATCTTTCAGATCTTAACTTAACGAAAACACACAATTTCAAACAGAGAGCCATTTCTAACATTCTCTGTAATGAGTATGCATTAGCATCTATAATTAACTTCAAAATATGTATATTTTTAAACTACTTCCATGCTAAATAAAGGAAATGTCCTATTACAATAAAAGCAACATAGCTAGGTAAGTTTTGCAAACAAAAAGGAGTTTAAATCATTGTCCCAAATCAGTAACAGTTGTATTTGATAAAATACTCAATTGCCTATGAATAATTTTATGAATATTCAAGTATTTGCATATGAGTATTTTATACTGATTTACTTCAGTTAAGTTTACTTTGTCTCTCACTACTTTAAAGTCAGCTTTCTCTTTCCAATTTTGTTTAAACTAGAAGTTTAGAATGTCGTGATTTAAAGCATTAGCTAACTCATAGCATCATTGAGCAGTGCAATTAATTTAAACCTGCAGGCTGATTTTCACCTCTTCGAGCAGGGACACCCCAGAGCAGGGACACTGCAGAGGACAATCACACACAGCAGGAGACCAGGGAGGAGGGTGGGGAGCAGAAATCATTGGCTATGAGACCAGATGGAGCTGGCGGGCCAGGGAACAGACAGCTGGAAAGGTTTTTCCCCAACCTGCCATGCTTAAGCTCTGCAATTCCTTGAGATTCCACAGGAAAACAACTGGAGAACAATGCTCTATACAGAATTGTAAAGTTTCCCAGCCTGAAAAAGCTCAACCTGCAGTGGCTTGAGGTATCATGAAAACAGACCAATCCACATGAAGATAAAACCTAAATAGGAACTCATTTGCTTGTAGGTATGCACCGGATATTCCCGGAGAGTAATTTTAATTTTTATTCTGCTTGTTTTCCTTCCACCAATGTTTGGGTTTTTTTGGTTTGTTTGTTGTTGTTG
Source organism: Scalopus aquaticus (assembly GCA_004024925.1). Taxonomy (NCBI): domain Eukaryota; kingdom Metazoa; phylum Chordata; class Mammalia; order Eulipotyphla; family Talpidae; genus Scalopus; species Scalopus aquaticus. The sequence goes on from PVIJ01001795.1 coordinate 107,177, forward strand.
TTTTGGTGTTTTGGAGCTTTTGGGGTATTTTATAAGACACTGCTGAATTTTTAACTGCAATGACAGGAAAACATATGAGTAAAGAGTTAAATCTACCAGTTCCCATCCCCCCCGAAAAACAAACAAAGAAATGTTTCAAACATGTTTTAAAAAGTAGAAAAGCTAAACCAGGATTTGTAAGCTAACACTTTGGGGGGGGGGGTGTTTGGGATAGGGGTTGAAAGATAAGCAACAGAGATGAGATATTTAAAAGTGTCAAACTTAATATATCTTTTGCAAAGAAATTTGATATCAATGTAAATAATACCATGGAATAAGTACATGTTAATATAAAAATAAGGCTTCCAAAATACCATAGTAAGTGTTTGAAATATTTTATAATTAACTCCTCTAAACTCATCAGAGTTCATACTCTTTAGGATTATTTTGCATTTTAACTAATGCCTTTACGCTTTCTTACCGAGCTTGTAAGAAAATGATGACATGAGTAATCATTTATTTTCTTGTTCATTCTAAAATATTTAATGTGTGTCTACTATTTGCCAAGCACTGTTCTAGGTACTGTGGATTCAGCAGTATATCTATAATAAATGGGACCATGAAGTGGTAACAGAAATCTATATTCACAAGTAGTTCAAAGAATTTTTATGCAAACTTTACTTTCTAGAATTTATTAGGAAAATCAAGCTAGCAGTCAACGTTTCAGTTGGAATTCTGATCAAGATAGAGAAAAGCAGGATTAAAACCATGGATAGTCCTGAGACTAGAAATAAAGCTGAATTACTGCTCAGGATAAGTGTTTATCCCCAACAGTGCTAGAATTGTTCCAAAATATGGAGATTTTTAGAGATCTCAGCTTTAAAAAAACATAACAACCCAAAAAGGCATTTTAGAAATAATATATAGGCTTGCACAACTGCAATCCAGTTTTTAACCCCTGAATATATAATGGCTGAGATAGGATATCACTCCAGAGTTACCGGTGAGAGACTTGGATGTGACAGATTAATGCTGAGCAGAACTCATTGCCCGTCATGGTCACCCAGAGGGGCCACCTTCATGCTGAGTGGTCACCCTCAGTGCTGACAGTAAGATCTTGCAGCTTGTGGCCTACCTGGGCTGCAACAAATCATCCTTCAATTAGCAACAGTGCACGTTTTAAAATGAGTAAACTCTGAGCAACATCTAGAAACACACATTCTGTTATATTCCCCAAACATTTTTACTTCCAAAAGCATTTGGTTTTTCTAACATCCATGCAAATGTGGGCTTGTGAGTGAGTGTTTCTGGATGAGGTCTTCAAACCATTCAACCTAAAAGTCATGGACACTTCTTTTTCCATAATGTTTCTCGAGAGAGTTTATTTTTTTTAAGGCATTAAAACAGAACTGTGTATTTCAAACAACTTTTTTGCTGGTTATAAATAAATGTTCATTGTAAAAAATACACAATCATGCAAAGATATAGAAAAGAAAGAAAAGGGCGTCCATCTTTCAAACTCTCAGAGGCAACAACTATTAGCTAGACTTAGTAATACACCACATATTAGAATTTTACCAAAATGGGTGAAACATACAACTAATTTATAATGTTTTGTGCTTTTTATTCCCAGCTGTCTAGTAAGCATAGATCTGGAGCCTTATTATGTTGGCTGCACAGACATAATACTAACCACTACCATGTGCTTTCCATGAAGGGAAGTAAAGTTTGATCAGTTAAGTATTTATTAAAGTTTAAAGTACATTATTTACAAGTAAGAAAAGTCTTTAGGGTTCTTGGAAAAGAAATAAGAAGACTTTGTGTGTCACCCTCTGTAGTCTAACCACTTCATTCAAATGACTCGGCCAAGGTCAGATTGAGTTGTCTAAAGCCATGATGCAGGACTCTTGCTCCCAGTCTCCCGTTAGCGATCAAATAGTTGAGAAACCCAAGTCTCCTGTGTGATATTTAGCAAAGATTTCCTTTGTCCTATGCGGTTTGCAAATATAAACTCACTTTAGCACTCATACATAAGGGAGACGACAAGGGTCTCCTCATTTCAAACATGGAGAATTAAGACACATACACATACTGAAACTCTGGGTACATGGTCCATGTTCCACAGTTCATAAGCGGCAGGGCAGGGGTTTGAACCCAGAGAGTCAGAATCTGGACATGACACTTAGCTACTCAACCATGACACCTCTCTGGGTCTCATGAAGAGACTTGAAGGTTGACCCCAGTAGTAAACAAAGCCAGCAGCAGCACAAACAAATCAAATCTCCATTAGCCCCAATAAAATACATGCACATGTCTAACTAAACAACATTCTGGAAAAGGCAAAACTAGGTAAAATAACTAACTAGGGGCTAGGGCAGGAGAAAGATGAATAGGCAGAGCACAGAATTTTTTTTTTTCAGGACTGTATGATACTAAAATGGTAGACAGATGTCCAAACCTACAGAACATTCAACACCAGGGGTAAATGAACCCTCATGTCAATTATGGACTCTGAGTTACAAAGGGTGTCAATGTAGGTCTAGCAACTGTTTAACAAAGATACCACTCTGATGGGAGATGCTGATAATGGAAAGGTTGGGAACTTTCAGGGCAGGGGGTATATGGAATGCTGCACCTTCTGTTCGTATTTGCTATGAACCTAAAACTGCTATAAAAATACGCTGATTAGAAAAACCAAAATGCACACAAACAATTCATTCAACTCCCCACACTCCACTCCTTTTCACAGCTATGAGCGCATCTCACCCTGTTAATCGAAGGATATTAAGTCTGCTTTGCGTTAATAGGAAATACCAGACAAATGTCTTCCAAGTTCTGGTGGATACATTATTTAAATTTTTTTTTCAGTGCCTATAGGACAACTGGGGATAATAGCAGTACTTACTTCATACAGTTACTGTGAAGATTCAATAAGAAATATATCTCAAGAACTGATAAGAATAACTGACCCAGAATACTTGTTATTTCTTACTACTATGACAATGATTATTAATAAAACGCTTGAAAAAACTGAACTTGTTGTATGGTGATGTCACACATACATAGGGCAGACATGATATATTGAGAGCAATATTACTCTAGGAGGGTAAATACATGTTACCCTAAATACCCCTCTTGAGGCAATGGTTAAATACATGAATAAAAATCACAGAATCGTTAATGCTCTTCCAACTCCTTATATGTAATTCTGTGATTCTAATATACTAGTGGAGAGTGAGGATTGGTATTTTCGGAGAATATAAACTGTTCTTTTCTACAGTCACGAGATTATTAGTTGGATTTACAAAGCTGACTCTAAGGCAAAAGCATGTGTGTCCATACACATGTTAGGTCCTTTCTTAAATGATCAGCATTATAAATATTATTATCTTTCAGATCCCAAGGCATTCTGAGGGTGATCAAGGACAGTCGTGAGTGATGGAAATTTTATCAGATCTTACAGTACTGTCAGTTTATCATCCTATTGGTCTAATTTTAATATTTGGGGGCTAAAATATTACTTGTATGTGAAATAACAGAAACCAAGATTTTTCTTTGCACCTATACCTTAGCATAAGAGTTATTATTACACAAATATGTTTTTGTATTGCTTAAGTACTATGACAATGGTCTAAAAGATTTTTTTAGCGTTAACACTATTTTAAACAAATCAGTGAACTTGAATCACTTCTTTCAGCCAGGAGAAGCTGACAAGCCTGGAAGTCAGGAAACCTGGAATGAGAGATTTGGCTGGTATTCTGAAACTATTTCCCCTCTCCCCTCTCCCACTTTCATGAGTGGGGTCTACTTCTTTGTCCCATTGGAGTTATGTATGAACAACGGAATGTCAGTGGTATTGACACAGCTTGAAATGTGCCTTGGAATTGGACTTGACCTCTTGTGTTATGTTTCCTTGTCACAAGAAGAACATTATTTTGTTACTGCCATTCCAAGAAGGATGAGAGATTTATGGAGAGATGTGAACTCAACCCTCAGCTTGGCAGCAAGTCTTGGCAAACAAGATTAGCTGTAATCCAGATCACCCAGAGGCCCAAGCAATTAGCAAATCCTTATCAGTGTGGGGCACTGGTTTGAGGTGGTTTGCTCTGAGCACTATGGTAATGGAATTGACTAATACTTTAGTTCTGACCCAGTGCTTTCTACTTTGTACCATGAGGGAGAACTTCCCTTACCCAGTTTCAGGTCTACCTGCTTTCTTGTTCTGACTTTATGAGATAACACATGAAATAATTTGGCTAACAGTAAAAAACTGTCCAATGAAAACTGCATCGCCAGCCAATCAACACTTAAAATGTTTGCATTGTTTTGTTCCTAAGAATTTTTTTCAAAGATTTATGTATTTACGCATACAAGGTGTGTGTGTGTGAGGGGTGGTGGTGAGAGGATTCACCAGAATGAGGAGCCGAACAGGTGGACTGACTGAAATACACAGCTGAGGGGAGAGGCGGGCGAGAGACTTTATTTTTTAAAGAAAGAGGCCTGCTGTGCCATGTGGGAAGCTCCCTGGCCAGGGACTGAACTCATGCTGCAGTGGCTGACGGCAGCTTCATAGTGCTGACACTTAACCCCTTGTGCCACCAGGGAAGCCCTGTTCTGAAGAATTTTTTACAGAGATTTTCAGATTACTAAACTCCAAGTTGTTATCTGTGCTTCTAATGTCCCAGGAGAGGAGGACAGAAATCTTTTCATCCTTAGCTCAACCACATAGTCATGAGTCTCTTGTAGCGGAATCACTGCTCAAGACAGTCAATCGTGCAAGGGTTTGGCAGCGGAGAGTCCTACTCCATCCTGGGGATGGTTTGCTACTCAAGTTACTGTGGTCAAGACACAGTGACAGTGATCATTTTCTTGTCTCAGATCTAAACTTTCAACCTCCTTGTTCCCCTTGCTAAGATCTTGATTTTTAAAGTCTTTGGAAAGGTGTCTAAAGTTCAGGATCAGGAGACCCAGAGGACTTTTTGCAATGCATAGATTTCTAGTTACACATTTGTGAGCATTTATTGGGAGCAGGATAAATAAAAAATACCAAATAACAAATTAAAGGGAGCACAACATGCATAGGGCTGGTTTATGGGAATGCCTGTGGTATGTGACAACTCAATCCAGTGATCTCTTTTAAAGGAGATAGTTCCTTAAGTATATTGAGAATCATAACATGTCTTCATTTAATATGATCTCTACTTTTTAGGCTAAATTTCCATTCTTTCTTAAGAATGATTTTCCTGAATCACACAAATTGGACTGCTTACTGGATTTTAATCTTTTGGTGGTGCCAGCGGTTTCTGAAGACTTTATTTTCTAAAGTCTTTATCGATGTCAACTTTGGTGAGATGAAGTGTGGATAACTCCCAAACTGAATTTTATAACATTTCAGGGAATAGGAGTAGTGAAACTAGTTTGTTTAGGAGTTTTCTGTGGGCGGTAAGGCTACAATAAAGGAACTTCATTTCCCCTTGAAGATGTAACTTTATTATATTTTTTCTAAAATTTTCTAGATAATGCCAGTATCCATCATTATCAATCCCTCTAGTTAAAATAAATGGGAAAATTTTCAAGTCAATATCGAGAAAGTCAGTAGAGAGATTTGCACTGAAGTGGGTTTCTACAATTCATAAAGGTATTTCCCATGATAGGTCTGCCTATTGGGAGGAACTGTTATTTTTTCATTTTTGAGCAATTATCAAGATTTTTTTTGGCCATTTCTTACTTCATATTTGGCCATGTCTATGACTTTTATCAAATGCTTGGTGACCTGTAGATCTACGGAGCAAACACTGTCTCCCATTACTATGGCACCACTGCTAACTGATGTGAGAATAATTTTTCCCTGAGCCAGGACTTGACATCATAGACTTCTTTTTAGCCCTGAGCTATAGGAAGAAATTAGCAATCAAGAGGAGATCACACTTGAGATGAAGCCTCTTTTTAGCTCTGCAATAGGTCCGTGACTTTTTGTAACCATAGAGCCTTTTGAAAAAATTAAACATCAATTTCCTTCCCTGCTCAAAAACCCTCCAGTGATTCCTCTCACATCTCAAATAAAATCCTACCTCCTCATTTAAGACAGAAAGGACTCAACCACTGGATGGCCTCCTCCTGTTCTCTCTGTGGTCACTCTTCTCCAGCCACACTAACTTGTAATTTGCCTACATCTTCCTCCCCTCTTATATGTAAGCTCCATCAGGAAAGGAGATGTTCTGCTGGATTCATGACAGGATCTTCAGCGTCTGCCATGCTGCCTGGGACCTAGTAAGCACTCTCAGTAAGAATCTGAGCTCGTGAGTGCATCTGAAACATGGACATACTGACTGAAACATGGCGTGTCAACGTCAGCATTCTCTCTCCAGGTCAGGAGCCCTGTGAGCGATCAGTAACACTGTGGCAGAGTATAAACATGAAAGTAGATTCTCTCATTTAAACTCTATGAGCTGGACAGAACCTTCAGGAAGAGTAAGGAAGATGCTCTCTGCAGGTCACATTGTTGGGAGAAAGGACGTCCTGAACAAACTTCACAAACAGGTTTTAAGGACCCTGCCCCCACCCCAGACCAAAGAGATCCAAGGCACCAAGGACTACAAATCCCATAATTTCATCACCACCAAAGGGAGGATTGCTGGGGACTAAGGGTTGGAGTGAAGCAGGCAGGTTTGGTATAAAACCAGACATGTGGGCCTTGGGGATCCTTAAGTTTTTGCCAGCTTTCAGGGTGCTACTGGGGTTCCAGCTCAGCAGAACTGGTAGGACATATTCATCAATTTCTCTCTCTCTTTCTCCCTGAGTTATTCATTTCTTCATTTCCCCTTTTTGTAAATAAATCCTTTATTACCCCTTTTTGTGTATACCTGCAGTTGAGTCTCATTATAAGTCCCTTTTAAGCACGCGGGTGAGGACCCCCAGTCAGCCCAACCCATTTCACATTGGGGTTGCCCTGTAGCAACATCAAACATCATGACAAGAAGAGATGCTTCTCTCAATCTTCCTGCATGGAATATTCTACTCCATCTTCTGCTGCTTTCATGGCTTTCCCATCACTTCCCATAGCATTCTTGAGTGTGAACAGAGGGCAAGGGTTCAAGCTTCCTCAACTGTGCAGATATGTACTAGAAACGTGTTGGATACTGGACATCCACACAGGGTATTTTTTAAAAATTTATTTTATTTTATTAAAAAATATTTTTTTATTATTATTTCTATCTTTTACGTTTTGTATTCCCCTTGGGTAACCCACCACCAATTCACCCGTGCTCCATCTGTGGCCCTTTGTGTCCCTTTCTACTCCATTTTGTGCCCTTATTCCCCCCCCACCCCAGCTGAGTGTCTCTCTCCTATTTGGTTTCCCTATAGTCCACACAGGGCATTTTGAAATTTATAATTTATAGGACAGGCTTAAAAAGATGCTTGCACTTAGCAGGTGGAGGGGGGTTCTGGTATCTGTAAAATCAATCTTGTTCAAGATGCCTGAGGCAGGGCTGAGAAGAGCATGACAATTCTCCAGCCTGGGTCTATGGCTACAGTTGGGAGGCTGAGGAAGAGGCGCGGATGTCAGTGAGATAACAGGCTGGGGGTAAAGAGACCTGCCTTTGAGTTTCGGCTTACAACACACTAGAGATGTGGCCCTAGGCAGGTCCCACCATCTGGCTGAGGCTCAGTTCCCCATTTCCTTGTCTGTAAGATGGGCTAAAATATTAGGACAATAATTCAGAGTTCTTCTAGATACCAAATGAGATAATGTATTAAAATTCTACATAAATAACCTACAAGAAAAAATATAAGATGTTATCACTAGGGTATTCCATTTCCTAAATAATATACACTCTCCCGTTAGAATTAGGAAGTCTGTATCTATTTAGTTTTGAGGCCCAGTCAGGCCTGTGGATAGGCAGGACTTGTGAAATTGTTTATTTCCTTATAAAGGCTTTGTAGAAGAGTTCGGGTGTAAATGTTGCCTTCAAGGGCAATGAGTCTGTGGGTTTAGCTTTGGGCAAAGAATGCTTAAAATACTACCAATCCACCACTTGCCTCCAAAGCAAATTCTTCTGTATTTATCATGCTTCCTTTATTGTGAGAAATTCCATCTTTACACTCTCCTTAATCAAATGACCTCTCATACTGAATTACTTTCTCTTAGGAACAGTATTGTTAGAAACGCTCTGTTCTCTGTCTTGATTTGGGGAAAAAATAATTAATTTCTTCTAAATTTCATTAGTTATTGCTTCCTGTCTAGCAGCGATTTTTTTCTCCCTGAATTTTATAGTGCCTTCCATTTTGAACTTCTTAATAATAATTTGTTATTAAGTAGCCGTTGAATGTCTCTTTTTTTAGACGCATTTAAGAGTCAAATGAAAACGTTACACATGCAAGCTACATTTAATTTTAGAGCCAAACCATGTTATACAAAATGATATTTGTAGTTCTGAGTATTTTACTAAGTACAGAGATAGGATTCTGGCTATTTTTCCAATAATATTCTTTATAGGGTAACTATCGATAAAATGTGCTTTAGAATAACAATGAAAAGTTGGGACAATCCACATGCAGGAGCATGATCTTACCACATAATGCCAGAAAAGCAATGAGCCGAAACCCAGGGGGGCCCTCGGATCTACTTCCCGCTCAAATGGTTGGAAACATCTCTGACCTTTGATTCCTACACTTAAAAAGGAGAAGCAAAACTAGATGCCCTCTGGGCTTTTTCCGGTTCTAATGTTCAATTTGTTAAAGTAGTTATGGCACAAACAAACTTCACTCAAACTCTCAACTCAAGCAGCCAGGGTTTTCCTTGAGAGCAGGACATTTCAAAGACTTCTCAGAATTCTCGATTACTTACCTTGATTCTACCAATCTGGAGGGCCTCAAATGTCTACTTGTGCTCTGCCCTGATCTGGGGTTACCACTCTTTGGAGGTAGAGTAAGGAAGTGCAGAGTAGGGATGGGTCCTAATTCTCCACAAATGGACCCTACACTGTTATTTTCCTCCCTTGGGGATATGTATCTTCCTCTCCTGGAGTGTGAGGGCCAGGAGTCAGACTAGAGCTTCTGCGGATGGTCTGGTTACAGAAACTGTTCTTTCTACACGTCTTTCTTTTGTATCCATATTGCATGGAAGGATTTGCAGATTTGCTTTCTTTGCCTCAGTGAATGATTTTGTCTCCCCTTGACTTCTTGAAGTCAATTCAGGAAGCACTTTCACATTGACAAATATCCGCAAGCCCAAAGCTTTGGTGGAAGAACTTTCTAGCTTGTTAGCACCCATGTCTCATGCCATCTAAGTATATTATTCTTCTGGAACCCCATTATCTTCTTTGTATTATTTATCTGTACTGGTGCTTGTATACAATATTAATAACTTAAACATATCCCAATTTATATATGCCCATCGGGAGAGTCACATAAATACCTGTGTTATATATTCAATAAAATTCAGGGCAACGAATAATTATCGAAAACCAAACATGTACTATACACAGTCTTTGATCTCATCAAGTCCCCAATTTGTTAACTTCATTTGCACTGTATCTTAGTTCTTTCCAGAACATATTTATGATGAAGATAAATTTACCACATACCAAAATAAACAAATGCCTCCATATTTTCTAGTGCAAAAATGTGGCAGAGTGAATGGCTGTCTTGTTTCTTTCTACATTCAACTTTATTCACTTAAAATCTTTTCATGCTGTTTTCTTTCCATAGCACTAAAATGGGGGAGTTAAAACTCCTATAAGAGACAGTATTTGGAACATTTATAAAGAGCTGTGTTCTCAGAGTCCATTAAGACTAAGTGGAGTAGTTAGAAAATGCTTCTTGCTTGGTTAAAAAAAAAAGGGAAAAAAACATCTTCTTTAAACTGCTAAGTCTCTATAGTTTTATCGAACATGGAAGTTATTTTAAAATTTCAGTAAAGTACAAAGAATCCTTGGAGAGCCAAAGAAGACAAAAGAATTCTCAGCACACTGTGCAGTTTCAGAAGAAAAATATTAAGAGTAAAAATAGTTTCCCAGCTCAGTCACTCTTTGGGGTTGATAATTTATTCCTGATGGTCCCCCAAAAGAGAGGAAGAAGAGAAAAATAACACACTTGGCTTTGTAACAGAAATTATTTATAGCCATTTTCCCTCACAAAACAACAGACTATTAGATCTTCCATAAAATCCCTTTTGGTAAATTTATGATGGGTCTGCATTTTATAATCCATGTTTTGTATCCAAGAAAAGGAAAAATGCAGCCAACAACAGAATCATTCTATAATAATTTACTCCAGTGATTTTTATTAAATTTCCAATGTCAAACCTTTCATCCCTCCTATCAGAATTAAATAGACCATGGCTGAGATTATTGTTGTAAAGCTAAATTATTAAAACTAAACATTTCATGACTGCCACCTACTGGTGAAAAAAATGTGACAACTTACTTTAAAAGTTCTGCATTTTCTGTCAGATTTTCCAGTTTAGGGTTTACATATTATAATTTAAAAAGACTGAATGCTTTACAATAGGTCATTAAGAACATGTTACATGTTTAAAAGCAAATTAATTGACCATATATTACTAGATTTTTAAAAAATCCAAACGTGATGCTTTTCTTGTTACTATTTTATATCGTCCCTAGTAATATTACAAGAAGTCACACAGATGGAGTGTTGTAAAACAATTAAAATATTGTTTTTATAGACTGTGATTAAGTTAATAGTTACTACAAGACTGGCTGGTCAAATCAAGCCTAGTATATATGATGAAAATCTTTCGAGGGACGTCATCAACTCTATCTTTAGAGACAAACTGTGAACCAAGAAGACCAAATCACTATAGGCAAAATATAAATGGCAAAAGTAACCAGAATTTATCAATGAAATATATTGCCTTGAGGAGGGGAGCATTTATATATTCACCCTTCACACAGAGGAAGCACTTAGTCATTTGTAATTAATGAAACATACCTGGCTTAAAATGTGGTAAAGAATGAACTCCAGGCCACGTATCTTCGTTTGGTGTTCCAAGAACCTAGTGAAAAGCAGGAAATTATGGAAAGAGACTTAATATTTCTGAAGCACTCAAAATTCTCCAATGTAGAAAAGAGAACACAGCATATGATGAAACTCTGGATTTTTCCTCCATTATCATGTGCCAGGGATTTTATTTCAGTAAAAACAAAGCAGGCTAAAGAGCCACCCGAAATGAATGTCTAGCCAATGCAGCTGACTGTGGTAAGACGTGTTAATTCTGCTGCATTTTATCAACTCCATACTTAATACGTAGCCTTAAGACTCAGTAGATTAGCTGTCATCTTCATGAAACTGAAGAAAGTTTGGATGTGTCCCTTACGATTTCATGAACTTTGGCCCTTCACTCCAGCATCAGATCTCTTGGCATTTAACAATTCTAAGAACTCTGTCATTTCTTCCCCAAACCCTCTGTCTGACCATGAGAATGTTTCAAAGGACAGATAGCTTGGGAGACTCAATTCTCTACTGGCCATAGTGCTCATTATTCCTAACAACTTTAATTTTATGGTTTATAGTTTCCTCTTCCCAAAATACGGTTCTTCCTACATGTCTTCCTTTTTTATCCATATCGCACCATCTTTCCCCACCTACTTTTCTCTCACCACAATATTTTATCTGGTTAAAGAAATGAAAGGGAATTCTAGCCCACAGATAACTGTGCACACGCCATTGTAATATCCAGCCCCACCGTCTACTCTCCACTATTGAAGTCACATGCCTAACAGAGCTGAAGGATTAAAAGTCCAGACCCTGAAAGCAGGGTCTTGCTCCTCTACCTGCTATTCCTGTGGCCTTGGGCAAGAAGTAACCTCATGGATCTTCAATTTTCTTATTTGTAAACTGGGGTGACAACAGCACCTACTTCATTTGCAGCAAAAACACCACCAGGCACCCAGTAAGCACTATGTAAGTATTAGATATTATGCAAAGCACTCACAGAAAACAGGGTCAGATCAGGGAGGCACTGCCCTTTAGGTGAGAAATCAAACTAGGACCAACATGGATAAATAGGTAAAAAGGGTAAAGGCTGGAAGGTGGCAAAGACGGTGGAATGACAGATCACATACAAAGAAATGAAGCACTTCACCGTATCGCTGAGGATGAGCAGGTACTACCAGGCAACAAGGATATATAGAGCTCTGATTATATTTCCATCTAGTTACATGGGATGTCACAGGACTGTGCTCATCCACTGAGTGCTTCACCCACCCTCCATGCCCTGATGGATCAAGGTTACATACACTTATTAAGCACTTCGTGGAATGTAACTGGACACTGAATCTAGACTCAAGGGATCAATTATACAATTATTCTATTAAATTGTAACTGGTGGGGCCTCCCTGGTAGTGCAGGGCTTAAAGTTTCAGCTAGCAAGCTATCACCAGCCACTGCAGCCTGAGTTCGATCCCCAGCCAGGGAGCTAACCCACATGGCACAGCAGACCTCTCCTGTCTCGCCCACTGCTCCCCTCAGCAGTGTATTTCAGTAGATTCACCTGTTCTGCTCCCCACTCTGTCTCTGGTGAATCCTCTCACCTCTAGCACTTCTGGCCTACACCCCAGTTCTTGTATGCATAAATAAATAAATTATAGCTGGCTATTTTGCAAGCACTGGTTACCACTACCATTAATAGGAAAATCTACACAAACAAGGCCACACTATTGACAGGATGTGAGGGAGGGGGAAGAAAACAGGCAAGGGAGCCAGAAGAGGTGCATGCTGGGAAAAAAGACAGTCATGTCTCTGACATGAAAAATTGTGATAACAGTGTCTCTGCAAAAGGCAGTTTCCTTTTACTTTTCACTAATTGCAACCATTTTTTTTTTTTTTCCAAGACAGAAAGACAAGCAGGTGTGGGCAGTGAACGCAGCTCACCTGGGTGGGGAAAGATCCACACTTAGCTTACACTGAATTCTGCATGAAGGACAAAGGAGTCCAACAGTATGAAACTCCAGCAATGACAGGAGGAATTTTCAGCTCAAAAATCACAACCTGATCACAACTAAATCATCACATGTGAAATACACCCTCTGAAGGTTTTAAGAAAAGTCCAGAATTGGAGCCTCCTTCTCTCCTAATAAAAGCCCATTGCTACCCTGACTGTTCCTGTTTCTACAACGTTTGTGTTAGCAAACACTCTCACAGGTATTCTCTTCATCCATATCCAGTGTCCTATTTCAGAGTGACTGTCGAAAGTATGGGTTTCTCATAAAAATTATGGGCAAAGAGAAAACACATAAGACTTTAAGTTTCTACAGTAGTGACTGATGAGAAGCCAGACCTCAAATTCTTCTCCCGCTTACCACTCTTGGGCCATCTGCATAGGAAATACAAAGTGGGTAGAAAGTGGGCAAAGGAAAAGAAGATTTCAAAAAATCTATTTTGGTTTCCACAAGTCTTTTTGGAATAACAATTCAGGTTAAATATCAAGATGACAGACTACTTGGCACTAGGAAAGTGGGTGTGCGCCATCTCTGAGGTCGGATTTTCATTTATATTAATTCACTAAGAATTCCATTACCAAGACACTTTTAAAACACTAAACACTTTTACCAACACACTTTTCAACATTAGAAGGAAAAAGAGGGATTCTCTAAAAGTCAAAGGTAACTTTTTGCAAATAAAACAGTGTGGAAGAAAACTCCATCAGATGTGCCATCAGTATTCAAAATGGAATCCCCACATCTGTCAATAAGCAGGCTTTGAACATCTGAGGCCACCTTCAGGCTTAAAACAACGTGGTCTGAGATACGAAAATGTCTTCTACAGATTTGTTTAAGCAGCTTCACCTTAAACCTGTGCACAGGGCTGGTAATTTCACCTGTTCCTTTATCGTTTCATCTCTTCATTGTGCTAACATTGTGTTCACTAGAGAAAATGGAAAGATGAAACTAGTATTCTACCAGGAGGTGCACCCACCCTGGTGAGGGAGAGGAAGGGGAGCAGTGAAGATCTGTCTTCAACCTAACAAGAGTTCTCACAGAGATGTGAGAGAGGTTGGGGAGGCATCAAAGAGTGGTGTGCTTGCGTCTACCTGGGGAGGGGAGAGGACAATTGGTTGGGAGAAAAACTCTGATTTATGGTTAGGTTGGTGGGGAAGTGGTTTGGAATGACAGACTATTCTGGTCATAAGGAAAGGCTATGTCAAAATACTTTCAACTCTCCAAACTCTTATGCAGCTCAGTCCCCATGCTCACTCATATTAGTTTCCCCTTTGGGAATGTCCTGATCCTGATTTGGCCAGGTTAATGCCTATTTTTAGCTCCAGCTCACACATCACCTTTTCCTAAAAGAGGTTCTGGATTCTCGGGCCCAAGTTCCAAACTGTGATCTCTGGGATCTCCAAGGGCTCTGTGCAGAGTTCTCTAAAAGGACTATGCATTGCCTCCTAACTGTCAGGTTACTTTCCTGTTTCCCCACTGGACTATGGGCCTTAGTGGAGACCATGGTGTTCCCCTTTGGATCTTGTGCTTATTATGTGTCTGGCACTAAGTGTGCACTTGGTAGATGTTGACTGGCTGAGAAGTATGTGACTAGATTTTAGACTGCATTGTGGAATGGGATGCTAGAGGTAGATGCTGAATCCATGGAGAATGCATTTTATCCGGTCCAGCTTTCTCACAGTCCATCACCCATGGAGGGTTGTGGATTTCATATACGGCATTGCTATGAGCAGCTTTCAAAGATGAGATACATGATAAAAACACATATTGTTTTAGGAAACTTTTGTTCAAATAAATCTGTGTGTTATATGTGCATAATGAGTAATGATGTACAATGTTTTTCTTACTGTTCAAGAGCCATTTTATAGAAACAAGAAGTTATCAGCTGAAATCAAGAAAACACACAATAGAGCAAGTTTGGAGGCAAGGAGTTTAGTTTTGGCCCTATTCCTAGTCAAAGGTGGGAATGCTGTAGGTCAGGATGGAAGATGTGTAAAGGGGAGATGTGGACCTTGGGAGATGAACTCAACATAGAGAAAAACATTTGGTACTCTAGCATTTATATGGTAGTAAAAAGCAAATGCCAAAATTTGAACTACAAAATGGCCTTATTTCCCTGTCTATATTCACACATACACAGTTCTCAGGTTTCTCAGTGATTTCCTAGACTATTTAGCATTTGGGAGGAAAAACAAGATGATCTCACTTTATCAGTGGAGATTTACAGTCTGGCTCTGATGAACTATGATTTAATGACTTCAAACTTACTCTTTGGGTTGACCTCTGCACAGACAGGTCTGGCATAAATGCCACCCATCATCTCAACTTCAGTGATGGGCAGAGGAAGAAGCTGAGAAAACAGCCTCTGCTGAAACATCTACTTTAGGAACAATAGGGAAAAGGCAAATTCTAAACTTTCAGAGCTAGGAATTCAAAACCTAATATTTATCAGATATATCTACTTATCCTACCAAATCATTAATGGTTCCGTTAATTCTTAAATTTCTAGTCTTTGCTTTTGGATATGCCCTGGGGCTGTTAAATAGCAGTTCATGGGCTTTCCCTGAAGAAAACCAATTGTTTAAGCAGAACAAGGACTACTAATATCTTCCTGAGTCAAGAGTAAGGGAAATCTCTAAGACAGACACTGGCACAGAGGAATGCTGACTGATCCGATGCAGATAAAACTGGCTCACAGCAATAACATGCTAATGAAGTGCCATGGAACGTTCTGGATTCCCACTTTAGGATTTTCAGTTTTATGAGCTAGACACTCTTGAGGGCTGTTGCTGATTCAAAACTGACTTAGTTAAGAACTCTGAGGGGATGGACAACGATTTACTGGCTTTTATGATTTTTAAACTGAAATACATGTATATACAACAACAGCTTTGAAATGATGATTATTTTGTGGCTGTGCTATTTAGGTTCTGGCAGATTTTTTTTTCTGGCTCCTTGGTGAGAAGTCCTAATGAAACTTGTGAAGAGATTCGGCAGATTTGGCTTGGATATTACACGTAGCACTCTAGAACAGATGGTATGCAGCTCACAGATGAGACAGAGAGAAAGCAGCACTTCCTAACTCTTATCTTGCTTTGTGCTCTCCATATAGAAAGACAATCACCAAGTGGAAATGTGGAAGAGACATAGTCCAGATATAGTCCTGAAGCTTGAGCTGCCCATAAAGAGCACAAGGAATGTGTGAAGGACAGAGCACATGTTGATGAGAAGGGATGGCTCTGGGGTCCAACGGCCTCATGAATGGTGGAAAGAAGGAAATTTTAAGAGGTGGGCACAATGGTTTAATACAAGGCAGATGTTGAAAGATGGGATCTGTGGAAGGGGAAGAGAAAATATGCAAGTGTGTAGAAAATCAAAGGTGACTGAGCACAGAAGGAAATGATCCAAGGGAACAAATGTCTGCATGGAAATCTTCAGAAATGCAGATTGTGTGTTTGAACCAAATCTTCATTTTCTCTCTCTAGACAGAGAACTTCTTGATTAGGCATGACATCTTTAAAAGAAATGAGTGGTGGGCGGGCCTCCCTGGTGTTGCAATGGGTTAAGTCTCAGCACTATGAAGCTATTGGCAGCCACTGGAGCATGAGTTCGATCCCCGGCCAGGGAGCTGACCCACATGGCACAGCAGACTTCTCCTGCCTCACCCACTGCTCCCCTCAGCAGTGTATTTCAGTCAATCTGCCTGTTCTGCTCCCCCCTCTGTCTCTGATGAATCCTCTCACCCCTCCCCACACCTCTGGTCTACACCCCAGCTCTTGTACACATAAATAAATAAATCTTAGAAATAAAGAAAGAAACAAGTGGTGGTAGTGGTCACTGGGAAGGGAAAGGGTGGCTGGGAGTCAGGGATGGAGGGAGACCTAACTCTTCACTAACTTTTCCTTTCTAATTCTGTACCATATACATGTTACCTATTCATATGTTAACTCTGTTTTCATGCATGTAATAGATAAGTTACTGAGTGCTGACGACATGGCCAGTCCTTTCCTAGGTGCGGAAGATGCACAGGTAGGCGTCTGCTTATCTGGAGAGAGACCAGCACGCAGAGCAGAAGTCCCAACAGGATGGCTGCTCCAGTAGGAGTCTGACAAGCACCTTGGGAGCTGAGGAAGAGACTGAGGGATGGTGTAAAGCAAAAGCATCATTAAAACAGATTTCCAAAATGCTTAGGGGTTCAGAGCAGATGAACAGGAGGACATCAGGCAGAGCGAGAACATGGACACAGGCAGTGTGTGTGTGTGTGTGTGTGTGTGTGTGTGTGTGTGTGTGTGTGTGTATGTATGTGTGTGCACGCGCGCATTCCTCTGGAAACATCCTCTGGGAACTGCATGTGAGTTGTAGCAACTCATATTTTGTAACTCACATTTTAACACTTGCTTTTTTTTTTTTTTTTACCACCATATATATGCTAGAGAGTTCTGCTTATGTCAGTCAGAAGTTCATCTCTCAGGATCTAGATATGTATTTCCAGATGTTCTAAGCAGAGTGGAGAGGAGGGGAAGGACCTGGAGGACACAGGGGGAGGCAGAAGCTATGTCCACAGGACATGTCCTGCAAACAGACGACATGAGTGCAGTTGCTCAAGGCATTCAGAGGGGTACCCTGACGCCAGATTTGTGCTGTATGATGCTCCTGGAGGCAGTTTTGACAGAGGAGAGGCTCTGAGGCCAGATCCTCAGCTGGTGTATGTGAGAACCACCAGGGACCTTCGAAAGCAGGAGTGCTCAGTCCTCACATGATGGTACCCCTTTACACACACACACACGTGTATATAATTTTATGTATTTTGCATATTGTTTTATATTTATAGATTAGATCTACTTATATATATATGCTTTATAAATTTAATTTTGTTTTACATATTTATTTTGCTTTACATATCTATATATCTATTTAATACATTTTATATTTATATGTATGTTAATATTCTGTCTTGTTCAGAAGAGCTAAGATAATAAAAGGTTCCTACACATAATTGTAAACCAAAAAAAAAAAAAAACAAAAAAACAAAAAAACCAACCAACCAACATTGTCTAAGGACAAATTCAATAGGAAAAAATCCAAAAAGGACAAGAAAAGGGTAAAATGAGATATTTAGATGCTTGCAGTGGCCATGACACACAGGTTTTAGAAAAATTACCTTATAGAAGAACAGATGAAACCAAACCAAAACAAACCCCTGAAATATTACAGCAGAACTGAGGCTACCAGAGGGAGAAGGTGGGAAGTGGTGAGGGACAAAGGGGTAGGATGGGGGTGTAGTCCAGAGAGGGTCCAATCGACTGGTAGAGTTACCTGGAGTTTTGGTGGAGGATGTGATGTGATAACATACATTTGTGGAGGTGCAAACCTAACCCCCTAAAACACATGGAGTGTTGTAAACATTACTTCAGTAAAAGTAAACTTAATTAAAAAAAAACAACAACTAACAGTATTTTAACAGTATTTGCTCTGGGATGAAGGGAGACTAGGTATATATAGTATAGAAGTGAGATTTTTTTTTAATGTACTTTGAAACATTTTAAATTTTAAAAATATAATTCAAAATTTCAAAGTGCAGATGTATTTTAAACTAAGAAATGGGGGGGGGGGAGGCTAGCTGCTTTAAAATCCCGTGATTCTGTGTTGTGTTTGACCCAGCACAGACCCATTAAGGGAGGTTCCCGAGAGTAAGGCGCTTTACCTGGAAACAACCAGCAGGGGGAGCCACGAGACTGAGGAAGTAAAAAGTTGCCATATTTCAGAAAAGTTGTTTGCCTATTTAATCAGCAGCTCAACTGACGGCGCTGGATTAAATAATATCTTCCCAAAATAACTTGTAAAGTTTTCAAATGTTTACATGTAAATAAACCCAGATATGTAAAGGGAAGCTCGGGAGTTTTACTACTTAAAATGAGTTCAGTTCACCTGCTAGAAGACAAAGGCGCTTAGCGTAGCGGAGCTTGGATGCATAAGGGAATCATCCTAAAAATATTGAAAAATAAAGTTGAAAAACACACTAGTGAGTGGGACTCTGCCCAAATTACGATTTAACTAGCCCGAGGTGCAGCACAGGTATGTGGACTTTTGTGAATCTCCCTGGTGATTGCAGAGTCAGCAAGGGTTGGGGCCGATGAGAGGCTCAATTTCACCAGGTAACCTTTCAAGGGCGGCACGAGCTAGTTAAACAGTTTATGAATTTTTCTTTTAAGTCTTTTGCCTGGATCCAGAAGACCACAAAAGACTATGAATGAACAAAACAAGCAGTTGTCTATTACAGAAATTACAGGCTAACTAAAAAAAAAATAAGTTTGAAACTACTCCAGACAATGCTCTTAACTGGAAAATTCAGCAGTGAAAGATGATTCAATCTGTGTTTTCCTTCAACTAAATTTTCCTTCTTTCCCCTCTCTCTTGTCTCCCACTGTTTTTATTCTGTCTCCAGGACCCAGATACCCTTATCGATTTCACTCTCAAAGGCTTTTTTTTTTTAATTTTGAAATATATATATTTTATTGTCATTTATATCTTTTAAATTTTGTATTCCCCTTAGGTAACCCACCACCAAATTCACCTGTGATCCATCTCCGTGTTCCCTTGTGTCCTTTTTTACTCCATTTTGTGCCCTTACCCTCCCCCTCCCCTCAGTGTCTATTTGGTTTCCCTATAGTCCTGTTATAAGTGAAACCATTCGATATTTTTCTCTTTCTTTCTGGCTTATTTCGCTGAGTATGATCCCCTCTAATTCCATCCATGTCGCTGCAAATTGCATGTGTTTATCTGAATAGTTATCTGCATATGTTTATCTGAATAATGCTGAACAGTATTCCATTGTGTATATGTACTATATCTTCTTGATCCAATCATCTATTTTTGGACATCTGGGTTGCTTCCATACCTTTGCTATTGTAAACAGTGCCTCAATGAAAACACGGGTGCATGCATCCACCCTGAACGCGTACGATCTTGTCTGATCTCAGAAGCTAAGCAGGGTCGGGCCTGGTTAGTACTTGGATGGGAGGAAGGCTTTCTCTCTTCACAAAGCGCTGCTAAGTGACAGGCCTAACTAAGACTGTTAGCCCGGAGCTGCCCGCTCTGGGAGCCACAGCAGAAGAAATGCACTCGCACATCCAGCAGCCCCAGGGCAGAGGCTGCAGAGGCTGCAGAGGCTGGAGGGGGTGATGTTGCCAAGCAAATGCAGCCCAACTAGGTTGACTGCCTGAAGCCATGACACAAAGTGGGGGGAAATGGACCCAAGAAGAGGGACCTAGATGGATGTAGGAGCCCTAGATGCTACAGCTTCGACACTCAAAACGGCGGCCATGAACCAGCAGCTTCAGTATCACCTGCAGAAAGAAGTTCAGGTCCCACTCCCAACCTGAGAACCAGCAGCTATAACTCAACAGGAAGCCCAAGTGACTCAAATGCATACTAAAATTTGAGAAGCGCTGCTTTATAGAATTGTTTCTAACTCGCTTTTTCATCCCCCAAAGCACAAGTGGTAGGCAGGAAGTTATGACTGCAGGTACATCGTCATTCATCCAGAGTACCTTGTAAGATTATTTTCATAAAGCATGTGGGGAGTTATGGCAAGATGGTGAGAGTAAGGATGCCAGGGTAACTGCCTCACATACACAACACAATGATACGCAGATAAAACCACAAGTGTGACGGCAGGATCATCGATTTTGCAAGGAAAAGCTACATGGCACAGAGGATGGGAAAATGGCAAAAGAATTTTCCTGGAAACACTGGTGGGGCAGCGCGACTGCAGGGGGAAGAACAGCCTCTATAAGCAGCTATTTTTATGTTGACTGTGGGGGCTCACTCCCACACCAGGGACTGCATTGGACAGGGGGCACACACAGCCAGCTGCAGAAAAATGGAGGGGCCTCTTTTCAGAGGAGAGGATTGGAGGAGTAAAGTTCCACAGTCTAATGCTGGGAGGGGTGGGGCATACAGACCTGTAAGGACAGACACCAAAGTGCTAGAAATTAGATATCAATCAAGAAATCAGGGTGTGAAATACCCCAAATCTCAGCCACGGGGGGCGGGGGTATCTGAGGCCACAGTCTTCAGGGCTGCCTCAGGAGTGCTAGGCCTGGAGGAGCTGGAGCTCCGCTTGGTGGGGAGACCTGGTTAGAGGAACTCAGTATGAATGAGAACAGGTCCACCTGCTGGGTCTCATCTTTGTGGTTCTTCTCTACAACTGGCTTCTTGGTGTTGAGAAACACCTGCCCCACCCTGCCTGGGGACCCTGGTGTTTGCTAATGCATCAGGCCTAAAGTCTAAGGCATTAGGCCAAGGCAACAAGAACTTGTATCTCAGGGGAAGGACTGGTGTGTGCAAGTCTTGGGGCAGACCCCGTTAGGACTCTGTCCAACTTGAGCCCCATTCCTCTTCCTCCCTTCCTTCCCACCCCAGTGCTAGAGAGGACAGAGAGGGCTGCAAAGGAGGCAATCTTTTGCAGACACATCCACAGACCCTGAGAAACACATGCCTCTCATTCACTGAATGCACTGTTCCCCAATCACTCTGCATGGGTCAGCACCTCTGGGAGAATGGCTTTCATCAAAAGGACTTAACAATAAGTGTTGGCAAGGATGTGGAGAAAGGGGAACCCCTATACACTGTTGATGGGAGTATAAATTGGTGCAGCCATTTTGGAAAGTGGTATGAACCATCAAAAATTTAAAAATAGAACTACCATATAAAATGGAGCAGTCCCACTGCTGAGTATCTCTTCAAGACCGCGGATCTGTTCTATCAACACGTGGCACGATGTCTACCGCAGCATTATTCACAATAGCTAAGGTATGGAAGCAACCTGGCTGCCCACGGTAGGGGCCTGGATAATGAAGGGCAGTAAGTAGCCACAATGGAGTGCTATTCATTTATGAGGACATTGTCACTTCAGCAAAATGGAAGGAACTCAAGGGGATTATGTGAAGTGAAATTAAGTTAGAAAGATACTAGATGACTTTACTTATGTGCAATATAAGAAAATTGAATGGAAGAACAGATAAAACAAAATAAAAATAGTCGCTACTGAAAACCAAACTGAGGTTGCCAAAGGCGAAGAGGGTAAAGGGTCGGAAAAAGCATAGGGAGGGTCTAATGGAAGAAAAGCAAACAAAACATTAAATAGCACTCAGAAAGGAGAGGCTGTGAACAATTTCAAGTTCAGTGGTGTGGGCGCTTCCCCCAGGAGCTACTGTGGACAATAATTTGTGAACAGGCTCAGCATCTACAAATCAGAGCTCATTCACCAGCACCTGCTCTTCTGTCCTTTAACATTTTTACATGTTAAGTACCTAATCTTACAGCAAGACATTTTGATTCATTTCTGGAAATTGGCAGGACATAAATAACAACAACAATAATCAAGTACCTAGTTCATCTCTGATGCTGTTGACCTCAGCTGCAAATCTGAGGCCAGTTAAAATTCCATGAGGCACATCTGTGTCATTTAGAACATACATGTCCAAATTGATTACCACCTTCTTTTACCTGAATAAAAGTAGCTTCCTCTATGCTTAGCACTGGCTGTGCAAAGCACTGTGCTGACTGGGGTAGAGGCAAAAATGCATGAATGTAACTTTGACCTCAAAAATGTAGTGTTTGTAGGATCATATATCCTGTGGAGACTTTAGAGGAGAATCCATTTCTGGCTTCGTCCAATTTCTGGTGGTTCCTTACTGCCATTCATTGGTTTGTGGCCTTGTTCCTGATTTGCGCCCCTATGTTCAATTGCTTTCCCCTCTTCTGGTCAAATTGTCTTCCTCTTTCTTACAGGGATGTTGATGACTGTATTAAGGACCCACCGGCATGACCTAGGTAACCTTCTTAACTTAATTCCATTGGTAAAACCCAATTTTCCAATTAAGATAATGTTACAGGTCTAGGGATTTAGGGCCTAGTATTACTGGTTGTCACAAAAGAAATTTCCTATAGAGTAAAATTACTATTTACAAAATATAATTCATAAATGATACTCAAAATGAACATTTTATATACACAAAGCATAAAGGAAACAAAAAATGGTGGCAACATGCCTACTTCAGCAATAACTTCACATAAGCCACTTGCAATTTCACACCTATTATTTCATGTGGGTTGTGATTAGCCTAATAAAACAGGGCAACGGTGGTAATTTTGCAGATGAGAAAAATAAGCCACAAAGAGGGGGAACCTGTGTAGGCCCCTAAAAGAGAGGAGCAGAAGCAGGACACGGCTTCATTTACGCCTGGTGGCCTTCCCACCTGGTCACCCAGACGCCAGCCCAACACTGCTCACTGGCCTGTAATTTCAGCCCAGCAGAATCCTGGGGCAAGTTTTGCCTGCCAGACCAGCAGAGAAGGACACAACGAAGCTGAGTGGTCAGCCAGACACCTCGATATCTCAGGGACTCGTTTTCTCCCATCAGATGCTGCCTTGCTGACCTCTGGACATACTTAATGTGGTTTTGAAATCAAGGAGTGATAAATCATATTGTTGTTATGAAAACAAACTTTGACATTCATTCTTACTCCAACCTAGCAAAAGTGAAATAGAATGTTTATCCCCCGAACTAAAGAGGAAAGAATCCATTTATGAAATCTTTTTTCTTTGGACCTAGTGCAGTGTTTTAATTACATAGTCAGCACCCATGAGGTCATCATCCCAGACAAAACCATTCTATTTCACAAGCACCACATCCAAGCCTACAATTCAGGCCCCCGCAAAACTCCCAGTCTTCCCCACCTGAAGCGTCATCCTGAATCATGTTCATTATTCTCTATCTTTTCTTTTATATATTTTATGGTCCTTATAAAGATTATAAAACAATTTTATTTTAATTATTTAACATTTTATCTACAGAATATGGTGCTGTACCTAAACTTTTCAGGTCCATACCCCCACCCTCACTTAACATATTACTAAGATTCCCTCGTTTAACATTATATTACTAAGATTCACCCAAAGCTTTGTGTGGCTGAATGCTATGTTTTATTCCTCTGCACTCTTACTGATGGACATCTGTGTTGCTTACAGGTTTCTGCCCATCATGCAGCAAGCAAAACAGCATTACGCAAAAACAGGGAGTTGAAAGTTCAGCAGCGACCTCATTAGCATTTCACACTACAAAATTCCGTAGTGCCAAAATGAGTATCAGCACCTAAGGTGGAGCTGTGTTCCAACAGTTTGAAAGCTTTTTGGGACTCACATATTTTCCTTAAGAAACAATTCTCTACCTGGTGGTTAAGTCTCTTGGCTGATGCACAAAAGGCCATTAAATTTATAAGCAGCCAAAAAGCAGAGCAGAGCAAAATCACCCAGCATGACAGCGCTTCTGATAAAAAATGTGCCACTATGGACATCACAACACTCTTCCTGAGGAGGCACCCAGAGGATCAGAGGGTTGGGGGGCCATCAGCTTCCAAGCCCAGGGAGATGCAAAGAGGAGACCCTGAGGCCAAGAATGGAAGGGGGCAGTGGCTTGGGAGAAGAGACAGAGCTGCCTAGGAAGGGATGTGGGTGGTCAAAAAGTAAAATGCCCCAGCATTTCTAGCATCAGTTAGTGGGGGTGCCCGCAGGGGTGTCTCTGCCAGGTGACAGGCTTAGGTTTTCTTTCTTCTTCTTTCGCAGGGGAACCTACTTGCATTTAGGATGGAGAACTGGAGAAGTAAAATGGGGGGCTCCTGGAGGGCTGGAGAGTATGGAAAGGAGGAGGCTGGGCCCCTGTTGCTGAGGGGGTGGGAAGGGAGGGAGCTGAGCTGTGCCAGGAGTAGGGACTGTGCCTATTTTGGTGTATGTAGGTCAGGGCCTGCCAACTGCAAGGAAAGCCATACAGCCACCTGTTCTAAAAAAGGACGCTGCTATTTGTAGAGCTTTGAATGGGTTATGCAGGAATGTGTGAGTTACAACTAAACCTCTGGTAAGTTTACCAGCAAGAAGGGTGTTAAAAAATTGAGGTCAAGATAGTTCTATGGGAAGTGCCCCAATTGCTATATTCCAGTTTCTGCCACTGTGTATATACTATTTAGAAATATACAATTACAATGTCAACACGTGCATATATTAGTACACAGTTATTCTTTTATTCCTAAAAAGTTATTGTGAACCTATATTGGCAAGGACTTTGTTAGAAGTTGGGATACAACTATGGAAAGAAAGTCCCCGATAAAGGGTGGTCCCCTCCATAAGCTCTAGTTCTCTGGGTTGAGCAGACCTGCTCCTGGTCAAAATCAGACACCAACTCAAATGCAATGTCCTCTTGGCGACTGACATGTACCACCACGGACTTACCTGTAACCAGACTACTTATGCCTACAGATTAAGTGGGTCAAGAACCGGTATTTAGAAATCAAAGCTAAAATTAGTCAGTTCCTTGGAGCTGAAATGAAGCATTCTCGCAGGAAATATGGCTGCCACTTGAGTCTTGAGAACCACGGCACATCAAGGAAGTTGCATCCTGCATTCTCTGGACAACATGAGCTAAAGGCTTGGTCAGCGGGAAGAGGTGATGCCAATGGTGACACAAATGAACAAATAAAAATACTGTAAGATACGGCCCATTTAGAAAATTATTCAGTATCATTAGCATGAGGCCAGGTAGGACTTTGTTTGTGGCAAAGTAGGGCTGAGGGCAAAGAGGGCTGCACAACACCACCACGTGCTCCTTTTGTGTGCGCCATGCTAGTACATCTCATTTAATCCTCACAACAATGCCTCCAAGTGGGCCATATTCCTCCAGGTACACAGATGGGGAAATTGAGGCTTGGAGATGTTAAGGGACATGACTAAGGCCTCATCAAACATGCCGAAAGTGTGTCTGACTCCAAAGTTCACCCTTTGCTGAATATGACACTGCTCTTATGGGCAAGGCTCAGTCTGTATCCTCCTCCTGGAGTGAAACTGCCAATAGTGCCTGGTCATTTTTCCGATTGGAATTGGCCAGGGGAAAATGTTGGAGGAAAGTATTCCTGATGACAAGTGAACTCATTTCTTCCTTTCATCTGATAACTTCTGTGTATTATATTTACCCCAGTTAACTCTGAAGAGAGCAGTCACTTAACATACGCTAAGACAATCCATCAAACTCTCAGCTGTATTATCCAATGATTAAGAGACTGTCTACCAGGCCTTAGCTGGAATTCTAGTCTGCCATTTACCAATCACATCATTTTGGTAATAAGCACTATGATAAGAGTATGATAATCAAATTAATCTATACCATCAAAATGCATTCAAATCCCAACTTAAATATTTTGAACCTTGTAACATTAACTTCTCTTATTCTACTTACTTAATTTTCCTGTGCCTCATTTTCCTCTTATATAAAAGAAGATAACAAAGAGTAGCTGCCTAACTGTGCTCTTGGTAAGAAGATTAAATAAGACAGTACATGGAGTATTTAGATATCATGTGACACATGGTGAACTCAATGTTAGCTGTTTCACCCATCAACGCCATCATCATCTTGATAGTTTCTTAGTTTCCATAAGACACATGTTCTTTTTATGGAAAATATGGTATAACAACACCTATATCATAACATTGCAATGTCAATGAGATAATGTATAAAAAATGTTTAGCACGGCACTTTGTTAGCTAATAGTAATAACTGTAGTAATAATAATAAAAATAATTGATCTCTAGTTACTGTTGGGAGTTTCTATTCAGAAACAGTGTGTACTTGTGATTATGTAGAAACTCTGAAATGTCTACTTTCTAAGTCAAATCATATCAATATTTGAATTTTTCCTTAACATTCTGTATGTAGAATAAGTCAATCATGTAGGACAATCCAATCAGGAATAAGAGAGCACTTATTTCATCTTGCCAAGAGCAGGAATTAATCTTTTGAAAATCTTCCATGAATAGTATCTTGCTGAAATCATGAAATTCAACCTTATGTGAATTGTTATGTGTATCACTACCATTAAGTCCAACAAAAATCAAAGTAAAATATCACCTCACTATAATACAGAAAACAGATTTATGGAGTAGCAGGAACAGCAGTGTATTTGTTTTAAAAATGGTAAATCATGCATACTGACAAGTGAACAAGCCTTGATAAGAACATTCTATTCCATTGTACAAGAAGGTGATGAGGAGGTGTAAAATACAACCTCATGAAGTGCACCATGTCCTCAACAGGACAAGGAAATCAATAAAAACCACAGATCACATAGTCCCCAAAAAACCAGGGGTGCTTTTGAAGGATTTAGTTGTTTCATTATGTGAAAAATGTCTATGTCGAGTGCTTAAAATACTGATGTCCCAAAGAGTTTTTTCCTTAGTGCCACAAAGCTTCAGTCTTAAAAGATATTGTGGTTAGCAGCTTTAGCGGCCAAGGGAGTAAGTTAGAGGAATACAGCTTCTCACTGTGCATGAAATAATTCTTCTTAATAGTTAATATGTCAGTCTAGAAAGAGCTCAGTGGTTTTTAAGAAAAATACAATGGAAACAAACCAAAGGAGATTCATTCTGGCCATTTTTCCTTCTTAAACACAAGTGCAAAATAAGCTGCCAGTAAAAATGAAATACACACACCTGTGTGTCTTCTAACTAGATAACCATATCTGTATTTATATAAATTTCATTGCAATCTCTGTAGATCTCTTGTGACTTGAAGAATGGTAATTGTTCCTGGGGTCTTGGGGTAAGAAACCTATTTTTACCCTTTTTCTGTTTGAATTTTGTTAATTGTGCATACTTCAAGGGGAAAAAATCCTTATGATAATATTTAAACAAATAAATATATGAAATGCCTTGGGATATTTTATAATGTCTGTAGGGGCATTTGTACCACTGGCATTTAATGGATAGGGACCAAGTCTACTATAAAACATCCTACAATGCACAGGAAAACCCCCTACAA
Organism: Scalopus aquaticus; assembly: GCA_004024925.1. Lineage (NCBI taxonomy): Eukaryota > Metazoa > Chordata > Mammalia > Eulipotyphla > Talpidae > Scalopus > Scalopus aquaticus. The sequence goes on from PVIJ01001795.1 coordinate 134,984, forward strand.
CAACAAAATATCCAGCTCAAAACTCAACAGCACTGTTGTTGAGAAATCCTGCTCTCAATAACGGAGCTTTACATGGAGAACATAAATACAGACTCTGAATTATACAAACAACTGAAAATGCCCCTTGGCTCCTTACTATTTTGGACAGAGGATATGATCCAAAGAGAAAATAGGGAATGGAGTTGATACCACAGACTTCCTCTCTGCTGCCCCAAGCAGTTAAGGAGGAACAAACTTTATCCATGGTTCTCATTTGGGAAAGCTTCAGGGAAACTCAGAGATGACCAACAGGCTCTCTCTATATGGCCTGTGTGGGTGGGAGATGGCATTTAGGGGGGTGCACTCACTGCTCTAATTACCCATGTTAAAGAAGTTTGGCTAAACACCACTCACACCTTTCCGTCTGAAAAATAGCCACTGTGTTCAAACTGTTAGTAACCCAGTGGCATTATACAATGTTTCACTGGAGACTCAAAGATTTTAATTAAATTATGGGACCAAAGGAGGAAAGTTTCCTACAAAGTAGATTTGCTTAGAAGGGTTCGACAACCCCAACAGATCCCTAGACAACAAACAGAACCCACAAAACTTGAAATTATGAACTATTTATGAAGCTACCATTGATGGCAACAAAGAGAAAACTGACTCTTACCTCCTTACAATATCATATTTGGCTTAATTTCAATTTGTCCCCATATTATGCTTTCTCTCCCTTATTTTAATCAGTTGACTTCCTATATGTGTTCATTTTTTAAAATCAGAGCTTTGTATTATAACAAAACCATAAAATGTCTCAATGTAAGTAATCTTTAAAATCACCTAACAAAAATCTTCCCATTTTATGGATAATAAAAATGGCTAATACATATGAGGATTTCTCTGTAGCCAGTACTGTACTAAGTGATTTACTTCTATAAATTCCTTATCCTCAACACCACTTTAAATAGAGAGCACCTTAAGTAACATATTGCGGCAGGTAGAATACTAAGATGACCTTCAGTTACAGGCACTTGGATAAACCTGTCCCACTGAATGCAGGCAGAAATTATGACTTGCTTCTAGCCATTGAAGTATGAAAATGGGGATGGGAGCCTCGTTCCATGATTATTTTATGTTTCATACAACTGTAGACTTAACAGACTGGAGAGAGAATAGACTCGAAAGAAGTCTTGGAGGAGGAAGCCGCCTGCAAGACAGCCACTGGCAAGAAGCCGTAGGACCTTCAGGAGCTGAGAGCTCCTGGCAGCAAGAAAACAAGCACATCAGTCCTACAACTATAAGAAACTGAATTCTGCTGACCACGAAAAGAAATTGAAAGAAGATCCCAAGCTCCAAAAGGAAATACAGTCCAGTCAGCACCTAGACTGTACTCTTGCGAGACTCTGACCAGAGGATCCAATTAAGCTGTGTTTGGACCCCTGACCTATAGAAACTATGAAGTAATAAATGTATATTGCTTTAAGGCACTAATTTTGTGGGAATTTGTTATGCAGCAATGGAAAAATAATAGACAAGCCAAGATCAACAAAGCAAGTAAATGAAGGGCAGAGATTCAACCCCCAGTGGTCAGGCTCCGCTATTCATCCCCTTTACCACAAACACCAAATTGTTAACAGTGGCAATCTCTGGGGCAGGGAGAAAGTAAATTGCTTTTCCTACCCTCTTTAGTTTTTAGTCATTATATTTTCATTCTCTGACATATCACACACTTATGAATGCACACAAACATGTGTATACATTATTTATTGTAAGTCTCTGAGCAGAATATGAGGTCAGTATAGGCAAGAATTCTGACTGTTTTGCTCACTGTTGTGTTCCCCATCATCTAGAACAATTCCTGGCACCAAATAGATGGTAAAGTTATTTCTTGAGCGCTGTGAACGAATGCAGTCATTGAAAAGCTGAGGCTTGGAGACTTACTCAATATCCCTTGAAGATTAGTTGGCAGAGCCAGATGTGGTCAACTGCACCACTGATCTAAATTCTTCACCCCTCCCTCAACCTGCACCCTCTGCCACATGACCTGCAGTTCCTCCAAGGCAGCTTGACTTGTTTGGCTGATGGAATGGAATGGAGAAAAGGGACAACCACAAACTTGGGATTTAGGAGACAGCACATATTTTCATTCACCCTTCTTGCCATTCTGCCACTACCAGAGAAGCTAATACCTCAGTAGTGTCCTGGTACAAGAAAGACGTAAAATATGTGGAACAAATCTCTACTCTCCCTGCAGGTGATGAGCTGAGCTTGGATAAGCCCAACCTAACCAACCCATGAAATCTGAATAAAAACAAACAATTGTTGGGGACTCCTTGGTGGCACAACAGGTTAAGCACAGCACTATGAAGCTATCCAGAGCCACTATAGCACAAGTTGGCTCCCCGGCCAGGGAGATTCCCACATGGCACAGCAGACCTCTCCTGCCTTGTCCGCTGCTTCTCTCAGCAGTGTACTTCAGTCAATCTGCCTGTTCTGCTCCCCACTCTGTTTCTGGTGAATCCTCTCACCACCCCACACCTCTGGCCTACACCCCAGCTTGTATGCATAAATAAATAAATATTTTTAAAAAAAGAACAAACGATGGTTAAATCATTCAGTTTTGATGGTCAGTTATGCAGCAGTGTCATGAAACAGAGTTTTTTTGAACTTCTAGTCCACCCAAGGTCTTAGCGACATGCTATTTCAAAGCACCAGAATTCTGGGGAAGAAAGTCCAAATAGTAAAGAAAAATAGAATTAATGCTTTTAAAATCTCTTTGTTGGCTATAGGATGCTTTGTAACCATTATTCTAAAAGCAGCTTTTAGGACAGAACATACTGAAGATCATATTTCTGCTAAAATAACAAAACCAATACATAATAGGCACTTCTGAAATTAAAGCATTACAAAAATTATATTACAGAAGATTAAAGGGAGTATAGAGGTATGAATGGGAGTCAGGAGTTCAACAGCTAAAAAAGCCTAAGTTGAAGCAAAGCTGATAATAGTTAATCACCTACTTTTAAGACCTGACAAGACTAAAAAGGTTTTGAATTTTTCTGGAGTCTCTGGCCACACTTTAAAATAGAGTGGTATTGTCCATATTCAGCCAACATTGAAAATAGATCAAAGCTTAGTCTATTTGGTCTAATTTTCCCTGGGTAAAGGTGTAGAAGGAAAGTCAAAGCTTAGTATTAAGCGTGAGAGAAGTCCCAGGAAGTTGTTAGTTGGATGGAGCTGTCCATTCACAGAGCAGAGCCAGCCCCTGGGGGCTGACAGAGGCAGTGCAAATGGGGGACAACTTAGCACAGTAGCTATTAAATCTTTGCCAATAAGAACAGCAAGGTTATTACTTATTGGGGCCTACTATTTGCCAGGCTTTCTCTGCTAGAAACTCTCTATTATCCTCAATCCTAACAAGTTAGGCACTCTGTGTTCATGACACAAACTGAAGCTCAGAAAGTAAAGTTCATTGCATGAGAATAAACAGCTAGCAAATAGAGGATGAGGAAAAAGAACAAGCTAGACCCTAAGACCTACAGTCTTTCTGCAATAACACAATGACACTGAGATTTCTGAATAAGTATAATTTCTTTTTCTGCTGCTTCTTGCTTCTTTTCGACTGAGAATTTTGAATATATCCAGTCTTTATCTTCTCAAAATTAATGTCATGTATTATATAACAAATTCACTCACAAATACTACTGTCCCCATGTCTCTGTTTAGGAAATGCTATGCTGTTTATTGCTTGCCAGAACCACCTCTGGCTGGTGCAAAGCCAATCTAATTTGGTTTCACCCAAGTCTTGAAATTGGATGAAGCTGGCTAGCAGCACCATTCTTTAGTCATGGAAATAATCTGGAAGGCTGACTGATTTTTGCACCCTGGTGGCCCCATAATTCAAAATGCTCTGTTATCTCTGTGCACAGACTCACCTATTCACAGAACAAGAGTAGTAACAGAATACAGGGGTAGTGGCCTTTCCTGACAGAGCTCTTTGAATGCTGAGCTTTTCCAGAAGCCCTGACACTCGTCCACATCCATCATAAAGCACTGCCCATTTACCCTGATGGAGTCCAGCACAAATACCTATTCAGGCATCTGAAGTAATCAATAATAGCAATACACAGGCAAAAGTCCAACATTCAAGGGAGCCTCATTCAGCACTCAGCCTACTGCTGAGCTGAGCTTATATGAAAGCTAAGCAGAAATCTTGCGTAAAAAGGATCTCCTCTCTAAAAACTTTGTTTTAACATTCAAAAATTAAAAAAAAATTCATATATAAAAAGCAAATAATAATAAGAGAATATGAGTTTTTCATAAAAAGTGGGTCTGTTAGCACAGTTCTGGTACTGAGTTCTGTAGAGAAGCATATCTGGAGATGTGTGTGCTCCTGGGTATCACGTTATGTGCACCTGCTCAGTTATTCTCTCTTCCTCCCACTAATGGGAACGTGGACCTATTTTGTACTTGTCTCTCCTCTTTTAGCTATCTTGAAAATCTTTTCATATTGGAGAAAACAGTAGGAAATAAAGTCTCAATCTCTTTTGAAAGGTGGAATATATCTCACTAAGAAGTATTAACTTCAGAGAAAATAGACCTGTAGCCTTCAACCATTTTTGCTCATTACAAATGGACTCCAGCAGATAAAGTGAAGAAAGGGAACATCACCAGGGACCCAAGAACAGACAAGTAAGAGCCCCACAGAGACTGAGAATATCTTCTTCCTTGATAAGGATTCCGTGTCTTATTTCCTTTTCCTCTTTTTCTTATTAGGAACAATAGGAATATTGACGTTTGTGGGCAACTTTAACAATGGTCTCTTCGTGGTCACACGTTGCCGCTACAGTGCTACTGCACATGAAGCCACTATAGATAACGCTTTGCTCAGTTTTGTTTGAAAGTGTGACAGATGAGTAAAAAGTCATTCACAACTGACTCCCCACTCTACCTAAAGAATATGTTTTTCAAAATCTTAAAACTTGCCATAAATGATGACTAGAAAAGGCATCTAACATATAATAGCTGTGGAACTATTACAGCAAGTCCTGGGGAAAATGACATGCCATTTAGGTTTCAACTGCTCCCTGTAATTCTGCCTCCGATCTGGGTCCCAAATTTCTCGGGAAGTATCTACTGCATATCTGATATGATCGGAGACAGGTTGGGCAGGTTAGAGAGGGGCAGTAAAAATGGTCCATTCACATTCCAACAGAGGCTGCCAGTTCAGGGGAGACCATGTAGAACACATTAAACAATTAGAGAGAGGATATACTCTATAAAGAATGTAAGTTAATAAATGCGATTATCCATGCAGTTGACTGTATCACCTACGATAATGGCAAGCGGATATTCATCAGCACCTGAGAGCATGTCTAGACTAGTTAGTCTTAAAATTAAAAAATACCCACAATTCAGTCTTTGAGGCCTGAAGAGTCACCAGATCATGAGAAGCATGTGTAAAATATAAGTAGCGTAAACATGCAAGAGTATTATGTTTTGTTAGTCAGAGATAATAAATAGGATTTCAATTATGCCCAAGTCAAAATTCACAAGGAACAGTTCTGCAAGCAAAGAATGGCCAAGGGGCTACTTTTTCCTAAGACGGCTCTCTCTCATTTCACACAGTGTGACAATAGTAGAGATTATTTACCTAATTATTTATTTCTTTGGGTCAGTAATCCATTTCTGAAAAGTCAAATTTTGCACGAACAGGCCAATTGATAGTCTATTTTCCATTATGTTGAAATTTTAAATACTACATGTCAACCACAAATTACCAATAGTTCCCCACAATGTAATTAAAACATAGTAATCTGCTAATATATGTCACTATTACTTTAGGACACTTGCTATAAAAGCAAGCAAATGGCTTGTGGGGTGTTCATACACATTTTTTTTTTGTAAATAATCACAGAACTGAGTCTTAACTATATTCCATGAAATAGAGAATGAAAAATCAATGCATATTCTACTGGAAGACAAAACCTGTTCGCTGTGAAGAGGCACGCTGCCAGCTGTATCTGCAGTTACGGTGAGCTATGCCGGGTGCAGACGGCTCATAGGAGAAGTATAACCTGTGTGATCTAATCCTTGAGCAAAGAAGAATTAGTAACAGCAGAGCTTCCTGAGGCTGCCTGCGTTCCCTAGAGTGGTGGTGTTAGGAATGCACAGAATGTGGATAAGGGGGTGAAAATAGGGGACACCTCCAGGAAGGAGTGATGGCTTGAAAAAAGAGAGAAAAGAATGAGGATGGTAAATAAGGAGATTCCATAAGGAAATTGACCAGAGTTGATGAAAGGGAACAATGGATCATAGGGCTTGAGCCAGAACGGAAGAGATTAAGGTGTCTGGCCTCACCTAAGGCAGAAAGACAGTGAACAAAAACACAAAGTCAAGTGACACATTGCACAGCACATTCTCTGTAAGATGAAACTAGCAGACTAGAAGGGAAATATGTTAAGTAGAAAAACAAAAATTACCAACTGATGATGGAACTTTTCAAAACTAGTTTTGAGGATTGTGTGTTTTAATATAAATAAAATCAAAGACTTTCACAAATGAAAGTGGCTTACACAGCTGCCCCAGCCAACACTGCATTCTTATAAATAATTGGGCCCTAGAGCTAGGCAAGCAGGCCTTGGAACCTGAGACAGCTGCCCCCTCATGCAGTCTGGGGCATACCCTAGCATGGACTTTAATACTTACCTCAAATCAAATAATGACAACTAACCTCTATTGGCAGTTAACCTAGTTTAATGACAATCTGGTAAATGTGTTCAAATTGTTAGTTTGTTCAATGCTAACAAAATCTCTAGATTGGGTATTCCTAATGCCACCAATGCATCATAGTTTCTTGGTGATAACATATAGTCTTCTAATAAAGATGAGGGGGAAAATTATCATCGTTGCATGAGATGGCAGATTTAATGGTGTATTGTTACTAACATTTATTTTGAAAATCTTAGAGAAAAGGACATAGGCATCATTCTAAATGAGCTCAAGTGTTGACTCCAAGAAAAGAATAAGAAATTCACTAATATCTTCTTCTAGTCTAGATCATCTTTTTGTTTCATTTTTTTCATGTCTATAGTGGTACTTATTATAGACATGAAATATAAACTAATTTGGGGGAAGAAAGGGGAATCAAATACGGGGCAACTTCATGCGGACAAAAGATTTGTTTTGTTATATGATGTTCCCTTTTCCCCACCCCCCCAACTTTCCTCCTACCAGGATAATAACTATTACAACATTGATTCACCCAATGTGTGACCTCAAAAATCAATGTTGGAAAATAATGAACTGAAGGTGAACTCTGGTGTTAGAACCTACAGAAAGACAAGAGATGTCACTTAGTGGGAAGCTTTAAGGTTCTAATGTCTTGACAACTAACAGAAATGTCACCAGCTAAACACCAGGAGAGTTTACGTAAGATACTCTCAGCACATCTATAACTATATAGAAAATAAAATTAGGTCACCTACTTTCCAGTTCAATTTCCCATATTTAAATAGTTACTTCACTAGTCACACACACTCACAGAGGGTTGGAAACACTCTCCAGCATTCTCTCCTGTGCAGAGCTAACCCTCTTTAGATTGAGTCTTAATTACATATTACCTCAAATTAATCCTGTTATATAAAGTTTGTGATTATTAAAGTCACACACTAAGATTCCTCTAATGCAGAACCTGCTTTTCTCATCTAAAGGTAAATCAAGGAGAAGCAGGAACAAAATCCTCAAGGATCCTCATGAGACTGTGGTCACAGAAAGAGCTTGCCTTAGATACAACGGTAAATTCACAGAATAGGAATCTAGGTTTTCAGCCAGATTGGAGCTATTTTATGAAGAACAGAAGTTCAAATATTCTCAGTACCAGAGTGACATTTTAAAAGAAAAAGGTTCCATGTGGAACATAACCTGGTGGTTTCCTTTGATGATGTATAGAATTTCTGTCTTTAAATCCTGACTCAGTTTATGGCTTTATAAAATGTTCAGAGTCGCAGATAATAAGGTAAAATACAAAGAAGTCCTAAAAGTTGGTAGAAGTAAGTATATGTAAGGAGAGAATAATTCACTGCCAAAAAGCAGAACTCAGAAAGCCAGTGAAAAATAGATTAGTTCAACAACAGCTGATGTGGGAGCATCTGTCTCCCCTCAGAAGAACAAACCAGAAGCCCTCCTAAGACCTCCTATAGGGAGGCATTGGGTAGGAGACTGGGAAGAGGAAAGGAATAAAACAAAGGAAGAAGGGAATATGGGTTTTGTTTTCTATGTGAATTTGAGCCTGCTGTTTGAGATCTGAAAGGTTCTGATGACTTGAGCCTCTCCAGCTGGCTTTGATCAATCAGGTTAGGTAATAAATTAAGTAGCTTCTTTTTTGTGTTAGCTTTGCTACTTGGTAGTGCTGGAAGAAAAAAATTCAGATGCACTGGTGCCTCGAGTTACTGGCAGGGTAAGGGCAAGGCAGGAAAACCCTGTTTGGAAATACCCTGTCCTCTGACAGGTCTTACTGTCACCCTGTAACAGAGACATACCCATAAAAGAGGGAGGTAGCAAGCTCACCCACCCTACTTAACTATGGGAGGAGCTGAGTGGCAAGGCCAAGCTGTATAACAAAAAAGGCAGGCGGGCTCTGGGAGAAACCTGTGGAGAAGATCTTGCTTATTTCTTGGCTTCGGACTTACACCAGGGAAGCAAACACATGGAAGAGAGCCATATAGAGACACTTGGAAGACACATGTGGGTGAGACAGACATGGGGAGGCTGACAATGGCAGCCATTACCTTGGTTTGTACTTTGATTTTGCTCCTTTCGTCCCAGACTTGCCTGGGCCTATTTGCCCCCTTTCTACAGATCCCTGCCAGAAGGTGTCTGAAGCTGTGGCAGGCTTTTAGACCTCAGTAGCTGTGCTTCAGGCAGACTCTGGTTGGGTATTTACCCGCGAGGAGATGGATAGCTCTGGGTGTTTTATTGGGAACCTATTATCCTTCTCGTCTCTCTCTCTGTGCACTCTAATCCTATTAAAGTTCCTTTATACACTGAGTTGCTTTGCCTTTCTGCACACAAGATGGCCAGATCCCTTTAGAATATGCAAGTTTGGGGGTCCTCGGGTATCCCTCATTCTGCCTGCTAACATCCTTTCAACAAATTACATATTTTTCTTTCACTTACTTATTCCCCACATTATTTGCATGTATATCTAAACTCTTTATATTCACTCCTAGAGTAGTATTTACTATACGCCTAGCATGCTGAGTGCTAAGGGGCATGAGGAAACAGTCACAGCTTCCAACCAAGATCAAATAATGGAGACTGAACTTACTCTCCTGCCTGAAACAACTAAAACACCAGGTAATATATGGGAAGTAATGCCTCTTAAGTGTACAAATATCAGGCAATGAAGGACAGTGATTCCTTAGATACAGGACACAAACAAGGTGATATCTATGATTGTTCTAATTTACTGCCTAGACTAAAATTCCAGGTCACAATTGCAGAAAGGAGAAAACTAGGGAGAACTAAGTAACATCTCTTAGTTCAAGATAGCTAGCTACGAGTCTAGGAAACAAAGACTGCTACAATTTGCAGAGCAAGCTATCAGAGAAGAGAAATGTGGGATGAGAGGAAATTCTGAATATCTTAACTGGTGATTTGGTTAGGTACTCATCAGTGATAAGGAAAGAACCATCCAAATGATTAGAGGGAAAGTGTCCCAAAGTCATATAGGGCTGAGAAAAGTTCATATTGCCAATAACCAGAGTAGAAAACCTCAAAACTCACAGGCACTGGTTTAAAATAACATTAGAAGGATCTTGCTTCAGTAGGTAAGAAAAATTGACTGTAGGCTAAAAGCAACTTAGCCCCTAAAGCCCCTTAGCCCTCTACCAAACCTAAAAGCAAGTTAGGAAAGGATGTGTTTCAAGTAACATGACTATGTCACAGCACAAGTTAAAGAAAAAAAATCACAATATATGACATTGCATACAAAATTTCCAGGCACTCAAAAAATGATACAATCTATAATGAGAAGAATCAATTAAAAACAAATCAACCTGACCCAAATGTGACAAAGATGGCAGACTTTGTGAAAAAGAAATTACTATTTAATTACTGTACATACAAAATGCTAGAAGAAAAAGTGCACATGTTAACTAAAGGAATGAAAGAGATAAAAAATGAACTTCTAGAGATAAGACCTATCATACATGAAATGAAAAAAAACTGGATAAAACTAACAATGAATTAGACACTGAAGAATAAAAGATGAGTGAGTTGGAAAACATAGTAAAAGAAATGTTCTAAATTGAAATATGAAAAGGAAAAAAAGAATATTAGTGAGTCATGTGACAATCAGTGACTCAAAATGCCAAACAGACAGTAATTATAATCTCTGAAGGAGAGGGTCAAGATAGGGAACAGAATATAATGTTTGAAAACAATGACAAAACCTTTTCCAAATTTGGTGAAAATTACAAACAGCTAAGAAGGTGAATGAAACCTAAACACAAAAGCACGATAAGCAGTAACCCCAAAACACACCAAAATCAAATTTAAAACTAGTAATAAAAGAATGACTTTAAAGTAACTAGAGGAAAAAAAGACAAAACTATGTACAGAATTAACACAGAAAAGGATAATAGCATGATTTTTGTCCAAGACAATGCAAGATATAATCATCTCAATATGTGAGAAAAATGTTTGACAAAATGCAACATCTCCTGATTTTCAAAAAAACTCTCAAAAAACCCCCAAACTAGGAATAGGAAGGAACTTCCTCAACTTAATAAGTCTTTTGTGAAAACTGAACATCAGATTCTAACATTCATGTGGAAATACAATGGATTTGGACAACCAAGCAACTATGAAAAAAAACAAAGTTGAATAACATATATGACTGGACTTCAGGACTTGTTAGAGTTACAGTAATTAAGACAGTGAGGTACTGGCATCAAGATGAAATAATCTACTCACCTTACAAACACGGTCAAATGATTTTCAAGAAAGTTGCAAAAGCAATTCAGTGGGGAAAGGATAGTTTTTTTCCACAAAAGGTGCTGAAACTATTGGATAGCTATATGAAGAACTTTGATCTAGCCCTGGTACCATATATGAAATTAAACCCAAATGGCTCAGAGACCTAAACATAAAATATAAAACTACAATTTCTCTAAGGTATCTTTGAATTTAATCAAAATCATGTACTTGTCTTCAAAAGAAATGGTTAATGAGAAGACATCTAAGAGAGTTCTCTACCCAAAATATATAAAGAAATCTCAAAATTCAATGATAAGGGAAAAAAAGTAACCTCCTAAAATGAATAAAAGATTTAAACACAGGGCCTCCCTGGTGGCACAGCGGTTGAGCGCTGCGCTGTGGAGCTGTCGGCAGTGCATGATACGAGTTCGACGCCCAGCCGGGGAGAGTCCCCTCAGCAGTGTATTTCTGGTCTGCCTGTTCTGCTCCCCACTCTGTCTCTGGTGAGCCTTCTCACCGCCCCACGCCTCTGGCCTGTACCCCAGCTTGTATGCAAAAATAAATAAATCTTTAAAAAAAAAAAAAAGATTTAAACACAGAAATCTTCACCAGAAAACATATGGAAGGCAAATAAGTAACTAAAAAGCTGCTCAATAGTATCAGTCACTAAGGAAATGCAATTAAAGCCTCTATATTATCAGTATACACCTATTAAAATATCTGAAAGCAGGAGCTCTCAGAACTGCTTGTGGTGATGTAAAATGATACAACTTTAGAAAACAGATTGGCAGTTTTTTTTTTTTAAGTTAAACATATACCTACCACAAGAGCTAGTTTTTTAACGCCTAAGTAAAAAGAAACGTGTCCATATTAAGACTTCTTCATAGCAGTTTTATATGTAATTGCAGAAACTACAAATCTGGAAACAAGAAAAATGTCAACAAGGGGATGGCAAATTGTGGTATATCCATGTAATGGAATATAACTCAGCTGCAACAACAGATGAATTTTAGAAATAGTTATACTCACTGGAAAATACCAGATTTTAAAAAAGAGGATGTATCCTGTATTTCTATTCATAAAAAATGTCAGAAAATGCACACCAATCCATAGTGCAGATCAGTGATTACCTAGGAATGAAGGGGGGAAAGACGGAAGGGATTGAGGGATCATAAGGAAAGCCAAGAAACTTTGGGGGAGAAGTAGGGTATGTTTACTGTCTTGATTATGGTGACGCTTTCATGGATGTATACACACGGCAACACTTACCACATTATACACTTTAAAAACAATATGTTAACTAGGCCTCAAAAGCAATTACAAATTTTTTTTTAAAAAAAGAAACAGCCTCTAAAGGTGAAAGTTTATCATGAAATGCAACTTTGTATTCTTGTACTAGGGTAGTGTTTCTAAAATTTTATTTAACTCAATATCCTTTTAAACCATATAATTCTCAAGCCTTCCATAAACATAATTTAAAATTTCAGAAGTAATTAAATATTCTGACAAGAACAAAGAAAATGCAAATCAAAACCACTATGAGGTATTTCTCAGCAGTGAGGATGGCCCACATTAAAGAAACCAGAAACAACAAATGCTGGTGAGGATGTGGAGATAAAGGAAACCTCTTACACTGCTGGTGGGAATGCAAATGGGTCCAGCCACTATGGAAAACTTTGTGGAGGTTCCTCAGGACACTAAAAATGGATCTACCAAATGATCCAGCAATTCTAGTCCCAGCAATCTACTCAAAAGACACAAAAACACTAATTTGAAAAGAAACTTGCACTCCTATGTTTACTGCAGCACCATTTACAATAGCCAAGATATGGAAACAACCTAAATGCCCTAAAATAGAGGAATGGGTCAAAAAGTTGTGCTATATTTATACAATGGAATATTACTCAGGGATCAAAAAAGAAAAACTCATATCATTTGCAGCAACATGGATGGAGCTGGAAGGGATTACGCTAGCTGAAATAAGTCAGAAGGAAAAAGATAAATATCAGATGGTCTCACATGTGGAATATAGAGAAAAGAAACAAAAGTTCAAGTTTTGTCAAAAGACAAAACTAGCAAGCTGACCATAGATCTGAAGCATACAGCAGGGATGGGTCACTTTGATATGTTCCAGCCCGTTCGAGATTATGATTTTAAAGTTCTTTTTTTTTTTTTTTTAATATTTACTGCCAAACAGGCATTGAAAGACATGAAGAAGGAAGGAAGGGAGGGAGAGAGGAATGGGAGAGGAAGAAGAAAAAGGAGAACACGATAGATACAAGAAACTTCAAAGAATGGCCTCCAATGTAGTCTGAATTTAAGAAAGTTTAGTTTTACCGTTTATTCTGAACTTGATCAGAAGCCGCAATGCTTGTTTAGGTAGCTGTTTGTTCATTTTCCCTCACTCTCACTCTTGATTACACTGATTATCTCTTCAGCCACACTAAATTTGCAATTTCAGGTTGTTAACTGGCTTCACCTTGAGTCAACTGGGCTCTCAGAAGTGACAGACAACAAATTCCTGAATTGGAATTACTGCAAATAAGGGGGCCACCCAATCCCTATTTTCTGACTCACATTCCCAGACTCTTTGTCAGGCTCTGGTGTGTCCAGAATGAGCACTCTCAGGCCAAAAGAAGGACATTTAAAGAGGCAGAAATCTTTTCTGGGGAGGCTGCCACCACCCTAACCTGAACTAATACACAAAGGCCACAACTATTATTTTGAATATCTGACAAGATGTAGTGTTTAAAGTGGAAAAACAACAACAACAAAAAAAACCAGAATATAAAATTGTATTTATAAAAGGATTTCAAGCAAGAAAAATACTGACAGATGGACAAAAATCAGAAGTACATGTAAAAACAAAAATTAAGTATTTTTAGTTTTTTTTTCTCCTTTCCTCAGGTTTCATTATGTTTATTGATGTTATATTGTCTTTATGGGGGGAATATTGACAGCTGCGAGCTTGAAGGCTTTTCATTCTCTCCAGCTGAAATGAATCTGAGACTTCTATTCATCTGGGAAAGAAGAATAACAAATTTATTTTGTTTCTATGGTGGGTGGTTGTAGCAGTGGTGGATTTGTTTGACTGCCAATTACTGTTAACAGTTATCTGATTGTTATACATTTATAAATGTGTCTAGCAGTGTTCTGTCTGGAAATATATACAGCGTGGGAAATAAAACTATCCTAAGTTTATCTTTCATTCCACAAGATGAAGAAAACTGACCCTGGTTAATTTAGTGATATGACCCACACCTCAGTACAAATATGCACATGTCACAATAGCTCCCAGGAAGGCTGCTTTGAATACTGTCTCTAGGGAATGATGCAACTGTGGCACATTACCCAAGCTCAGAACAAGCTTTTGCTGCATTTGCACTGAAAGGTAGCAGAACATGCCACCCCCAAATATGCCACTTGATATTATTTTGAGTTGCAGGAGCTTAAGAAACAGCAAATGTAGAAAGAGAATTTTTCTGAATTCCTTTGACCTGCCTAAAGACAGATCCTCCGGAAGGAACTCAATTGCTGTAAACCCCTTTCCCTGGAGCCTCACCAAGCAGGGAAGACGGACTCAGTACAGGAAACCGCAAGTCAATGCCACACCCAGACAAGCTACACAAACTAACTTACCTCCCACCTATTCTTCTAAGGGCCTGTTCACCTTTCCTGAAAATCATTTCTTCTCCCTCAAGGAAGCTGCAACTCCTCTCCTTCATTCCTATTAAGAAGTATTTAAGTCTGAATTCTAAGCCATCTGGGGGAGTGACCCATTCCTCCCCAGGTAACATGAGGTATATATGTTCATAGACTTGTTTTGCTCTTATTAATTTTAAATTATCAGAGTCTCAGTTAACTCAGATTCTACCTCATGACAGTAAGTCAAGGACTGAATGTTGACCCAAAACCAGGCAGTCCTGGTGGAGGGAGGGCAGCTTCCACAGTGGATTCTGTACCATTGCCATCAAAGTGGGATAGATGGGCACTGGCATCTTTGGAAGCATGAATTGGAGGACTATTTTCAAAATCTATAAAAATATTCAAGGAGTAGCCAGCAGTCTTCTCGGAATCATTTCTGTGGAGATAATGTACGTACAGATAAAGTCTGGGTATAATTGTGAGCAGCAGTGATAAAAGGACTTGTCTCTCTTCCAGCCCCACCAGATAAGCACTCCTATTTCTTTTATTTGCCCTTCTTGTTTAACAACCTTGTGTTCTTACATTCTGAAAAGAACATTCCGAAAAAGATAATATGAAAATTGTTAAACGCTAAGTATTAACAAAGCAGATGGGTGGCCACCCGAATTGTCCAGAAATCTCCAAATGCCTGTAGCAAAAGGACATGCTGACCCTTACCCATCTCCCCTTTTTAGTCCTTTGTTCAAGTAGCCCTGCGCTCTGCCAAAGAGCAGGACAATGGTCTCAGACACGAGTTTGCTGTCCTCAGTTTGTCGACAAATTAGATGACTTTCCTTTACAAACTCTGTTTCCTTTTATCGGCTGAGGGAAACTGAGACCAGCGCTCAATAACAGCAGGTCTTCAAGACCAAGACCTCAGCAGGATCTTCCTTCCATGACAGTAAAAACACTGGGAACAAGCTAAATTTCAGAATTAGGTGGGATGAATATACAACGGGTATAAAATAGGCCAAATTTAGTGGTTAAGTCAAAAATGGAGCAAGTTGAAATAATGTTTGTAATTTTTTTTTTGGGGTGAAACACATTGCTCACAAAGACAAACTATTAACATGAATGACTGCATAAGCACAGAAGAAAAAATATGCACAAAAACTTTTTAAAAAAGTTACCAGGAGGGGAGAACGATGATGCTGGAGAAGTTTTAACTTCTAAATTGAATATACGTATATATATTCGAATATATATATTTGAATTTGGAGTGCTTTTTAACTTAATAAATCAAAAAAAGTTCAAACAATTTTAAACAAATAGAACAGGATATTGATAAAGATAACAAATGGTAAAAGCAATAGGATGTGAGCAAATTAAGAAAATTAATTCCTTCATACAGGTGTTAGAAGTAAGGAATTTTTATCAAGGAGAATTATAATATTTTTCTGGGGGAAAAATGAGCTTTCTCCTCCCTGCTTCCATTACCTAGTCAGAATCCAAGTTTCTAGATAAATGCAGCCTAGTTAGTGGACAGATGGGATATTAAAGAACAATTAAAGAGGGGACTTTTGGGGAAGAGTAGCTTCAACATTAAGTTAGACCTTTCAAGATTAAAGAGAGCTATGGGGAAAAAAGTTCCAAGCTCCTGTTCAGATTAAAATAAGCATGGTTATGCTAACTGTGAACACAGGCAGCAGGCTGGAGCAGACAGAGGCTGAATTCCCAGGGCGGTGCAGGGCAGGGTGGGAGGCTGTGCATTCTCAGGGTCCTGCAGTGCCCGCCTACAGAAATGACTGACACCATCTTCTAGTAGAGTCACTGGGACCAGCCTGTAGCCATCACTACCTCTAGGTGGGACGAGGACAAGACTGGGTGTCTTCAGATCCCAAACCACAGCCACCCACAATGCCATCTGTTCAGTGCCATGTGGACCCTAAAAGAAAAATCCGGTTTGGACCTAAAAATACTATATTGCCTCACAAGAAACCAGCTCCAAGGGCGCTGCCTCACGGGTCCCTGCTTTACATAACATTAATTAGAGATGCTAATTTTGTGTCGGAATGGAACAGTGGCCACACCCTGGAATGTGAAATTGTATACCATAAAATTCTGCCAAAATGTGTCATTTTATCCAAGGGTAGCAAACTCAGTTTTAAACTGCTCCTGTTCCAAAGCTCCCCGACCACAAGTTATAAGCAGACTATAACTGGACAGGAGATGTAATGTGATCTTGCTCTTCCTTTTACTCACAATGTGTGCGATGTTTTTCTTCTTTAAGTAAGATGGATCTACCATTTAATAACAAAATTCGCATATTTATTTGCATGTGATTCAAAAACCAAAATTCTGAAGCAGTTAATGAGTTCTCCAGGCAGAAGTCAAGAACTATTTTCTTTATCAGTGTAAATGCCACCAGGCTCCAAATGCCCCTTCCCACTTACTTCTGGTGATACTGGACTATTTCTCCCTACCCCGCAACACAATGCTCGTTCGTCAGTAAGATGGTCCTGGAGGGACCCTGTTGGAGGAGCAATCTTATAGGTCCAGTGACACCTGACCTCTCCAGCAATCATTAGCCCTGCACTCTGAGGCACTCACCTTCCAGCCCTAGCTAGAAGTTCCCTGCCTGCCCAACAGCATTCAGGATGGGATTTCCTGCTTGAGGCTTACCAGCCTCAGCCCACTGGTACTTCTAAAGGAGGCTCTCTCCTGGTTAGTTCTAGCTGGCAATTCTTTGCCACTAAGCTCTGCCCTATAGCTGTGGACCTGCTCTGGCTTGAGTGAGCTTCTCCACCAAAGAGTGGGCTGCAGCCACATCTTTTCCAATGTGATCTGAACATAAACATGAGGTAGGAAGTAGACTTTCCAAGTTTGATCTTTCCTTGGGTTCTTTCCCAAAGCCTTAGGATATTCTTTAGAATTCTCTTTTATACTCTCTAGATAGCAAGTCTCTATAAATAGATAATAACTCCCCATTAAACCATTCTGTTCAAATTGCATTCTCTTCCAGACTAGGCCCTCATTGATAGCCATGCATCATTTTGTTTTCTTGAACTTGCCTCCAGTAACATGTTGAATAGAAGTGGAGGGAGCAGATAACATACTTGCTTTATTCTCAACATTATAATTAAAGCATTCAGAATTGCACCATTGGGTATAATGGGTTTTGTTTTGTTTTGTTTTTGGTGGATACTGATAATCAGGTTAAGGATGTTATTTTAAATTTTTAGTTTGCTGAGAGTTTTGATCTTTTCTGCATCTAGTCAGAAAATCACACTGATAACTTCATTCACCCACTAGCTTGCACTATACATGATAAAAAAAATAATTCATCTGTTGTTCCCTAGGTCATGTTATTTTTGTTTCTTTTGAAGTAGCCAAACCAATACACTAACTAATATAGTTT
Organism: Scalopus aquaticus; assembly: GCA_004024925.1. Taxonomy (NCBI): domain Eukaryota; kingdom Metazoa; phylum Chordata; class Mammalia; order Eulipotyphla; family Talpidae; genus Scalopus; species Scalopus aquaticus. The sequence continues at coordinate 152,985 of PVIJ01001795.1, forward strand.
GGCTGCCCTTTTGAAAGTCATAGAATCAATGACTGGGAGTGGGGGCAAGAATGGAGGCAAGAAGTGGAGGCAAGAATGGTGGAGACTACTGCAGTGACCAGGTAAGACATCAGGGTGACCTGGATTAGCATGATGGAGTATCATGGATCAAATCAAGATTGACTTTGGAACTGAAGTAATAGAACTAGCTGGTAAACTTGATGCACAGAATGAGGAGAGGTAGAAATGAAAAACAATTCCTAAATTTCTAGTTAGAGCCCTTGGCTTTGGGATACTGGACCCTGAAATAGAAAACTTGGAGGGAAATATCTGACTGATTTTGTGATATGTCAAAATCCATGATTTTGATGGATTGTATTATATTTTTATTAGATATACAAGTGCATGGCATAATCTGGATTCTGGAGACTAGAACTCATCATTTTATCACATGGTATCTTTAGTCTCTGCTTTATAATCTCTCTCCCTTATCAAGGCAAGGCAAATGAAGGTAGGGACAATGTTATTTATTTCCACATTCTGGGTTCTAACAGTACCTGGTATGAAGTAGATACTCAGTAAATACAGGTTGAATTTGTCCATGCATCTTTAGTTTTAGCAAAGTAATTCACACTTGCAATTATGGGCAGGGTGGCAGGGGATGCTATGGAAGTAAAAATACTTATCAAAGCTATACAGTGTTTAATGTAATTAATTATATTACAGAAATCAGAAGACAAAGATAAGTATTATAACAAAGGCAATATATTTTAAACAATGTATCAAGGCACTCATGACATTTGTTAAAATGTATAGAAGATATTACAACATACCAAAATAACAACTGTAGAGAAAACAGAAAAATTTTGTAGATACCATCAAACTCACCTAGTCTAGTGGTTCTCATACTATGTTCCTTGGAGTTCTATAATTCCAAAAGGCACACCAGGGCCAAATGGACCTTGGCAGAGGTTGGGGAAGGCCCGACCGGTGAGACTTCAAATATCACTGTATTACTAAAATTTTTCTGAAAGCTCTGTATATTCTACCTTTATTCTAGAGCTGAAAAAATAAAATTCTGCTTCTCCATGTCCAATTACAAATAGAGAAAGGATTAGAAGTCAGTTCTTCCAAAAACCAGCCCAGAGATGATGAGGTTTCATTTCAGAATTTATCTAAAATAATTCTTGGTATACTTTTCCACTTACTCTCTATTACCTCTAGAAGCCATAAGTTCAAGTTCTATAAATTTATTAGAGATGGTTATATCATTCATATTGGCTTAAACACAGTGTAATGCAGAGAAAGAGTTTGAAGACAACCACTGGGTTTAAGCACTGCTAACTATGGTTACAGAAAAGACTTACGTCTGAATTATTTTAATGGAGGCAGCCCAGAGCACTGGGGTCAACCAACTTTGTTCCTTAAACATTGCTTGGAGGTGAATAAACAAATTACTACAACATATCTTAAATTTCCCCCAGGGTTTCAGTGGAATCAATTAAATTGTAATTAGGACAGAGTGACAGGATAAAAATTAAGTCTCCTTTTATATACACATTTGAAAAAAATACTGCCTTTCTCAAGAAAAAGCAGAGCTACGACTGAAGGTACCATCATACTATGTTTTCATTATCACTGTATTATTTCTCCAACAGGTTATGCTGTTACAGGCTCTGGATAAAATCTCTTCATTTGCTTTCTTCTTTCATATCTGAGTGATTTTTTTTTTATCCTATCATCTAGAACAACAGGCTGCTATTATCAAAGCTGTGTATCCTAAGAGTCAGTAGCAGGACTGAATTTCCTTTTTTCATTATTTTTGGTAGAACATACAGACCTGCAGGTAAGCTATCCGCACTGATGTGTCTTAAAATTCTTACTAACCTCCCTTAAGGGGAGTGTACTGTTCTTTCACAATATTTCACAATATTTAAAATCATTTTTCATTGGGATAAAATTTTATCACAGATAGAACTAGAACAAAAAAAAAAGAAAGCATTTCTAATCAAAAGCTGCTACAATACACAAGATAAACACTGAGTTTTCAGAAATTCTAAGACTAAAAACCAAAACCTACAACAAACAAAACCCCAATACTTTAGCCTACTAACTTGTCATTGTTATTTCTGCATTTAGTTACAAATTTCTTAAAACTGATCTGTCATATGATGAACTTGTCCCCATGAAGTTTATTCTAGTGAAAAACAAAAACTATTGAATAAAAAGATTTAAATATGCACTGATTTCACAGTGTGTAATACTTTAGCTAATATGTTGATCTCTTAGTAGACTTCCGAGAAGCACACAAAAAGCATTCTTGATCATCCTTGTTTACAAGTTGTTCTTTTGAATTTGTCACTAAATATGAAGTCCTCACCTAGAATATCTCCTATTTAAGAGTTTGGGAAAGAGTCTCTTAAAACAGATCCTCATCTCTGTCTTTTTCCATGTTCTCAGACATGCCTTAAACATTGTCACAGGCAGCCCTGAAAATAAAAATTTATGAAACAGGTACATGGGAGGAAAATGGAAAGAGTACTCTTATTTGCTATTGTAGCAACCCCCTGACATCTTTTTCCATACCTACAGGAGAAGTCAAGTCCAACTCATACTTTCTTAGGTCCTATCTCACTGCTATAAACATAAGGCCTGGTTTGTGAGGCCCAGCATATATTGTGGAAACAATCTGGAATAAATACACATTAGCAAGTAGTAAAGCACAGGCCTGTTGGAGCAGGATCTCATAAGGAGAGACGGTAAAAATGCTGAGCAGTGAAGTAGAAGCAGCCTACAGCAGACACATTTGTAGTTCTTTTCAGTTTAATATAGGGTTTTTGAATACTACATTTAATTATAGTAGTCTAGTTTAGTCTAGTCTAGTCCTACAGTATTAGATTTTTGGCTTTTGTCAAACTTCGTACTTGGCCCACCAGTGGATGGTAAATCAAGAGAGGAGGGTTCTGTTAAGTCTTAATCATCATTAACATGTTCTGAGCAAAGGACTAGCAAGCAGTTGTCTTATTAAAAAAAAAAAAACACACACACACCTTCTTGTAGCATTTTCATAAATAAAATCATTACTTTGGAAAGTAGAGAACAAAGACATGTATCAGTAGAGAAAATGAAATTTATGTCATCATATGCTTCAGTTATTTTTTCCCCAAATTGGTATTAAATGGTAAATTGATGGCAGAGATGGAAATAGTTTACTAATAAATAATAATTGAATATTTTCAAGTTAGAAAATATTTAAGCTTTAACAAATAGGCTACTTCATCTTAAAATTTGAAGACAGTTCATGCTTTTCTATTAAAGTCACAGATTTGTGTGATGAACAATACAGTATAACATTTCTTGTCTTTTTTGAAGTAACATTGCTACAGATCTGCTAAATAAGTGAATGCTCCCATTTTAACCAATCTATACCAAGTTAAATACACAGGAAGAAAAACAATCATCAGCAATACCTCCCAATCCTATTCCACACTTGCAAAGTACTGATTATAGGTTTTTAAAGCCTCAATTATATATATATTTTTGGTTCCTTTGTTTCAGCATCTGGTATTTACTTATCTTTGAAATTTCTTGCCCACCTATGCCAGTTTGCATTAAAATGCCAGGCGATACATATTTTTATTGCCTGGGTCTACTCCCTTCCATGTAGTTGTTCACTAACAGAAAGAATTCATGAAATATGAATCTTACTTACAACTGACTCAGAATAGGAAAATAAATTTTGCAGGCAGTATTCTGCTTTGATTCATCTACAGCATCTTTTTTTCTCCCTAGTAGACTTTAATTTCAAAGAGCAGTTTTAAGTTCACTGCAAAATTGAAGATAGAGATTTCCCATAAAACAGCATCTCTTATTTGCAAAAATTGAGCTTAATATTTAGAAAGTTGAGCAACACTATATTAAATTCATTTAAAATTTTTTGCTAGGAAGAGGGTTACAATTTCACTAAAGTTATTGCTTCTTCCATTTCATATCCGATTTGACATCATGGTAGATCAAGAAGATCAAACTATTGGACGACCCACTCTACACACCACCTCATTATTTATGCCAAAAATGATTTTCTCTATAAGAAAGGAAAGTAACAAGGAATTGGCAATCAAATTAAGTTTCCTTATGACTTTTGCTTCCTCATTTCTTCAGAGCGGTGCTCCTCATAATGAGTACTATAAAGAAAATTCAATGGCTGTTTTGCCAAACTTCTTCAAATTAGAAATCCACTGAAGTCCACTGTCGGTCATACCATCAGTACTCACAATGGCTGAATGAATTGAATATCATCTGAGAAGTCAATAATCACATCTAAATGTGCATGTATCACTATTCAGCATGAGAGATGAACAGTATTTCATTTTATGAAGAATAAGATGGGCCCCCAAAATGAGCCTAATAGTCTTCAAAAAGGGTTTTATTAACACTTTTCAGCTATTTGCTTTTCACTTGGCAAACATGAAACATTTTTAATACAGAATTTTACTTAGAGCAAATTGATGGTAATTTGTTCTACTGAATTTCAGTAAAATGAACTGTGCATCTGAATGTTAAATGTTATTTGCCTTCAGTGATTTACATACTGGTAGAACAAGAACTACAAAAGGAGAGACTAAAGAAAAACAAGAACTTACATCTTTTTTTTAAACAAAGGAACAAAGGAAAATTATCTTTAATTTTTAAGTAGTTCTTAATGCCATCTCCACAGAGTTCCCTTGAAAGATGGATTTTAAAAAGTATACAGTACAGTTTCAGAAAAGCAGTAATTCTATCATATTGAATCAATACGTCTGCAGCAGCAGAGTGTACACTTACATTTGATTTCTACAAAGTACTAATTTCTCCTCCACCCCTACTCCAAAACCTAAACTCTACTAGGACAATAAGAGCAAAGCAATTCTACTTTAAGGAATAATCAAAGGAAGATGCCTGGGTAAAGAAACCAGGAGGAAAGTGAATTTGTAATTGGGAAATTAGAAAAAAATCACCAGACTGTGAAACATTTGTAGTATTTAGAAGGATGGGCCATAGTTAGACCATAGAGACAGAAGAGGCACAGAAGTTTGAATCTTTACCAAGGATTGGCCAACATGAAAGGCAAAGCATGACAAGACTGACATTTGCTCTTGTTCTGGAAAAGAATATACTTTCAAGCAGAGACTCGTGTTCATTGAAAATTTTAATATCTAGAGTTATCCAAAACTAACACAAGCCTGAATTTATATTGGTACTATAGTAAGCAAAAAAAATTCACTGAACGGTACATTTAAAATAGGTAGTTTTCAAAATTTTCCCCATATAACCACACACAGATCAAGACATTTTAGGAATACTAAAATATCACAGCCTGCCCACTACCTTGAAAACATATGCCTGTCATTTTCAAGAAAGATGAGTGAGATAGAGGACAAATTCAGCTCCAAGGTCAGATAATCTGTTAACATGACTTAGGATAAAACTGTTCTCTAGATGACATGCTCCAATGACTTGGACAGATTATTTTGTGTGATAAATTTTAATCAAACAGCTATAGCTTTCTACCAAGATATATAATAATGGGATATGAGAGATCAATTTAGGATAGAATGTTTTGAGGATTTTTTTTTTCTTGCAGGGGGCTGGTGAGGAGATGATACAAAGTTAGATTTTAAATGAACTCATACCTCACAGAAGGTATCCTTGGCAGGTAGTATCTTCAGAAACATAAGAAAAAGGAGGTTGTAAAATGAGGTAGGGATATACAATATTAATCAAGAGATCAGGCCAGATAAGTAGCAATAGTGCCGGGATATAGATGTTTACAATTCTTTGTTGCTTTTGTACACAATTCTAGCAACAGCTAGTATTATTCATACAAAGTCATGAAGTGAAACTTAACCCCTAGGCCACCAGTGAGGCCCCTACTCACATAAATCATGTGAAAGAAACCCCCAAATATACTTGATATAAGGGCAGGTGTCTTGGTCATATCAAAAGTATCCTTATAAGAAACATAGTACTTGTCATGCTTAATAGTCACTGCTATATTCTTAACAGGATGTTTGCACTAAGTAGGTTTTTAGGTTGCCACACCAGGCCAGACAATTTAAAAGCTGCATAATGTTTTAAAGTATTATGTGTATCTTTTAGAGTGAAAGTTGTTAACCAGGAGGATTCATCAACAGGAGCTTGTTTGAATGCACACAGTTCTGTTCCCTGAAACTTATGTGCAGAAAACCTGGAGTGAGGCCTAAGAATGCTTATTCTGGAAATGACCCCCCAGTCACCCTGCACATCAAAGAAAGGACAAACAAACAAACAAGAACTACAAAACAAAAGAGCATTTTGGTGAAAGACTCACAGACTCTAGATTTAGTCTCACTTGTTATTAAACAGATCTTAAGCAAGTTCATATAATCTCTGAAGACAACAGTTACTTAACTATAAAACATGAGTAATGGTACCTACCTTTTCTTGGTCACAGGATAAAAGGAGATCTATTAATTATCTATTTCTGTGGAACAAGTTACTACAAAACTTGGCAACTGTAAGTAGCGAACACCTATTGTCTTGCAGTTTCTGTCGGTCAGGAATCCAGGCATACCTTAGCTAGGTGCCTCCAGCTAGATCTCTCACAAAGGTAGCAATTAGTGTTAACTGTGACTGTGGGTCACCTGAGGATCAACTGGGCAAGTAAGTATTCACTCCTGAGCTCACTCACATGGCAAGTGTTAAACCTAAGGTCTTCACTAGCCGTTCCTTGACACGAGGGTCCCTCCACAAAACAACTTACAACACGCAACTGGCCTCATTCAGAGTGAGTCAGTGAGACAATAAGAGAGGGAGAGCAAGATAGAAGCAGCAATCTTTTTGTAACCTAGTTTCAGGAGTCATATCCTATTGCTTTTTGACATAGTCTGTCCATTGGCAGCAAGTCACTAATTCCAGTGCACACAAGGGAAGGAGATTACACAGGGCATGAATACTAGAAGGTGGGGCCACCGGGAGCCTTTTAGATGCTGCATACCACATCTATATGGTGATCTAAAGAATAAAAGATTTTTATGTGGAAGAATACTGTAAACAATAAGGAAAATTAAGGCAGAACTTGAGTTATGAAAATCTATTTTATGGATCACATTCTGGGAATCTGCTAAGAAGTGTCACCACCTCCTCACTTGCTTCAGAGGTGTGACACCATGGCAGTATTTCACCATCTTTTTCAGTCTGACACATCTGTGAACTTGTTAGTCAAAGAAGGAAGAAAAGGACAGTGAGCAAATGAGGGAACTTATGACCCACCAAGTAACACTCTGTAACAATTCACACTTTCATGCTTATTATGGGAGGCAGTATTACAATGGCTATAAGCAGTACAGGAGAAAACAAACAAACAAAAAAATTAGGAGCTTGATAAAACTGTTTCACAAATTGTTTTTTTTTTTCCCCTGCAATGCTGTTTATCAGCTCAACTTGGTAATATGTCCTAATGAAAATTTATGCGGTCAGTCTAGCGGTTTTAAAACGTGGCCTTCTCATTCTTGACACTTCTCATCTAGAATTGGGGTTGATATCTCCCCTTGTCCTGGGTGGGGGTTTGCGATGGCTCTGACCTATAGAAAATCACCACATGACTTCTGAGGCTAAGAATAACCAGTTGCCATCTGGTGCTCACAGGATACCCATTCTTGGCATCTAACCACCAGACCACAAGGAAGCCCAAATTGGCCCTCATGGAGAGAACACATTCAATCCCAACTCCTGCAACTTCTGATTGTTTCAACTCTGGCCCCTACTTGTGAGCAAACCTAGGAGAGACCTCACTTTCAGAACTGCCCAGGACCCTTAGTGAGTCCTGACTCTGACACCATGAAGGGCAACTTAAAAAAAAAAAAAATGATGGGTGTTAATTTAAGGTAGAGCTATGAGGGGGATACATGACAAAGAGATAACTGGAATAGCCAGTAAATCACCAGATCCTGAAAATAAGGTCATGTATAAATAAAATGGTAACATGAAAAGGGATCTACTATTAGGTTAAAACATTTTCAAAATATTTAAGATTGTTGCAAACAAATTTCAGGCACTGTCTTCATAGGGTGGATATGACTAAAAGCCAATCCGAAGTAAACAGGACAGTAAACGGTTACAAATCATGGAAATACAGTATTTCTATGGTCTATATGGTCTATAACAATGTCTCAGAACAACAAGTGATAAATAAATGTGGTCAGCAACTGCCTCGTCTTGTCACAGCGACATTACGAACCATTTGGCATCAGGCATTCCCTTCAGGCCTACTCTCCCTCCCCTACCTTCTCCTTTTCATTTAAGAATTGTGCTGCTCTTTGAATCTTCTAATTCCTATTTTCTTCATTATAATATTTATTCAAATTTTCTTCTCCTTCCTTCCCTTTCTTTTTTTCTTGTCTTTCAGAAATTCACAATTTTCATTCACAATTTTAAAGTACTACCTTCTGCACCCTCCTGTTCCTGTCCACTCTAGTTTTGATCCATGAAATAGATCTCAAATAGATTTGGTGTCCTTAACATTACAAACATCCTGGTCTTTATAATTTAGAAGTATTTGATATAGATATAAAATTTATCAATCTTGATTAAAAAAAAACCTTTCAGTAACATCTGAATCTAATCCTCTTCACTTAGATAATTCTTAAAGAAGTTGCCTATGCTCGGTATTTCCAAATTTTCACTACCTACTTAGTCTTTAAAACACATTGCAGCCTGACCTTAAATGTTCAACACTTTTGGAACTATTCCCTCAGGAGTCACTGTAGTACCTGATGCACTTAATAAATCTCTCCTTGAAATTCTACTTCTGACTTTCAAAAAACAGTGTTCCCTGGCTCTCTAGAAAGAAAAATATACTCTAGAATATTTTTCTCCATTCTCTTCTAAACAAACATCTACTCTCCAAAACACAAACATTTCTCACCTTCTTCCATCTATATAACATTCCTGATTAATTAAATCAGGAAGTCCACATGATCGCAATTTGAAACATGCATGCATGAGTACTTCAATCTCCCTTTGTTAACTTGTCCAATCTGAGATATGAATACTAATAGAGTTAATGTTTCATACAAAGCAGGGATTTCTTAATTAGAAGATGCTTTATATAAAGGGACATGTAAATAACAAGAATATTAGAAATCACTTTGAAGCACTAGGAAGAGCAATTCTTAATTCACCAACACAGGTTTGAGAACTCCGATGTTAATACTGTTGTTATTAAGCACACACAGTTGCTGTTCCCTTTTCCTTAAATGCTCTTATTCCTGATATCCATGTATCTTGCACCTCACTGCGTCACAAGTACGGACTTCTGAGAAAGATCTCCTCAGATGCCATAAGTCAAGTACCACCACCCACTGCATCACTCATGAAACACATTATGTATTTATTTGCTTATTGTCTCACTTCACTTACAGGAGAGGAGAGACTTTGTTCTGTGCATGGCTATGTTCCCAGAATAAGGAAGAACATTCACCCAAAGTAAGCACATTACAAGTATTTGCTGCAGAAATGAAAATTTTTTTAAATTTAAAATTTTTTGAAATGACCTTGTTTATTTTTTCACAATATAGGATTTCTCCCCTCAAGTACAGTCACAGTTTTCCCACCACCTAAGTGCCCACAGTCTTCCAGCACACTCTCCCACACTCTGTTCTCTCCTCTCCCTCTCCTGACCCCTCCTGCGTGTGTCAGATATATGGTCTGCTTTCAAGGGTCAGTCTTTTACTTTGTCTTTGTCTGATTTCTCTAGATTCCATGTATAAGTGAAACCATCTGACATTTATCTTTCTTCTTCTGGCTCATTTTCTCAGAATAATCTCTTCCAGGGGAGAAATCAAATACTATTCAAATATTAACAGTGATATGAAAAATAAAATAATAATAAAAATAATTCCTTCCAATTCTGTACATGTTGCCACAAATGGCATGAGTTTATCTTTTATAGTTGCTGAATAATATTACATTGTGTATATATACCACATCTTTTTTATTCACTAATCTGTTCTGGGGCATTTAGGTTGCTTCCATATCTTGGCAGACTGTGCTGCTATAAACATAGGAGTGTAGGTTTCCTTTTGGATTAGTGCTTTTGTGTGTACTCTTTGGATAGATACCTAGGAGTAGATTGCTCGGTCATGTAGTAGATTCATTTTTAGTCTTTTGAGGAATCTCCACACTTCTTTCAATAAGGGCCTGGATTTAAAGGGAAAGTGAATGATTTAATGAAAATATTCTCAGTTTTCATGTGTAGAAAATTAATAAGATTGCAATGTATATACAAGACCATTGGGGTAAAAATATTTTTGTCACCTTGTGAGCAAATTCAAATCTCTGTATAATTGTTGGTTAGTTTTGTAATATAAGTTTCCTTGTAAAAAGTAACATGATTATCTATTCTAATAGCCCACTGTCCTTGCTTTTTCTTAAGACAAATAGCCCTACTGAAGTTTGGTACCAACATTTTTATTATCTTATTAGCACACAATTTTATTAGAAAAATCTACCATATATGAATCAATCCATTTTTATTTCTCTAACACCATTTTCTGGATATCTCTTCAATTTTTTTCTTCCATGTGGATTTTTTCATAGAACATTTGATCTGGGAGGACCTGAAGATAGCACAGGAGTTTACAACCTTTCTTTCAGCAGTGGGATCTATTTCATACACAAATGAAATCAGAGTCAGAACTGGAGGGGCTGACCTGTGCTTCCCTTTGAGGCTACAACCACTTTTGCTCCAGCAGCCCTGAGACATAGAGAATCATGTCTCCTTTGAAAACTATGGACAGCTGAAATTTCCCAATTAAACCCAAGATATATTTCAAGATAGATTTTATATATCAATTCTTCCTTTTCTTCAAGGAGGATACTCTTCCTCTAGGCTAAAGCAGTTTCTAAACACATGGACTGTACCATATCTATATACAGGCATATGAGGAATATGCTGAGGGGACATGAGAAAGTAAAGGTTCTCATTAGCTTTCTTATAGGCAAACAATCTGTCTGAAGAAGAAGAAATCAAGAAAACCATCTATTTACAATTGTATCAAAAAATGAAATACCTGAGAATAAACCTAACAAAGGAGGTAAAAGACCTATACAAAGAACATTACAATACATTGTTAAAAGAAATAGAAGAGATACAAAGAAACAGAAAGGCATTCCCTACTCATGGATTTGAAGAATTAACATTATCAAAATGGCTATCTTACCAAAAGCAATTTATAGATTCAAAGCAATTCCAATAAAAATTTCAATGGCATTCTTCAAAGAAATAGAACAAATATTGCTGAAATTCACATGGAATCACAAAAACTTTGACTAACTAAAGCTCTCCTGCTAAAAAAAGAGGAAGAATGGACTCCAAACTATACTACAAAGCCATAATAATTAAAACAGCATGTTACTGGGACAAAAACAGACACACAGGCCAATTGAATTGAATTGAAAAATGCAGAAATAAAGCCACACATATATGGCCAATAATCTATGACAAAGGATCAAGAATATGCACTGGAACAAGGATAGTCTCTAGTCTCTTCAGCAAATGGTGCTAGCAAAACTGGACTGATACATGCAAAAAAATGAAACTAGACAATTACCTCACACCATACGCAAAAACCAACCCAAAATGGGGCCTCCCTGTTGGCGTAGCGGTTGAGCACTGCACTGTGGAGCTGTCGGCAGCGGGAACACGAGTTCAACGCCGGCCCAGGGAGATTCCCACATGTTGTGGCAGACCTCTCCTGCTTTGTCTGCTGCTCCCCTCAACAGTGTATTTCCATTGATCTGCCTGTTCTGCTCCCCACTCTGTCTCTGGTGAACACTCTCGCTGCCCCACGCCTCTGGCCTGTACCCCAAATTGTATGCATAAATAAATAAATCTTTAAAAAAAAACTCCAACTCAAAATGGATAAAAGACTTGAATGAAAGATCTGAAACCATAAAATATATAGAAGAAAACACAGGCATGTGTTTAGCACACAGGCATATATAGAAGAAAACACACTCCATGCTATACTCAGAAACATCTTTGAGGACTCATCCTCAGAGGCAAAGAAAATGAAGGAAAGATACACAACTGGGACTATATCAAACTAAAAGGCTTCTGTACAGCAAAAGAGACAATAATCAAAACAAAGAGACACCCTACAATTGGGAGAAAATATTTACAATCCATATAACAGATCTACAAAGAGCTTATACAACTCAACAAGAACAAAGGAAACAACCTAGTCAAAATATGGGCAGAAGAGCTAAAAAGAGCTAAAATGACACTTCTCCAAAGAGGAAATGCAAATGGCCAACAAGCCTAAGAAAAATTGTTCAACATCACTTGTAATGAGTGAAATGCAAATCAAAACCACAATGAAATACCACCTTACACTGGCACTAAACAAATGTTGCTGCATTTGTTTCCAGACTGGTCCAACCACTATGGAAAGCTGTGTGGAGGACACTCAAGTTACTAAAAATGGATCTACTATATAATGCAGCAATTCCACTCCTAGGAATCCACCCAAAAACATTAATTCAAAAGGAAACCTATACTCCTTTGTTTATTACAGCACTATTTACAATACCTAAGATATGGAAACAAGTTGAATGCCCCCAAACAGATGAATGGATCAAGAAGATATGGTATATGTACACAATGGAATACTACTCAACAACTGAAAAAGGTATACTCATCCATTTTCAGCAATATGGATGAAGCTAGAAGGGATTATGCTCAGTGAAGTAAGTCAGAAGGAAAAAAACATTGGATGGTTTAACTTATAGGAGGAATATAGGGAAACCAAATGAAAAAAAAAAGGACAAAACTTATAGACAACTATAGATCTGAGGCATACAGCAAGAGAGGGGCAGGGAGAGGGATCAAAACAGGGAAGGGAACAACACGAGGGACTATGGTAATGGTTCACAGATAATGTTGTGGTGAGAGTTTGTGGTGAGAGATACACCTGAGGGGAGAAATCAGATGCTGTACAAAAATGAACAATGATGTAAGGAAATAAAAAAAAATTAATATTAAAGAGTAAGGGTTCTTCTGACCTCATAACCCTTCCAGCCATCAGCTCAACTGACCTAAGTTGATCTATAATGCCCCTTGAGAGAGACTGTTCACCTACATTCCTCTTCTTCACTACTCTGCTGCTTGCCTTACCATAGCTTTTGTGTCACTGTACTTGTCCCTTGGTCTTGCTCTCTATTACCCCACTACCATAATCATGAGCATCTCTTAAAATTTAGGCAGAGCTCCACTGCAATTCCCTCTCCCCCTTCTCATTATTTGAAATCAGTATGGTTTTGGGAGCCAACACTGTGTGCTCTGGGTGAAAGATTCCTTGATCCTCATCTTTTCCCTGATTGTATTCTGCATAATTTTATGCTGGACATCTCAACCAACAGTCACCCACTCTCACTGAATGTCCAGTACTTGCCCTCTCTTCTTTGCACCCCCTTCCCTTTCAAAGTCCCCATTTTTTCTGATGACCTCACCAACCATTTAGTTCTGTAAGTTGGAAACTCTGAAGTTGTCTTTGACTCCCTTTCTCCTCTGTATCACTTATAGCCAATATGTATCACAAGATTTTTGTAACATCTTTATCATGTGACTTTCTGGAAACTATTCAATGTAGCCCAGTTGAAAACACCTTTCAGGCAATAGGGCTGTATCTGTTGGTTTACCACTGCCTGTGGGCCCAATGCTTGGCACAGCATAAACACCTAATAATCCTTATTGAAAGAACAACCGAATGGGATAAAAATATGTGAGGTATCATAAAAAGCACAAATTACCTAATAATAGAGAAACGTGTTAGTACACTTGGTCACATTTACAAGATACTATAGCATTATTAAAACAGTACTTTTCGAGTAGATGTTAAGAACTTAGAAACTGCTCCCTACTTAAAATAAAGAGAAGCTAAACACAAAAACCATAAACTTGTTATCATCCCAATTGTGAAAATCATGAAAGGAAAATTTAAAAATGTTAACACTGGTTATCTGTGAATGGTGATTTTAAAAAATTTTTGTCTTGCCTTATTTTTTTTTAAAAAACTTAATACTCTAAAAATACTCTAATCTGTCACCATGTAGATAGCTATGCTGTTGATAAGACCTAAAGGATACATGTACAAATTTTAAAAAGGCATTTGGTGCATGATGGGAGGTATAATCTAGTTTGTTCTATATTGTTTTTCTAAAATTGACTTAAAATTGTGTTTTAATACTTTCAAAATCCTTCAATACACCCTCTTCCTTACTTGTCAGTCTTTATATAATTGAATTTATCATTATATCATACTGTATTAATTTTGCTGAAATGAAATTTCAACATTACTATTCTTTTGTTAAAATAGTTTATAGTGTCTTTTGTTTATAGTATCTCCTTATTTTATAGATTAAAGGCCTTGACCTATCAAAACCATCTTGAACACCCACTCTCACCTTCCACCCATACAGGACAAACTCTGACTGCCCCCGTTCCACTCCTGTACCATTGCCTGGTGTCCCATCCACCTTATTTACTTCATATCTTGTATTTCCTTTAATGCTTAACAAAAATTTTTTCAGCAATTTTCTCTCTAAACACAAATAGCCTTTATGCAGAATTCTATAATATCATGAATTTCAGAATTAAAAAAGGTTAGCGCTGCAAGGCATTATTGAAATCACATAGTACAATTTCTCCTTCTATGGCCACAGAAACTACCATCCAATTAAAAAGGATGGTGTTTTGGAAAGAAACAAACAAAAAAAATCTAGGTTTAGGACCTAGCATTTAACTCTTAAGAGTTTAGTATTTTACTAGTATAGCATCTGTTATTATTACTGGATTTCCAATCTGCTGATCAATTATGCAGCAATTATTCATGGTGCCATTTTTAAAGGTATGTCTTGCCTATCTGAATCGTTACTGTATTTTCTGCAGGGCAGACACCACTGCTCACAACTCCTTTACATGTCCATTTTACTTAGTGCTACAGAATGAGTACTGAAGAAGTACGGTGTTAACGAAATCAAGCAAATCCAGTAATAGTGGTGATGATGCAAATCTGATACCAATACTCCATTTTCAAATCCAATTATATGGTAATGATCACCAAAGGAGGAGGTGTCAGCTTCCCTTATAGTCTATCTGGCTGCCTTAGTCAATCATGAAATCTCAGGGTAATGGTTCCAGCTAAGGTCTTAAGATAAGAGCAATGACTAGGAATGGATCTGCAGAGTGTGTCTCGACAGACAATACACTGCAGAGGTTTAAGGAAGGACCTTACTCAAAGTCAGGCTGAGTAGTAAGAGCTTTCAACATCACATGTGGCTTTCATACATACACTCACACAAATAAATACATCCACTCCCACTTTTAAATTCTGATACATAGTTATAGAAGAGTGATATTTGAACAACTGTACCAAACAAATAATGGGCAACAGATCAACAAACAACTGGATGAAATTACACCGCAAGTCAGAAGACCCAGGAGACAGAGCAAGGTTAGACCCTCCAAGTTATCAATATTCTAAGGCAGAAGAACCAGGACACACCCTAAAAATGGAATCATGCCAGGCCTCCCCTTCATGACGACTGTACACTGGGCCATGAGCCACACAAACTCAGAAGCATCTGCCAAAGGTCTCAGACAGCTGTGCAAGCACTCTCTGACATTTGTTCAGCTGTTGTGAAGTGAGAGAGATGCATATGCCCAAGGTTTCAACAAGCACATTTCTTCTTCAGCTCAGAACAATATGATTAGAATACATTTTTAAAATTTATTCTGATTTTGTCACTGTGAATATATATTTATAAGCATCTATTGCTTATTTCCACAACTAATAGAAGTGAATAGAATACATCATATTAGAATAAGAAATGGGTAATGCTGAGCAAATGAAAATAAATTACTCATTCCACCTAAGAGCAGAGTTACTGCTTAAAGAGGCAGGTGCCCTTCACTTAGCAATTCAAAATGTCTTTTTTTAATATCATTTGTCAAAATTCCATCACCTTCCATCTTCCTTTCTTGCATAAGAACATCACAATTTCAAGGAAAATGATTTAATGGTGAAATCTCAGATTGTAGCATAGCCAGCTCACCTTACATCTATCAACACAGTTATGTTGTGGAAATGCATTCATTGGATTTGTTAAAAAGGTGACCTGTTCCTTTCCTCCAAAGGAGAGAAAGTAACAAAAAGGAAAAAGAAAAATACAAAGGCTTTACTGACTGATTGCCTTTCGCATTTATTATATATAAAAACTCAGTGTGTGGGAGTTAATTATATTAGTTATCTTGGGTATAACAAGCTATTAATTTTGTGCTTCAAAGTTATTAACCACCTTTCTATATACCATTCACAGGCGAATGAATGGACTTAATCCCTGTATTAAAACACAAAACAAACCAAATAATCCCATGCTTCATGACTTTTCAAAATTGATTATCTCCTTGGCAATGCTTTAGTAGAGGCCAGATACACAACTGCCACTTAAAAAAAGAATCTCTGGCACTTTATATGAGAAGCTTGTTAAAGTGGGTTTAATCACACTTTAATAGTCATTTCTCTTCAGACCAGACATAAAAGGTCACTAAGGAAAAGCATATTTTCCCAGTGAGTCAACCATATTGGGTTAGTTAAACTTCCTCCAGTGATAACACAACTCCTGAGAGAATCTGCTTTTGTTTAATGTGACATACAGTGGGCATTTGAACATTTAAACAATTCAGTGGCGGGAATAAAATATTTAAGGTGGTAACATTTACTGTCCAAAGAAGACTGTAGGTTCCCTTTTTTGGACATGCTTACTTCTATAGAGTAAAATGTAACACCATTTAATTCTAAAACAGCAGATTTAAATAGACAGTGGTCTTTATCTTCTGATTATCAAAGGATATTTTACTTGTAAAAAGCCTGACACTTTTAAAATAAAATGGTTTACAATAAATGAAAGTTATGGCCATCAGTCATGATGTTTATCTGCATTTAAGAGTCTCTGTGCTCTAACAAAAGCAAACATCAGCTTTATGTACCAAGATTCCCAGCAGACAGTTACAATGTTTTTTTTTTAATTTATTGAAGACTAATCATAGAGCAAAGGTCTCTGAATGCCCATATAATTAGGAAACTATTGTCATAAATTTAAGAAATAATAGTGAAATCTCCACACAGGAAGCAATTCAATAAGATAGTAACTATCGTAGTTCTATTTAGACAGTATTCATATTACAAAAATACTGTATAAAATAAAAACTTTGATTAAGTTACAGCAATAAATTATGCTTTCATGAAACTCATGTTTTTAGTTCCACTGCTATACAAATGTACCCCATTTTACAAGCTTTACCTTTTCCTTTAAATTCACTCTGAAATAATATAACAATAGAGAGATTTCTTATTATCCCCATTTGAAGTTTTCTGATTTCAAACATAGTATATTAATGATGTTAGCATATAAATATCAGTAATTGGATAAGATTACATAAATATCAATCAATAGCTATCAGAGAGTGAAGTGTTAAATGGAATCTAAATTTTTAGAAATTATTCTTAGAGTATAATTAAATGGTATTATCATATTTGAGTTTCAAATAAGTCAAAAAGCCAAATATTTGAAGATGTGTTTGAGCATAAAAAGCTATGTGATGCAAATGGTAGCCTATTAAAAATCATTTTCCTGTCTTATTTCCAATGACACAACATATGAAAAAGTCTACTGTATTTTAAAAAAAATGATTGTGAAAAATTATTTTTCACTTTGAAAATACATGCTTGAGGGAGAAAAGAAAGTGTGTTCATAAAAACTGCACATATATGTTAAGGGTCATAAATATGAATAAAGAGATATAATTTATTCTAGGGTAGGAAAGCTCAATTTTACATTACTTTTTCCTAATATAATCCATGGCTCAATATAATCTCATTGAAATCAGTAAGAGATTTCCTTTGAAACAAGGAGAAGATGGTGTTTCATGAGTTTGAAAGGTTGGATGTGAAAGAACAGTCAATAGATCTATAAAAATTAAATTCTTATTTAAGACTTTCAATCATAATAATAATTTTACGGCAACAATTATGTAATTAATATGTAATTTACAGTAAGATTAATTCAGAAGATGTCTCTGGTGGCACTTGTAATAGTTAAAAACTGTAAATGAGCTATCAATATGGGAACAATTAAGCAAATATCTCATTCATTCAATGATACACTCCCGTCATTAAGAAAGATGATGTATCTTTGGATTCATTTTCCAATGAGTATAGATTACATACTGCTAAATGAAAAGAGAAAGTTACAAAACAGCATATAAGATGTAACTGAATTACTCCACCTTTATACTTTTTTTTAGCTTTCAGAGTTTTTGATATTGTGGGAATATTTCATGATAACAATACATTGTTTTTATAATCATAAGACATCTGAACATTCTCTGCGGAAATTTATGGGCAGATAATAAGTAAAATTGAAATAAAATGGATATAGAAAGCTTATAGGAGAAGAATCCCATTGCACAGACTCAAGGTTTCCATCATGTTAGGGACTCTGCTGTCTGTACATCTGCTGTCAGCGTACACAGATGCCTAGAATACATTACACTGTGTGGAGAAATCACATGAGCTTTCATTTTTTCATTTCCACTCTCCTTTTCTTATCATCTTATTGCTGTTATAAAGATCAACACAACAGTGACAGTGTCTCCATTCACATCACCACATCCCACCTCAGCCCTTGCACTTATGAAAGCTGAACTTTAATGCTGTACTTCATAACTAAAATGAACGATAATCCATTAAGTACATCTCTTGACCTGGTTGCTATTAAAACTGTCCCAGTGATTTTATGAGAGCATTACTAACAAAAGGAGTACAATAATGTGGTTAATTGCTATAATGTAGACAGTATGAATTCTTTTAACAAAACCTTAATTTGCCTACCTCTGATTCCATGCTTTAAATAATAGATTTATATGATTATTATGTGGAAGTTCTACTGAATTTGTCATAAAAATTATTTGACAGAAATAAGAACTTATATTTATGGGGTATTTACTATGTGCCAGGCATAGTTCTATAGGCACTTAAAGTATATTAAGTCAATTCCTCTGAACATGCCTAGGAGGTGGGTGCTGTTATGATGCCTCATTTCACCCATGGGAAAATTAAGGCTCAGGGGTCTAGTAATCCCTTGCCAGAGGTGACAGAGCAGGTGAGAAACTCAGATCATCTGGCTCTGGAAGATATTTGTTACCTTTTGTAAATTTATAGAAATTTAAATATAATACAGAGAATTCCTATATACCCCTCCCCAGTTACTCCTCTTGTTAAAATCTTAAATTATATGGTACAACTAAGGAACATAAGTGGTCTTTTGACAGGAACTAACCCACACACTAACCTGGATTATACTAGTTTTCCCCCAATACTCATTCTGTGTTTCAGGATCCCATTCAGGATGTGACATGACCCTGGGTTGTGGCATCTCCTCAGTCTCCTCTGGGCTAAGACAGTTTCTCAGAATTTTCTTGGTTTTGATGACAGTGAAAGTCTTAAAGAGAGTAATTGTCAGGTGTTGTGTAGAATGTTCCTCAATTTGGGCTTATGTGATGTGGTTTTCATTATTAGACTGGTGCCATGGTTTGTGGAGGAAGATCAGAGATGAAGTGCCGCTCTCAACACATTGTGTTGGGGACACTCGCTGCCATCATGCTAGTTTGACAGCCTCACACACCTGGCCAAGGTAGTTTGCCTGGTTTCTTCATTTTAAATCACTGCCCTCTCTCCCTTCTTTCCATGCTCTACTTTATGGGGAAAAAGTTACTAATTAAAGCTCACATTTAAGGAGTAGGGATGGAGGAAGTTAAGCTCCACCTACTTGAAGCAGGGAGCAGGGTATCTACAAAAATATTTGTAATTCCTCTGTGAGAGCTCTCATTTTTAACCCCCTATTCTAAGCAGCTGCTCACAATCTACCCTTTCTTACCACTTTAGTATATAATTCATGTACAGTAGTAAAAAAAAAAAAAACACCACAGATTAAGTATTTCTTGCTTTTTCTAGGGTCCAAAAATATATTAGAATTAAATTTCTAACTTCAAATACATTTGTTTAAAATTATTTCCCACTGGCTACTTTAGAATTTGTCACTAAAGGATAAATTAGAAACCAATGAACTTAGTACACATAAAGTGCTTTTAGAACTATGTCTGGCACATAGCAAATACCCCATAAATATAAGTTAATATTTTTATAAAATCATCTTCATGCCAGAGTGCTTTGTAAATAACTTACCAGAAATATTCGTTCAAGTTGGTCCTGGATGTCTTTCATTCCTGGAAAAGCAGCAACTCCTTGGATCATTTCAACAAAGATGCAGCCAACTCCCCTAAAAAGGGAAGCAAGCATCGTTACAAAAAGTTCAATACATCCGCTTAGAAAACACATGGAATTAGAATATCTCCTCTTACAGAAGAGAAACATGAATGACTAACATTCTCAGGGAGTGCCACATATACCTATATCCATAACTTTCCTTTCTCCACTGTCTCTAGTGCCCCGAAATCACTAAGACCATAAACCTCAGTGACTCTACTCAGCACACAGTGAAGAGATACCTTGGTCCAACAGAGAAAGTCTCCACTGTCTTGTTCCAATACCTGTTTCCCACCCTATTTCACAGACTCACAATGGATTGCACTCTCTGGCTGTCCAGCAGTTCTCAAATCTTTAGAGAGTGGGTTTTCAAGACATCCAGGGAACTTTTAAAAATTGCTAATGATTTGAATATGAACCCCAGAAATTTTGTTTTAATCAGTCTAGGTTGGACTCAAGGCAGCTATATATAGTAAGAATCAACTCGGGCAGACTATGTTGCTCAAAAGCTAGGCATGAAATATAAAAACCTGACTCAGTTTGTTCCATTTTGTAGAACTTTGTCCTTCATCTACTTGCTCTTGATATGTAAATCTAACCCAACCTCTACATCTAATTTACATGCCATCTCCTACACAAAGGCTTCTACAAACAATCCACAGACAGGCTAGTTCTATTTTTGTGAGCTTATTTATTAAGTCCATACTCACTATATAAGTTATTTACTATGGTCAACTTCTTCTCCTGGCATAGATTCTTATACTCACAGTTCCAAAGAAGATAGTCCAGCATATCAGGAAACCTTATCTCCCAGACCAACATGACCTGCATCTAACCCAACAGGACAACAAATGCATAACATGAACAGAGAGCCAAAGAAATACCTCTGTTGGGTCTGGAGAACATGTCACTTGGGAGTGAGATGGAAAGAAACATAGGTAGATTAATAATACTAGAGAACTGGCAAGATGACTAGCTTTCTACAGATGACGTTCCCTGAGTAGACCTGGTTCCCACCTTCCAGGACACTGAATGTTCAGATAAACCAGATTTTTTTCTAGACCTCTAACTTCTAGCAATTCTCCAAGAAGTTTTTTTTCCCCTTAAATGACTCCACCTTGAATGGGCTCTATTTCCTGCAATTATCCTAAAAAAATCATGAACACACTGGAATACTTCTTCAATTACTACACTCATATTCAATTTGCGATGAACAAACCCATGTGTCTTTATTTCAGACCCATCTGAGGTTAAGGACAAGGACTAGCTCTCTATAGCTGCCCCGACTGTTATCATTGTTTTGTACACAAACATTGTTTTTAATGAAAGTAATATACTGACAGAAATCTCTTTTTATTTTACCACATAAATCCTACCAAAATTAAACACCAATGGTACACAGAATTAAAATGACCAAGAACAAATGCTCCTTTATAAAATAAAAAAGAATTCCATTTACATAATAAAAAATTAATTTCCAATCTGTAGTCAAACCTATCTAGGCAGATAGGTTTAACACAAATTTTTTTTCATTTGAGATTTAACAGACAACATTGGTATTGAGAATTATTTTAGTAGTATATTAAAATGCAATGTGCATCTAAATATTGGGGCTTCAGATGTCCGATTAGGTCTAAAATTTCCCAAATTTTCTGCCAAGAATTCTTTTCTAAGACTGCCTACATTTGTATTATCTTCTTATTTAAGCTTGCATGAAAATTTTTGAATTTTTAGTAGTCACCTGTATCATCTTCTTTTTCTTTCTTTTTAACATTCACCATATATCATGACCTTTTGTCCCCAGTCTTTCCTACCACAAACAGCAACTATGAGAGTGAAAACCCTCAGCAGAACCTTCATGGTGTATCCAGCTGAGAAAGTTGGTGAGGTCACTACTGCTTTGTTGTTCCTACTTACAGAATTTCTTTTACCATTACTTGTGCTTGGTCTATATCATCTCCACAACATAATGCTTAGAACAGTTAAAAGAGAAACTCTACTGCAACTCTTCTAGTTGGAATATGATGATGCAGCAGTTCAACAGGCTCTTACTTGCTTTGCTGGCTAAAGGATGTAGACTCTCATTGCTAATGGATGTTTCCTATGACATCAGTTTTCAAAGATACTTGAGGTTATACTAGTAAAGTCAAGAAAACTATACTTAAAAGATATATATAAAAGAGAGAGGAAGCACAAGGAAATTAAAAAGTAGAATTACAAAACGTATCAACATAGCAGAATACTTTATTATAGGAGCTCCCTTTTTGCCAAGCAGTAATAAGAGCTCTTCAATTTTATATGAAGGGACTATTATACCTGTCTTTTCATTTATCCCTCTTGCATCCTTCACTAGCCCTGTGCATTCTCTTTTGTGAAGGATTAAGTTGACTGCTCTGATTGGGCCACAGAAAGAATTCACCCACTTAAGCTTCATACTTATGATATATAATCTTATTTAAAGAAACATCCCCTTTGATTTGTTGCTTCTTCCGGGGATTTGAATAACCATATAATTATCAACCACTTAGTCTAAATATTTCAAAATTAAGAACTGGTCATATAAGCTTATAATTAAATGTGCGATAGGAAGCAATATGTTCAAACTTTTACTTTAGGATTAGTAACTTGGGAAGGTAGTATAAAACATCCATGCTCCCACTTCTTTCAATTTTTTTAAACTTACAATTTTCAAACTGAATTTATGCCATAGATGTGTAAATAATTTTCCATCAAAATTCAAAACAAGATTTTAAGTGGAATGGATAATTCTTTGTCATTATGAGCACTCTTTCTTAGCACATATTTATTTTGAGTACATTATGAGGACTTCATCACTATGAGACAATTACTCTCTGTCTTCTTTGTAAATTTTGCATAAATGTAAAACTACCCCCAAATCAAATATTTCTTTTAAAAAAGATTTATTTACTCATTTATGCATAGAAGAGCTGGGGTTTAGGGTAGAGGTTCAGGGGGTGAGATGATCCATCAGAGATAGAGTGGGGAGCAGAACAGGCGTATTTACTGAAATACACTGCTGAGGGGAACAGCGGGCCAGACAGGAGAGGTCTGCTGTGCCATATGTGGGTTGTTATGGCCAGGGAGCGAACTCAGACCACAGCAGTGATAGCATGACAGCACTGAGACTTAACCCCTATGCCACCAGGGAGGCCCCTAAATGTTTATTTTTCAAAAGGGCAAAATGAAGGTGCACTGCATCTCCTTAGGGCTATTACATAGAAATGGTCATCTCAAGTAGATGAGTCATGGCAACTTTATGAACTTTTTCTTGGAAGTGGCATGAGCAAGGTGGAGCTGCAGGCTCAGTGTGAAAAGTCAGTGCTAAGGTTCTACTAAAACAACTTGGGCAGCTAATTAAAGATTAATTAAGTTTGACATGAAGGTATTTAAAAACTGATACAACATGCTTTATGGCAAAGGAATTCAGGATAAAAAAATTATCTAAACTACCAAATTTGGGGCAATGGTGGGAGTGAGTCTGAAATGCAGAGAAAAAGGGGAATTTGAGGGGAATTTGAAGGGAAGAGGCAAAAACTTCTCCAGCAGAGTAGGGAACAGCAAACTCAAAGTCACTTCCTTGGGAAGGCCTCCCGATCTCTCAGCTGGCTTAGGGGTTAGAATCAGAGGATTCTATGCTTAAGTTACTGCCTATGACAGTAATTTATTTACTTACTTGTTAATGTATTAACCATGATCACCTTTCTGAGAATAAGAATTTGGTCTTTTCACTTTAAAAATATCATCTCAATTAGTCAAAAAGAGGGGCCTCCCTGGTGGTGCAGCGGTTAAGCGCTGCGCTGTGGAGCTGTCGGCAGCGGCGACGCGAGTTCGACGCCCGGCCTGGGAGAATCCCACATGGCGCGGCAGACCTCTCCTGCCTCGCCCGCTGCTCCCCTCAGCAGTGTGTTTCTGATCTGCCTGTTCTGCTACCCGCTCTATCTCTGGTGAACCCTCTCGCCGCCCCATGCCTCTGGCCTGTACCCCAACTTGTATGTATATAAAAAAAAAAAATTAGTCAAAAAGATAATGACAATATGGCAATCCTCCCAGACATGAATGAAATAGGGCTGGGTCACCAAAGTCACAGCTAATAAGCACTGTAATGTATTTGTTTATTAAAATCTTGTTGAGATTTTATGGTGCAGGGTAACTTTATATATTTCAACTAAAATAGGAATTAATTGGGCCCATTAATTCCACATTCAAGAATACCTGCATTCTAACAAACGATTTTTGAAGGGAAATGCACTCGGTTAATTTTCTCATAAAGACATTAATACCACAAGCTGTTAACTTACCCAATAAATGACTATCCTGCATGAATAACTGTAAAATGGGACTTAGAAGCTATTTGTATACTTGACATTAATCTAATTTTAGTTATCAAAAATAAAATATTACTCTCCTTCCTCCCTAATTCTCAGGGCCATTCACAAGGTGATGGTTTGGTTCAGTCTCAGTAGATAATATAGAAAGACTGTAATATTTAAAATACGATCCAAATGAAATATCAGAAACTTGTAGAATCTAGCCTCTAATTTCATCCATTTATTAGCTGAGACTTGAGAGTCCTTTCGATAGACAGCTTTAAGCTGAGATTGTAGCATAGAGTCCAGGGGGATCACAACACAGCACAGCCTGTGTACTGAGTACGCCAGAGATGACAGTGAGTTAACAGCTTGGACTAGCACCATGAGAGAAGCCTGCCTCTCCTTATGCAGACTTCCCTAATTGAAAGTTATGACGTCACTACTAAAATTTAGAGAATTATTTTGACCCACTCAGAGCCATATGCATCATTACAACATTTGGAAAGAGGGTTGCAGATAAAGACAGCATCAAGTTGCTTCTGACTGGTGAAAAACAGAGGATGAATAAAAGCACAACTCACTGCAAGTTAGTTCTTTTGCCTTCCTCTCTTTCAACATCACAGTAGCCCCAGAAATTTCCTCAAAGCCAATGTGTCCACTGACAAACAGCATCTGAAGCAGTGCTCCTCACCCTTAATGTGTATGCCAGTCATGTGGGACTCTTGTTAGAAAGTAATTCTGATTTAATAAGTCTGTGTTGAGGTCTGAGGTCCTGCATTTCCGACAAGCACCGCTGATGTTGTTGATCTCAAGACTAGAAAATAAGCAGCAAGAATCTAAAGGAATTTTGGGAATTCTGTTTAGGAAGGAGTTTCATAGCTCAGTTTAATTCTCTGAATACGTATTCAGGTCTCATTCAAAGAACAATATTAAAAAAAAGTAGACTTACAAAATAAGTTAGATTAAATGCTAAACACACTCTGAACTGAAAGCACAGATGTGATGCTAACTCAGAAAGGCTCCACGTTAATTAATCTAATAGGTAATTTTCTTTAGCCATGGTTCACTGACATATACCGTTATGCAATTAAAGCTAGTGCAAATGTGCCAACATGGTCACTTATTTATCTTATTCTTCTTTTACGGAATGAATATATTTGTAAAAAAAAAAAAAGATAAGACCAAAGAGTTTTGTTTCCTAGAAGTTATCCTCTGAAAGATCAAAAATTATTTTATTTTTCTATAAATTGTAAGCAGAGTTATGCATAATTGATGTGATCTTTTCATGTTGACATTTGCAGTATTTAAAAAGTGAAAGATTTAAAAAAACTACATTCCACATGCCCTTGGTGACTATTGAAGCAATTGAATTGATTAAACTGTCACTCATCATTTACTGTGGTTAGTGCTTCATTAGGCACAGATAGGCATAATATATCTTAGTCAAATACTTCTATGGAGTACTTGGCTCTCAAGGAATGAAAACAAAACAAAACACTAGACTGCGAGTAAAAGCCCATCTCATATTACATTCAGGTAAAAAAAAAAAAAACACAGGAAAAAACAACAGGCCAGACATTTTATGTAATAGGAAACTTTAAGATGTGTTTTTCAAACTATGAAACAAAACTATATCTGGAAGAAGTAGTACTTGTACAAACTAAGCAAAAGTTAAACCAAAGCAAAATATGAAGTACACAAAGCATGAAGTACAGGAAGGTGCCATTAACTTGGGAGGAGGTACAGGAAGGTGAGCAAGGGTCCCCCCCCCCCGCCTTTTTTTAAGAGTTATTTATTTATGCATACAAGCTGGGGTATAGGCGAGAGGCGTGGGGCAGCGAGAGGGTTCACCAGAGACAGATTGGGGAGCAAAACAGACTGATGGGCGGAAATACTGCTGAGGGGAGCAGCGGGCCAGGCAGGAAAGGTCTGCCACGCCATGTGGGAATCTCCCTAGCTGGGTGTCGAACTCGCGTCACCGCTGCCCACAGCTCCACAGCGCAGCGCTTAACCACTGCGCCACCAGGGAGGCCCCGCAAGGACCCCTTTTCAACATCCACATCGCAATGAGACAAACGAAGGGCTCAGGATGTCCAGCCACCTCAAAGTCCCAACAGGCATAAAAGCTTCTTAAATTTCAATGATAATTCTAACCCTCACACTTTAATATTCATACACCTATACAGATTTTAATATGTATACAATGTAGTACATATATACATAGTACTCCTTGTATGTGCATATTTTTTTAAATCACATGATAAAGCCTCTTTTTGCATCCTGGTCCCAGTATCTAAGTTAGAAACCCAGAAATCATCTGAAATTTTTACTTATTCACATCCCATTATCAAGTTATGATAGCCTAATTATCCCCAAATATTCCTTCACTGTGATTCCCAATCACCTTGCCCCTCCCTTTCTCTCTACCTGCTTCCAAAACACTGCCCTTCTTTCCTACCCACAAAAATCAGCTGTTTCACCCTTTGTGTTATCTGTGTCCATGGTATGACCACCATGCCCTTCAACTCTAGTTTTGTTAACTTTGAAAGACTGCTTTGACAGCTGTCACTTGGTGAAACAATACCTGACCCTCTGGGTTCCCATCTTTACTCAATCATCTACCAAGAATAAACTTATCATATTCACATCTGAGTTGCCATACTATTAAATATATACTTGTGGTTATAATTTGTCACACTGTCCTTTCCCTCTGACCTTGAAAGTATGGATGCATTATTTACCTCTACATCACCAGAAATCGACATAGTGTCTGATACAAAGCTTCTGAAATTCTAATGATCATTCTAATCCTCACAAGGTATTCCATGAATATCTTTAATATGAATAAATTAATCACATAGACTAGTTTGAGGAGTGTACACAAGAGACAACAGTAGAGAAAGAAACTTGATTTAGCAGTAATATTGTCATATAACAATTAAACACTAAAAACAAATCAGTAATTTCACCAAAATATCTAAATTTTAACTTCATTTATAACTCACTCCAAAGGAATTCCAACAGTCTCCATGGAAACTTCTGGTTCAGCAGTACAATTTACTAGAATACTAAAATTCAGAAATAGAGGGACTTGCTAGAGTGCCTAAGACAAGGTTTTGTTGTTTACATACTAGGAAACTGTATTACATTTTTAATTTCAGTACCAGAACCTGAAACTGTGATGCTAAATCCCAGGCCACAGAGCCATTCATTATGCCATGCTGTCTCCCCCTAGAACATTGTGTCTTTATTTGACCAGTCTGGTGGACTAAAGAAAGAATAAATAGAGATGGCAAGTTTGTTCTCTCTACTGGAACACAAATGCTAGCAAGGATAGTGATAATACCAAAATCAAGTCTTAAAAATGAGAGGCTTGGACAGAGAACACAATAAACCATGCTGCAAAACAGGATACTATCACCATCGAGATTATTTGGAAAAGAAGATGGTTGTCAATGTTTATAAATGCTTGAGTATTCAAAATAAATACTGATTGATGATGAAGACCCAAGAGATAGTTTTAAGGTTAAGGTAAGAACCACAGGTTATAGAGATACACGGAAATATTCAGTCTAGGTACCTCCAGATACCAGCCACAATTCATACAAAAACATAAATAGGAAAGGCCTTTACTGAGGATTACTGTAAGCAGAAAAAAAAAATAAAGCTGTAAAACTAAAAATATTGCATTGAACAAAAGTGAAATACTATGTCCTATAAAGGAATGGAGAAGTCTCATTTGAGTAGTCATTGGAAATACTACCAGTGAAAGCATTTCTCCAAGGAATAACTAAAGATTAGGCAGGACAGGAAAAAACAAATTAATAAGTCTTGCACATCTTTAATTTCTGTTGATATGACACCTGATGCAGAACAATGAAGTCACATTAAGATATTTTTTTCTGAACATGTATTAATCATCCTGCAATAATGTGAGGTATTAGGAAGAAAATTGTTCAGTAATTATCTGAAAGATCAAAGCAAATGACACTTTCAAGCAATCTTCTTAGAACTCATATCTTGCATATTACAGAAAGAAATCACTGCTGAAAACTTCATGGAAATAACTCTCCTATATGGAGTATTCTGAACTTCAGTTTCAATGTTAAGTTGATATATTTAGTACCAGTCATCAAATAGCATAACTGGACTTAGAAGGACTATAGTTAAAAATTTGGGAATGAACACTTCTAAAATATATTACTGGATGGATGATATCTGACAATAAAATATTTGAGAATAACCTGGTATCTTAGATAACATATGAAATATGTGCCGGTAAAAGCCTCTGCATTGTAAACCCTTATTTTCCATTTTTTGGAGAGGTTTGTGGGCTTAGAATAGTTTCAAAGACCTGCCCTGAAATGTGGCTGTACAGACCAGACACTGCACACAGCCCACAGTGTTTTCAACACCCATGATGTTGTGTAATACAGTAGCAGTAGTGGGTGCTGCTTCAGGGCAGAGATTAGGTCTTTTTCAGCCTTGAACCACTGGACATTCTATAAGGGTTTGTTGAGGGAATGCATGAAGATATTCACACAGAATTATGTAAACATCTCAATCCTGGAATCTACAGTCTCACATGGAAATACAAAGAAATATAAAATGCTATCGCAAATGATAAAAACAAACAACCAACCTACAGGTGTATGGTAGGGAAGATTTTTATGGGAAGTGGGCTGCCCTAGAATTCAAGAGGTGTTTTTTCCCCCTTTGTCATCAACAACCAGTTAGTGTGCTAACATATGCCAAGACCTTCAGATTTGGGAAAATGGAGGGGAGAGAGCATAAAATGAAACTAAAACAGTAATAAATGAAATTATGAATTGATTTGAAAGGGTTGTTAGTTGATATAATAAGGCTCTTTAATTTGTTGAGTTTTCCTTAGGCCATTAACATATTCTGTTCTTAGAAACAAATATGGGAAAGCAATCAGGGAAGAATGATTTGAATTATCAGTGAGAAAGAATAGAAAAGTCTTGATAAGCTCTGCAGAATGTAAACATTCTTGGAATCTACTGCCTCACATGGAAAGAGAGAAATATAAGATGCTGTAGCAAAATATAAACAACTCACATGTATATAGGAAAATAAGAAACTATTCAGATTTTATCCTTAGTAATTACTAAGTGTCTGTCATAGATTATGATTGAGTTTTGTTTTCATTTTTAATGGAATTTAGTACATTGTTTCCTGGCCATTGATTCATTGTTTTAGTTTAGCTTGACTTTAATTCTTTTTAAATTACTGTATAATCTTTTTTTTTTTTTTTTTGGCGGCAAATGATGTTGTTTACCATAGGAATCTAAAGATATTACATTTGAAGAGCAAAACTGGAAGGAAAAATAAAAACAAATATCTAGGTAGGTTTATCAATTACATAATATAGCAACTACGACTAGTAAAGTTATCATAATATTCAAGTTATATTAATCAATATAGCAGAATATTAAATAAAAATGTGATTTTTAATTAATTATACTGCAAATCTGTGTCTAATGCAGTGTCCTGAAGAATTTATTCACAGATGTCACAATAACACATAAGTCCTCACTTTTGCCCTGCAATGAGCAGTGTGATGTCTACATCTACATTCCTGACTCATTAACAGACACACAGTGGTATCTACACAAGCTCCTACTTTCCTTCCAGTCACATCTCCACTCAATCATGTTAACAAGTTAACAGTCTATCTTTCATCTTCAATGAATTAGAAACTTTACATTGACTGGAATGTTTGTTGAAAGAGTTTCATTAATTGTCTTTGCTTGTTGTAACAGGAAACAGCATGGACTCACACACGCCACCGACCTAAAGAACTACCTTCAACAATCAAGTCTTCAAATTTATGTAAATTTTCCCATCTTTTTAAGAATGATCATTTCACATTCTATTCCCTTTCATCACTAGCTCATCAAAAGGCACATGGCTTTTTTCTCAAGTGTGTTTTCATAAACTGTCATTATTTCACTAACAGTTAAATGGGAAGGATTACAAATTTCCACCACTTGACACTAAGATCCTGGCTGTCATTCAGCTTTCTGTCTCCACTATGCTGCTTGATTGGTTCCCACCCATCAACACTTGCAATTCAAATTTGTTTCTGAGCAAATCACAACTTTCTTGAGGTCAAGGGCCTTTGCAGTCAATCACCTATAGTTAAAGCCATGAATATTGAAGTATCAAAAGAGTAGGAGATGTGGTAAAATGTATCAAGACCCCACATCCTCCTCAAAGTGATAGAAATGTCAGTTAAGGAATATAATTTTAAACAGGTTAAATGAAAGTATTTGGATTTTGTATGAAAGTATGGCAATATAGGCAGATAATAGGAGAGTACTACTTCAAGTTATAGTCAGAGTATTTACCTGCAACGACTCAGAAAAGGCTCTGAAACACACAAGTGCCAGAAAGTGTGAAGATGAGCCTGACAACTGGTAAAAGGGCGGAGGAGTGAAACTTTGTACAAATTTATTTTTTATTTTTTTTTATTGTTATTTATGTCTTTTACATTTTGTATTCCCCTTGGGCAGCCCACCACCAATTCACCCGTGATCCATCTCCATGGTCCCCTGTATTCTCCTCTCTTCCATTTTGTGCCCTTATCCTCCCCTCCCCCCCCCCCCCCCCCCCCCCCCCCCCCCCCCCCCCCCCCCCCCCCCCCCCCCCCCCCTCCCCCCCTCTC